>CM062817.1:624068766-624623766 GCA_031772625.1 Pinus tabuliformis | reverse complement strand
ATTATGTTCCCTTGGGGATCTTAGGAAGTGACTCAAATTTAGATTGAGGGATCTGTAGCGGACCATTTGGTGTCATAAGAGGCTCAGTAGATGCTTTGGTTTTGGACTCAGCGGCGAACGAAGTCGATGGCTTGTCATATTGACGCGACTGAGTTTGCAAGCTGATATCAGCATGATTGATCTCGTCAGAATTCATCATGAGGATATGGTAGTCACCAAGACCTGAAGGTTGAGGGGGATGGGCTGCTTGACCTGGCTCAGGTTGAGCAACAATAAATCCTTGCTGGGGGAAAGCATTTGTAAGCACTGTTGGTTGAGATGGCACAAGATTTTGAGGCAATTGCTGGATGGGCAGTTGACCTCTAGAAGCTGCTTGAGCTTCCCACATTTGGTGCATCTGGGGTAAGAGAGGACACTCATGTGTATAATGGCCATGTACACCACAACATGCATAAGGCTTGTTCGTATGAATAGCCTTGTTCTGCTTGGGCTGACTACCCTATTGTTGGTTGTTGGTGTTAGGCTGGTTCCCTTGGGGTTCACTAGGTTGATTACCTTGATTACCCTGGTTACCCTTGTTACCTTTCCCCTTATTATTTTTCTTCGAATTTTGGGGATTGGTCGCACTTTGCTATGTAAACACTTGACCCTGAGGGGGTGGTGGCTGTTGGGGCTGAGGATGCATGGGAGGCTGCGATGCTAATGCCTAAGGGGTTGGAGCACTCGGTTATGCATAGAAATAAGATGGTGGAGGGGCAACGGTTTGGTAGACAGGTTGAGCATTGGCTGGCCCTGAAAACATGTTGCTAGCAGGAGGGGCATAAGTGTTGGAGGAACTGGTGCCCCCCTACAGATAGCCATAACTTTGCTAAGTATATGGCGAAGGATGTGAAATGGCTCCAACGATACCGTTGGCGGCGTGAGATACCCCCGGTGCATTGGCACCACCAGGACGAGGGAGGTCTGGAATGATGGTATAGACATAACCGGATTGTGCATAAATCAAGTCATATCTCAGAGCGGTTTGGAGAGCTTCTTCCTCAGTTTGAGGAAAGTGAGACGCGACATCTTTAGCAATAGGTGATAAAAGGCTCCTAAGAAACCAATTGAGGTATACACAGTCTTCGAAGGGCGGGGTACGACATGTGCTCCTCCTTTTACGCCATTCCTAAACATGATCGGAAAGACAAGTGGCAGAGGAATGACAAAATGCGGTCAAGAGCTTCGTACCAGTGTCGTATCGGAGAGGTAACTGAAAATATGAGAGGAATGCTTTAGCAAACGTCACGAAAATGAAATGAGAGGCGGCGGGCTAGTCCACATACCATTTCATAGCATCTCCAGTGAGCGTGTGTTGGAACAACTGAAGACGAATGGAGTCATCGGTGATGGAATTGGATGAACACCACATATGGAAGGAGCGGACGTGATTAGTGAGGTCCTCTCCAGAATTACCCTCAAACTTTGGGATGTCAAAGGGGAGCTTAGTCGGCGTAGACAGCCAACCAACATCGTGATGTATATGGTCATTTATCAACTGGTTAAAATTCTGAAGACTTAACCTAGCCATGAAAGGTAACATAGGAGCTACTGGAAAGGTTTCGGAAACGATTCCGCTAGATGTGACTACCAGCGTAGAACCGGAGCCAACACTAGGTTGGTTTCTTGCACCAACAATGGATCCATACATGGTGACGATATGCAGTGAAGGAGGCTTGGAATTAGATGAGGAATCAGATGAACCAGAAGAAGAGTCGGTATGGGAACTCGGGGGACTATGAACTCGAACCCTGCGGGGAGGAGTAATATGCCCAAGCGGAAATTGGGGATGAAGGCCTAAGAGTCTTTGCGACAAATGCCTTGGTGGCGCAATGGTGGTAAGACACAAGTGACATAGAAATGGTGAAGGGAGATCAATAATATGCTTTTTTCCATGTGTGGGGAGATGAATTAATTATGTTAAGCCTTGGCTTGGCGGTGTAAACCAAGCGCCCTTCACTTAAGGTGTGCTTGTGTGTGCAAGTGTGTTTATTAATTAAGCCTAGATTGTGCTTGAAAAAAAAAAAGATTGTTGAAAATAGGCTGGAATTGAAAACAGAAAATGAATAGAAAATCAATTAACTAAACCCCACCCAAATTGGGTTTGCAAACACTGTGCTAGTTGGTGGCGAAATCAAATGAAAACACACGAAAAAGGTCAAGAGATCTAAGTGTCGGTGTGACTGGGATCAAATGACACTATGTTGCTGGAAAGTGGTGCGACAACAACAAAAAACCAAAGAGGAAAATCGTTGCAAAAAGATAGGGAGGTGGGTGTGAAACCTAGGGAAACCAATGGTTCCCCAAGGGAAATGACGAAACAAGGTTTAAGTTGAAACTTTGGATGGAAACAACCTATCTTTGAAGATTTGAAACAAAATGGTACATATATGAAAAATATGGGTGAAAGTGCTGCAAAAACTCAGACTTTTTACTCGGCTAAACTCCTCCTATAAAGGTGGAAGCGTAATAGAAGGCCTAAGGGGCTAAATTCCACTTCGATGAGTAAATCAGAGTAGATCAAGTCCTAAGCGAGGTGAGGATAGTGGTCAACCAACCCAACAAACAACTCTCGGCAAAACCCAAAAATAGATATGAAAAAATCTAGGAAACCCTAAAAATCGCAAGTACTGACTTGATTCCAGGGAGATCACACTTTTTGGGCTGAAAGGTGTGCTTTGGATCTCTAGATCGCACTTTTGGGGCATAAAAGTGTGATTTCTGCTCCTTGATTCCTAGTCGGCAAATCTCGGAAAAATCAGTTGTCTCTGTGGTGGTTGGTTCCTGTGACCCGCGGAAAAGACTAGAAAACTTCTGGAAGTTAGAAATTTGACAGATCTAGGGTTAGAAAGCTAGTAAACAACATTAAGAGATTGAAAAAGAAAAAAATAAATAAATAAACGCTAAGGTAAAAATTGAAGGTCACCCAGATTTCTGGATCAGAATTAGAAAGCCCAGTGGAGTCGCCAATTTTGTTATAATGTTTTCTTCTCAAAGGTGTATGGAAAGAAATCACCTAAGACTATGGATGAAAAACAATCTCAACAATATAAATGGCTGCTAAACATTGTATATATGCAGCAAATGATAGAAACAAAACCTGCCAAAGTCTTGATCTATGCCACAATCATAGTTAAACAACAAAATGAAATAGTAATAAATGCGAGTAACTCCAATAATACAATGGAAACCGGATATACAAAGAATAGCTTTTATTAAATAACACATGTGAAGGGAACAAATAAATTTTACTAGTGCCCCTCTATGGGATGGGTTCTTGGCTATCCTCAAACGTCTTCAACTTTTGTAGAGTCTCTCTCCTCTATAATGTGTAAACCCAGCAAATAAAATGTTTGAGCTCAATGGGAACTCAAATGGAAGAAAAATGGTGTGCGACAGTGATAATAATCAGAGTTACAACAGTGAGTGCAACAATGAAAATAATCAAAAGTGAATAATGAATGGAAAACCCTTCTATTTATAACAAAATATTGAGTTATCCTCGAATAATGAACAATAATAAAATATTATTAACCCCATTCTAGGAATAACCATTTGGAATATTTTATTATATTTGGTTAGGAGGGAAAAAGTATTTAAACTTTTATTTAGAAATAATAAATAAATAAATGATTTATTTATCATATCAAGAAATATGGTTAAGGAATAATAAACAAATAATGATTTATTTAATTATTCCTAAGGGATTTAGTCAAATTTGACAAGGAATAATAATTAATTAGTGATTAATTAATTATTCCTAGAGAAAAATAAGATAATTAATAATTTATCTGTTTATTTTTCATAACTTTGTCAAATATGACAAGGAATATTAATTAAACAATGGTTTGATTAATTATTCCTAGAAGATAATTAAATAAATAGTGATTTATTTAATTATTCAGTGAAAGCAATTTTACTATGGTAAAATTGGCCTTACATGGTGTACTTCAATCCATCTAGTAAACTAAGGCTAGATGATCAATTTTTTGTGATAACATGAGGGAAGTCAGTAAGGTCTTGTTGTGCCGACTCCATTTCCTTAAGATCATATCGGAGGTTGAATCATATCATAGTAGCCCCTCATCTCATGTTTACCCCGGGTAAGCCGGTGAAAGTGGTTAGATGTGAGAGAAGGCGTTGCTACATACTCACAAACCATATTTAACCCAATGTCAATCAATTCTTTCGATGGCTCTTCTTTGTATGTTAGCACCTATTTGAAGACATTAAAGGATGCTTGATGTAAAACAACTTCAAATATACAAAAATGAAATCTTAAGTTGTTATAAGGAAATATTAACAATTACTCACAAACTTTGATATCGACCCCTTTCTTGTCGTCCTGTTTTATATGCTGAATGAGTTCCATTTTGGTTCTTTTTTTTGCAAGAAAATACTTAAAAATTAATATTCAATGCTAAATGATTTGTTTATATGTACCTAATATACAAATCAATGATTACATACATTGGAAGCATGTTGTTGTTGATATGGCTCCTCTTGTGATGCAATTAGGTCCATTTCTTTGACCATCTCCTTGTACATTTTTTTGGACATTCCTACTGGCATGGTTCATATAAGGATTTTTATGAGTTGCAAATGGGTTCCATGACAAATTATGAGTATACTAGCAGGTTCCTTAAGCTGTTGAGATATGTGCCTTACCTCAAGGAGGAGAAGGCTAAGGTTCAAATACTCATAAGTGGGCTTCCAATAGCATACATAGACTAGATTGAGTTTGATGAGTGTAGATCATTGGAGGGGGGCATCCAAAAGTTGAAGCATTGTTATGAGCAGTCGAAGTGCAAATTTGAGCCTAAGTGTGACTTGAAAGGAAATGAGAAAGTCAAAGGAAAATGGCCACCAAAGCGGGGAAGACCTTAGGATCCATGTGAGAAAGAAAATGTGGTTCCTCACAAGACGTTCAACGTAGTTGAGAAGGGACATGGGTCATAGCCTAGAGAGCAGCAGAATAGAGGTGATGATTGGGGACCATTGCAGTGTTGGATATGTGGAAAAGATCATCTAAAGAAGGATTTCCCATTGTATTTGGGTGGTAGACCTCAGATATATTGTGCTCAGAAGGCATAGATAGTTGGGGGTGTTGGTAATAACATTCCTCAGATTTATGCAGTGGTGGAAAATAGGAAAGCAGATCACCAGACATCTATTATCGAGATGGATAGTAAGATTTGTGATCAAGTTGTTTCTATTTTGATTTATCTTGGATCTAATTATAGTTATGTTAATCTTGGCCTAGTGGATAAGTGTGGCTTGAGAAAAGAAGTGCATGTAGAGGCTTGGTTGGTGCAGTTGGATACAGGTACTAAGAAGAGAGTTCACCATTGGGTAAGACCTTGTGCATTTGAGTTAAATGGTATTCCTACAACAACACATTTGAATATACTTCCATTGGAATCGTGTAAAATGCTTTTAGGTATGGATTAGTTGTATCTTCACAAGACCAAAGTAGATTTTTATGACAATTCCATTGAGTGCCTGGATGATAATGGGGAAAAGAGAATCTTGCAAGGAAAGAAGAAGCCTACATCAATGAGGATGTTTACCACTATGCAGGCTAAGCGCAATTGCAGGAAAGGGCGTGCGACGTTTGCAGTGCATATCTCCAGTGGCAAGGGTAAAGATGTTGAGGATCCAAAAATATTCAAGAGGTATCATGTATTGCAGTAGTTTCAGGATGTGTTTCCAGCAGAGATTCCAGTGTTACCTCCTCACAGGGAAGTCGAATTTTCTATTGAGTTGGTACTAGGAGAAACACCAACATCAAAGACACCTTATCAGATGAGTACACCAGAGTTAGTAGAGTTGAAGTTGCAGTTGAAGGAAATGCTTGACAAGGGGTACATTACACCAAGTGTATCACCTTGGGGTGCATCAATTTTGTTCATCAAGAAGAAAGCTGGTACTCTTAGGTTGTGCATTGACTACAAGCAACTGAACAAGGTGACGGCCAAGAACATGTATCTATTGACGAGGATTGATGATTTGTTTGATCAGTTGAAGGGAGCATCAATGTTCTCAAAGAATGACTTAAGATCAAGATACCATCATGTATGCATCAAAGAAGAGGACATCTACAAGATTTCCTTTAGGACCAGGTATGTGGATTATGAGTTTGTTGTGGTTCCTTTTGGTTTGACTAATTCCCCAACTACATTTATGTGCTTGATGAATAATGTGCTACGTCCTTACCTGGACAAGTTTTTTATTATATTCATTGATGACATCTTGATATATTCCAAGAATGAGGAAGAGCATGTCGAGCTTTTAGCAACAGTGTTGAGATTGCTAAGAGAGAATCAACTGTATGCCAAGCTTAGCAAGTGTAGTTTCTTTCAGACAAAGGTGCACTACTTGGGACATGTTGTCTCCAAGGAATCCATAACAGTAGATCCAGAAAATATAAGGGTCATCATGGAGTGGGCAAATCCTAAGAATGTGGAGGAAGTAAGATCATTTATGGGATTAACAGGTTATTATAGGAGGTTCATCAAGAACTTCTCACTCATTTCATATCCTATTACATACTTGTAGAGGAAAGGTAAGAAGTTTGAATGGATAGAGGAATGTGAAACTAGTTTTGAGTAGCTAAAACAGTTGTTGAACAATTCTCTAGTTCTTAAGATTGCAGATCTAGATAAAGAGTTCATGGTGTGTACATATGTTTGTAAAAGAGGACTTGGTGGAGTCCTTATGTAGGAGGGACAGGTGGTATGGTATGAGTCTAAGAAATTGAATGAGAACGAGCATAACTACATGAATCATGATCTTGAGTTGGCAGCTATTATTCACGCCTTGAAGTTGTGGAGGCACTATCTTTTTGGTAGACGATTTGTACAGATGAGCAATCATAGTGGGTTGAGATATTTGTTTGACCAACCAAATCTGAATGCTAGGCAAGCTAGATGGTTGACCACCCTTAGTGAGTTTGACTTCGAGATCAGATATATCAAAGGAAAGGAGAATCGAGTTGCATATGCTCTTAGTAGGAGAGTGCAGTCGAACCATGTTGTAGGAGTGAGCTCCTATGGGACAAATTTATAGGATCAGATCTTACAGGCAGGACAATATGATGACATGTACAAGGAGCTTAGGCACATGTTACAACAACAGGGTACAAGTGATAAGTACGTGGACTATCATCTCATGGCAGATGGTTTGGTGAGATTCAGGGACATGATTTATATGCCAGATGACAACGAGCTCAAGAAGCTTATCTTGAGGGAGTTTCATGTCAAGCCATACTCGGGTCGCCCAGGATATCAGAAGACATTGACAATGGTGAAGAAGTTCTACTATTGGCCGAATCTGAAGAAGGAATTTGCATAGTTTGTGGCTAGATGTATGGATTGTCAACAGGTGAAGGTAGAGTGTAAGCATCCAGGTCGATTACTACAACCTATTCTGATTCTAGAATGGAAATGGGAGGTATTTCCATGGATTTCATTACAGATCTTTCGAGGGAATTGAGGCAACATGATCCAGGTGGATATTGGTGGCCACCCGCCTATTTCACTTGGACCCCCACCATTGTTTCTTTCGATTTTTTAGTTTCCTTAATTGTATCACATTTACTATTTTTGGTAGTTTTTTGGGTCCTACACTTCTGGAGCTATTTTGAGGTCCTAAACAACATTTTTTGGGAAAATCACTAGTGATGAATGTGAGTTTTTTACTCAATATTAACTGTCATCGGTTGTATTCAACAGATAGATCTGTCCAACAAGGTATTGTGTGTGTCAAACGAAGATCGTATGCCAAAGTTACGACCCTGGGAAGTTGATGTACCAATTTACCCAAACGGGGCCCATAGTTTGGAGTTTCATCTCCCAGGGTTAGGTTTTTTGATGTTTGGGGGTTTTCCATTGTTTCTCAATAATAAATAGGCCCTCAGGCTTCATTGTAACATAGTTCAGAGGCATGTAGCCACCACATCTCTTCTAAAAAATAAGTTACCATCACCCCAGCTAGTCTTATTTCCATTCTGTTTGTAAGCATATTTCAAAATCTAATATTAATGAAATGAAGTGTTATTTCTGTTGCATCTCTATGTTTATGGTTATATCTAAAATTTGTTGCGTTCCTGTTTAAATTCATATCAAAACATGATTCTATCATGGTTGTGGTGGACAGTTTGAGCAAGGTAGCTCACTTCATTCCAATGAAGACTACATATTCAACTAGTGAGGTGGCATAGGTCTTGATCAGGGAGATTGTGAGATTGCATGGTGTTCCAGAGAAGATTGTGTCAGGCAGGGATGCTAAGTTCACTTCCAAGTTTTGGAAGGCGCTGTTGTAGGTTTGGGGACAAAGTTAGCCTTTAGTACAACCTATCATCCGCAGACATATTGAAAAACAAAGAGGGTCAACATGATCCTGGAGGATATGCTAAGGATGTATGTGATGCACCAACAGAGGAGATGGGAAGAGTACGTTCCATTGGTTGAGTTTGCATACAACAATGGTTATCAGGAGTCACTAAGGATGAGTCCTTTTGAGGCACTCTATGGGCAGAGTTGTAATACTCCCATCAGTTGGAGTGATCCAGTGAATAAGGTATTAATAAGACTGGACATGTTGGTGGACATGGAACTTGAAATGCAAGTTATAAAGAAGAATCTAAAGGCAACACAAGATAGGTAGAAGAGTTATGCAGGCTAGCACAAGGAATTTAAGGAGTTTAAGGTTGGGGAACATGTGTATTTTCACATCTTGCCCAAGAAGAGCTCCTTGAGGATTGGATCATGTGCCAAGTTGGCACCATGATATTGTGGGCCTTTTTAGATCCTTGAGATGATTGGACCAATGGCTTATCGACTTGCACTGTCTCTGCCAGTGAAAGTCCATGATGTTTTCCATGTTTTATTGCTTAAGAGATATGTAAAGGATGTTGATCATGTTATTGATTAGTATGTATTGAAGGTGGATCAAGAAGGAAAATTCCAGCTAGAACCTCAGTGCATATTGCATCGGAAACAACCCATGCTCCAGAATAGAGCAATTGAGTAGGTTTAAGTGCAGTGGTAGCAATTTGGGCCCGAAGAAGCTACATGGGAGACGGTGTATTAGATGTCGGCTTTGTATCCTTAATTATTTTCTGGTTGAGGAAAAGAAGTTTTGGTACTTGTACATATTTATGTAAGGTTTCTATTGTAAATACCACCATGAGATAAGTTATAAAGCTCCAATAAGCGGTATGGTTGTTATATTGTCATGATGGTTTTTGCTTTTGAGCAGATTATTCATTTTAAATACTACAATGAGCTAAGTTATAAAGCTCCATGGGAAGTATTTTTTATTTTCAGTGGTTTTGTTGGGTATAGGTGTGGTTTAACACCGAGGATGGTGTTCCCCTAAGGGGGAGGGGTCTATAACAACCTCGGATTAAAAGTTCATTTAATAAAAGTTAATAAAGGAAAAATAAGACCAAGGTGACGAGAAACTTATTCCAAGCTGAATGTTGAGCAAGATATCCCGGTGGGCATCAGTTGATGTGTTTATGGCTAAGGGGGAATTGGCAAAGGATTTGAAAATGAAAAGAGACATTTTTGGCAATTATTTATGAAAATAATGGAAATTAAGAGAAAAGAGAGGTGAAAGGTCATAGGTTGCATGTGAGGAGGAAAATGAAGAAAAAATAAGGAAAATGAAGAAATTAGAGGCATGAACGATAAAAAGACATAAGAGCATCAGTTTGTAGATTTTTGTCAGTTCATTCTCAGAATTAGTCTCAGAGAGGAGAAGAGCACCAAGAGGAGAAGGAGATCAAGCAAGCAAAGGAAGGACAAGGAAAGAAAAGGAAAGTAAAGATCAAGTAAGGAAAGGTTGAATCAAGCATCTGCAACAAGCATACTTGCAGGTAGCAGGTTGCATGTATGATTTCCTAGCTAGTTTTGGCATGCATGGCATATACATGTGTGTATTTGGTTTCTTGTTGTTTATATGTGAGACTTTTTGGAGTTTTCGACCGATTTCTGGCCAGAATTCGACGAAATTTTTTGTGCTGAAATCTTGCTTTGTGTTGTTTACACAAGTTTTTTTTACTGCATATATGGATTAAACACCCTCAAAAACCCTAGGGCACTTCAATTGTGAAGATTTCACACATCAAACTTGTGATTTCAATGAATCCCTAACAGATTATAGACAAGCACTTCAATTGTGAAGAGTTCACGCATCAAACTTGTGATTTCAGTAAATCCCTACCAGCTTATAGACAAATTAAATTAGAAAATAAACAAGAAAAATTTTCAAAAAATTTCACTTATAGACATCGACTAAATTAATCCCATGAAAAAAACCATAATTTAACATATCAAGATAACTTTATGCTTGAGTCAAGTTTAATATAACATCCTTCCGTCATTATCCAATAATAAGTATCTATCTTATCATTATGGACAACACATTGATCATATTACATGTTCTTCCCAATAAATATTGCCATATCTCGGTTTACACTCACCAAATAGAATACAATATGCAACAAGATGGATAGCAGCGTGGCTACTAGTCCCTGCCCAAGGAAAAAAGAAACCCCTGTAGCGGCATTCAGACATCCGAGGAATTGAACACTCTGTGGCGGTCATTCAGACAAACCACCTGCATGCATTACATGTGCTTGTTCCTGTATAATCATTTGGATCGTTGGCTTACTGGTGTCACGATGAATCTACTTGCTTTAAAGGGAGATGTTGTAGCAGGCTGTACCGGTTTTTGAGAAAAGGGAGATGTTGTAGTAGGTTGTACCGGTTTTTGAGATCCAGTCTGCTCATGAAGTCGATGTTGCAAAAGTTACATTTCACATATACTTGCAGGCACAAGCAAGGTAATAGCAACATGCATAGAATGAGCTAGAGATGGTCAGGGTTCGTCTGGAGGACCTATATACTGAATTGAATGAGCTGGAGATGGTCAGGGTTCGTCCGAAGGACCTCTGTACTGAATTGAAGGAAGGAGGTTGAGCTAGAGTAAAAATATTTTGTCCCTTCTTTTCCATCAAAAACTGTCCCTTTCGAAATCAAATCGTACCATCAAAGACCATACCTTCTAATCTCAGCTCTCTGGTATGCTTAGATTCTTAGGTTTGTACTTGTCCCTCACATTGATCCAAAGATTGCTCTGTACTTGTATAATTCATCGAGCTTCCAAGATCCAGCAACGAGCAGAGAAAGAATAGGTGAACCTAGGTTCTATAGAATCTCTCTATTGGTTGTATGGTTGTTCCTTTTAGGCCTCTCCTGTAAGTTTCCAATTTTATCCCAGGTGGGCAGCTTCCGAGGGCATTTGTTTTCGAGGATTGGGATTCAATCATATGGAGGGTTGCTTGTCAGGTGAGGTTCTTAAGGCTCAGCTGGCTTCCCCGCTTCCTTCATATTAGGGTTTCACTCGATGTTCCAACCAAAGTATGGCTGCTAGGCTTGAGAGCTGATGTGAGTGGGAGACAGGCCTCCGAACCTCATTTCTATTCAATGCATAATGGTACGAAGGTGGTTCTTGCAACCCACCAGGAGGGTAAAACCCTCCCAACCATGTTTCTCCAGAGCGCTCTCTGTGCCAGAGTAGAAGAAGGATATAAAGGAGAGCCAGCTTAAATAGACCACCTGGAGCAAGGAAAATAGACCCGGATGACCCAAAAATTCATCTACGGTGGCTGGTAATGACAAACTCACTTTCCTTCGAGGTAAGCCAAGGTAAGCAGTCATAAGTGTCAAATCAGGACCCCTCACACGCACCTACCGGTGTAAGGACCTATCTTCCGGCAATGAACGCCTGCGAATAGAGGCGAGAATAAGGAGGGGCGGATGATGAGATAGGTGAGATTAGTTCGGGCGAGACCAGTTCGGCCGGACATGCTTGCTTGTTATTACGGCCACCATTATAAAGGGAACCCATGAAAGGGAACAACCATTATCGAAGTAGGTAAGTGACCTGGGTGAAAAAGTGACCTGGTCAATGTCCGTATTTGTTCTTCCCTACTGTCTTACCGTATTTGTTTGGGGGGCTTTGTTGCCGGCCATCTCCTTGTGCCGCATCTTCTTGTTGCCGCATCTCTCCTTGCTGCCTGCACATCTTAGGTCGGTGGTGGATCCGTTATAACGTGTAGGGATGAGTTTGTGGTTTATATGAGGAGGAGCCGTCCTTCCTTTCCTTTCTTATTAAGAAGAGTTGTTGGATTGGTGCTTCCTTAAGCTGCTTGCTTGCTGGTTCATGGGTGGGGGTTTGAAGAGAAAGAATTTCTCCTTTGCATCAACGTCCTTCGTAAAGCATCCTCGGTAAGTCCGAGGATCCTCTCCGGCTTGACTAGTTTAGTGTTGCAAAAAAAATTACAGGAATATGTAGATGTAACCAAAATGTGCGAAATTTCTATTCACTAGAGTCATAGAACAAATTAACTTAGAAGTTCACTGTGAAAATAGAGAAATTAGACATTGAACAGCATAATTAGAAGCACTAATGGGTCCTTATGGAAAAGATGGAAGCCAAGTTCTTAATTAATTTTATGTCTTACATCTATTTATCATATTGATTACTTGACAGGGTAAAAGACCAGATCAAACATGTGAGAATTTTAGTGGTTGGCGCAATAGTTTTCTGGCTTTTGGTCTCCATAGTGTATTGGTCTTCTTAATAGTTGATTGATTTGAGAAAAAAATATATGTTTAAAACATCTTCAGAGAACTTGTATCAGCCAACATTCAATCTACTCTCTATTCACTACAGTCATTGAACAAATTACTTGGAAGTTCACTGTGAAAATAGAAAAATTAGCTAGGGAGGGTTAGGGTTTTGGGGATGACTAGAAGAGATGGCCTCTACAATGGATATAAATCCTTGTGTTGCAGCAGCTAGTATTTTGGGATCAGGTCGATCTGAAAAACTTAATCAGACACAAATTTGATAGGGAAAAATAGGGAACTAAACACGGGCCACCGCCGTGCCTTGATTGATAAAAAAATATTATTTATGTTACACCCAGACATGCTGAAAGACCGGATGGAACCTGCAAGAAGTTTCGTTGTTGGCACAATAGTTTTCTGCATAGTTACCAAATTCGAATTCGAATTCGATTCGGATTCAAATTCGATACGATAAAAATTCGAATGAAAATTTTTCAATTCGAAAAAAATTCGATAATACACTGCTTAAACATTTTTTAAATAATATATTTTAAAAATATTTTTAGCTATCTTCTTTCTAATTTATTTTGAATTTTATATAACTTATAATTGTATATAATAAAAAACTTTGCAATCAAATCCACTCAAAAAAAAATTACTCTCACCTCTTCCCTCCAAACTATATACTCTTTTTAAAAACCTATGTTCTTTTCTTGATTTCAAAAATTTATTTATGTAAAATATTTATTTATTTAAAAAATTAATATTCAAATTTATTTTATAAAGAAATTCATGTCTTGTTTAAAAAAAAATGAAATTTTCTAATTTAGGTTTCCATTTCCTTCTGTGCATTTCCCTCCAAACCATATACTCTTTTCAAAAACCTATATTCTTTCTTTGATTTCAAAAATTTATTAATGTAAAATCTTTCTCTATTTAGAAAATTAATATTCAAATTTATTTTATAGAAAAATCAACCTCTTGTTTTTGAAAAAAGAAATTTTCTAATTTAAATACTTCCATTTCTTTCTCTATGAATGGGAAAAATCTAACCAGAAAATATCCTTGTACATTTCCCTCCAAACCATATGCTCTTTTCAAAAACCTATATTCTTTCTTTGATTTCAAAAATTTATTAATGTAAAATCCTTCTCTACTTAGAAAATTAATATTCAATTTATTTTATAAAAAAAGCAACCTCTTGTTTTTGGAAAAAGAAATTTTCTAATATAAATACTTCCATTTCCTTCTTTGTGAGTGGGAAAAATCTAACCAGAAAATAAGATTTAATAGCATCAATGCTCATAACTCTACAGCTTACCTTTGAGATTGGGAATTTTGATCATAATGGTTATTACTCATTTAACCTGTAAAATCTAAGTAACCCATAAATTTCCTAATTTTTATGTTTTTAGCTGGGTGAATGCTATAACGCAGCAATTTTTTATGTTTTTAGCTGGGTGCATGATATACCGCAGCAATTTCTACTTTTCTATGCATGCATGCCATACAACAGCAATCTATTTGTGTTTAGCGAATGAACAATCTACTGGAGGAATCTTTTGTCTTTCTCTGATGCCATATCGCAACCATTTTTGTTTTTCTCTTGTGCATGCCATACTGTAACAACTTTTGTTTTACTCTGCAGCATGCCATACTGCAACAATTTTTGTTTTTCTATGCAGCATGCCATACGGCAGCAACCTATTTGTGCTTTAGCGAATAAACTATCTGCGGCCATTAACTATGCCAGGGAATGAACCATAAATGCGCCCAAATCGTTAATCGTTAAGCACCTACACTACGAACCGGATCGAATTTTATCGGACTATTCGGTATTCGAATCGTACGGGCGAATTTTCGTATTTTTTACCGTGATTCGGGCGTATTTGGTAACTATGGTTTTCTGGCCTTTTTTTTTTTTTTCTGTTTTACATTCGGCAAAAATTTGAGGCGAAGTCAATTCTAGTACTGAAATGAGCTTCATCACCACGTAATGTAATGGGCTGAGATTAATGAAGAAGAGAAATGGGAAGGAAGGATCAATTTGTAATGTACACATACCTTGTATTCAAACTGGCATAGAGCAGCCAAGGGGTAGCCATGGCTAGAAAATAATGGGTTGCCATTACTGAGGGAAAAGACATATGTCTGGCACCAAAACAACTGATATTCGTTAAATATTTCACAAATATCGTTGTGAAGAAAATCTCAGAGGGACATTCTTTCATTTTTGAAACTGTGAGTATCACAGGAAGGAAGAAGCATGACATGTTGGTATCATGCTTTAAATTTGAAAACACATTGATTTTTGCTTGAAAATGGATTATTATTGCTCTAGTGTCCCTGTTGGCTTCTTGGATGGGTGGGATTTCAGGGCAGATTCCACCTAATTTTCTGCTGCAAGATCAAAATTCCTCGAACGTCTTGCTTTGGCATTTTGCAAGTAGAGCCAAGGTAGGATTGTGCTAGGTTTCAGGGAAAGCTAACGTGTCCAATGCCCATAATCAAACTTGGGCTAGTTGCAGTACAATACCACATCGCTATTGGCCCTAAACTTGTTTGGGTGGCATTGTATTACATTTTCAGGAATGATTGATCGGCTTCCTTTATGATTTTTTTAGTTTCTAGTTTGAAACCACAACATAGTGTTGTAGATTACCAGGTTTGCTGAATGACCATATTGTGGTCAAACTTTGGTTTCGAAGCTTTCACAGATTTATTTGAAAGTGTTGGCAATTGCGATGAAAATTGGCTCTGAAGAACATGGTTCATGGAGCAGGAGGTCGATTTTTGGTTTTACTATGTGGACATTTTCCTTCGATCACCAAGGGTGCATACGATCATTGATTGGCTTAAAAATAGGACTAAATAAAGGGATATTTTTAAAATTAATATTTAGTTTTTTATTTTTTGAAATTTTAATTTCCCTGATAACTTCCTCATCATTTTAAGAGAGGGGTACATTTCAAACTGAGCTAATTTTGTGAAATATCTGCTTGTTCATGCACAAAACATTCTCCCTTAGTGTTTACTACTATCAAATATTTTTCATAGGTTCCTGGAATGGCTTGCATCTAACGATGGCTATGATATTTAATTTTGGATAACCACTCTCATAAAATGTGTTTTTTGTAATTGCTATAAAATGTTTTTTTGTAATTGCTAAATGATGTTCCCTGTGAGATGTATGAACAGGTGTCAAGATGGGAAATACTGAATGTTATAGGGAAGCAGTTATCAATTCCTGCCAAAATCCCTACAATTTATATTGAGACAACCATCCATAGTCCTGTGCACCGACCTACACCTGTTCCTATGCAAAGTCTAGTATGGTATGCTACTTTGTTCTAATTTTTCATGATAATAGATAGACTTAGAAATAGCTTCTGCTCTATGAGTAAGCGTCAATTCCTCAGGCTAAGCATGGAGAGCTTTTCCCTCATGGAAGAGGAGCCTTGCCAAAACGTATGGTGCAGGAAAGTTCAGACTTAGATTTGGATGTTTTGAAATTGGTCCAAGGTTGGGTTGATCCTTTCAGCGAATGGGCAAGGCAAGGTCATTGTTTAAGATTTCCCATTTAAGATTACAATAAATACTAAACATTTAAGATTTTTTTTTGTGTTTACTGCAAATCTTTTGAATGTTACGTTTACTACAAAATTATAAATATGAAAATTGATAAATATCATCACAAAGGATGCATGAAATCATAACAAAGGATGCATTTATTTCTTACTAAGGATTTGTTTCCTATTTGCAGGATTTGTTGTTCTTGATTTGTTTCCTATTTGTAGGATTTGTTGCTCTTCCTTTTGTTCCTCTGTCCTTCATGAGTCACCCAGTGCAGTGCAAATAATAGTTGGTGCAGACCGTGCAAATAATAGTTGGTGCAGATAGCTGAATCTGTTCCTTTGTCCCTCATGAGTCACACAGTACAGATGGTGCTAGTTGGTGCAGATAGTTGATGGAGCGGCATAGTCGAATGAATGAATTTACAGGCAGCTTAAAGGCAGCAAACAAAATTGACAGGCATGCAAGTAAAGTCGGTTTCTCTCCTGCAAACCACAAAAATAATTTAGACAAGTCTGTCAAGTAAAAAAAATTGACAGACATGCAAGTAAAGTTGGTTTCTCTCTTGCAAGCTTTTCCCTCTCCTGCTGCTGGCTCCGAAACAGGCTATGCCCCTGTGGTTAGTTATGCTCCTCCGGTGATCGGTGATGTGAAGGTCTTTGACTGTAAGGAGTCGGTATCTCCAAAGTCTACAACGAATCATGTCCTAAGCCATTGAATGTATTCCTGGCTACTGAACGATACTGCCAAATAGAAGGGATAAGCACGGGTTTGTTCGATTTGGTCAAGGTTCTTACCCCTACAACAGAAGTGGTGAAGCCTAATGAGATTGGGATAACTCATCTATCTAAATAATTTAGATAGACCATGCAAGTAAAGTCGATGTTGACACGATAGGCAGGTTTGACACGTCAAGCATGACGTGTCTTTAACAGTCACATTATCTAATACCCTATTGTTCGTGAGTTACCATTTAATGATTTCGATTAATACCAGTGTTAGTTTACCAATTTCAGAATGCCAAGCAAATGTAAAGCATGATGTGTCTCCAACAGTCACATTATCTAATACCCCATTGTTCATGAGTTATCATTTAATGCTTTCGATTAATACCAATATTAGTTTACCAATTTCAGAATGCCAAGCAAATGTGAAGCAAAGATATAAAAATAGCCTATGGTTTGGCCGCCCCACCTCGGGAAGAGGCCAAATAAGATAGCGAAAAAAATACACTATCAAATATGCAGTATATTTCTAAAAAATTTGCTCATTTGTAATTGTGAGTAGCTTAAATTAATGCTAAAAGGCCACATTTCGATTACTATAGTCCCTGGCCATTGCCAAATGACAGGGACTAATAAATAATGTATTATTGTGTGTAATGGTTTATGTCGAAGCAATGGGTTACGTTTATAATGTGTTTGCTACTTTTCATGATATGCTGATGTATATGTAGAAGCATATATGAATAAGAAAAAGATATAATAATATATGAATCTAACAAAATGGGGAGAGTAATTAAGGAGACTACGATATCATAAGAGGGGAAGTGGAATGGTGGTTATAGGGTAATTTGACTTTGTTATTGTCGTTTAAGAGTATTTCCCTTTCTATCCTAACCTTTCTTACAAATTGTTGGCATCAATCTTCGACATGTGGATATGAATGAAGTACACATGTTGTATTTTCTTAGGAAGATAGTAGATCTCATTCAAGAAAATGCCTTATATGATTTTTCCCACATTATTCCATTGTCATTCTATTATGCATCCATTTAAAGGGTTGGGAGAAATGACAAACTCCTATATTATGGGATGTTTTCCCTTGGTTGTTATGGTTAATCATAGAAAGAGTTCCCATATGGGTATGGTTGGTAAGGGTATGTGGAAGTTGAGGAATATTCTATTTAAAATGAGCAAGAAAATGAGATAGTTGGAGAAAACAATCATGGTTGGAATGTTTATAGTAGTCTAGGAAACACCATAGAGTTATAAAGCTATTATTGTTGCTTAATGACTATCTTGAGGCTAAGCGAATGTGGTTCTAGTTTATTCTTAGAAGATAGAAAATAAATTGCTTTCTTTCACAGAAAACTCTATAGCTAGTAAATGGCTTGTTACAAGTGTAATGGAATCTAGGAAACACCATAGAGTTACAAAGCTATTATTGTTGCTTAATGACTATCTTGAGGCTAAGCGAATGTGGTTCTAGTTTATTTTTAGAAGATAGAAAATAAATTGCTTTCTTTCATAGAAAATTCTATAGCTAGTAAATGGCTTGTTACAAGTGTAATGGGTTGGGTTAAGTGAGATTACAACCTCCTATGACCTTTTGGTATCATATGTTGGCTTGGGGAATGGAATTTATAATTATGGGGTGAAAAAACACTGTAAAGACTAATTTGGTAAACATAGGTTTAATTCCAACTAAGTATTGATGGTTTGGAGACAACCATTTTTTGTTTTATAATGATATTTATTTTTTGTTTTATAACAATATTTTAATAAATATAATAAAAATATATGTTTCTAATAATTTAATAAAAATATCTATATTACAATTAGATTTGGTATTTTTTTACATCAAAAATAAGTTTTTTCTATTTAAAGTTTTCTATAATAAAATTGATATTGTCTAGCATGCCATAATTTGTCCCGAAATCTAGTGATTTTTTTTCAAGAAATCCAATCTTGGGAGTGTTGGAATAATTTTTTTGGACATCATAAAAAACTCGGGACACCCAAAATCTTGAAACTTGACAACTGTAACTTGGATTTCCAAAAAAATTCTATCAAATTTTCTCAAAATACTACCAAAATTTCCATTATTTTCTAAATAAAATTATAACCTCATCTATTTTCAAATTTTCATTCTCTTAATGCTCTCAAAAACCACTGCGAGCCCATTAAGAAAGTTTCGCACCTTTCCTAAATTTCCATAACTGTTAACGAATCTAAAAAATGCCATCTTTTTTTTTTTCAGTAGGAAAAAATCGGCATATATATATTGAGATATGGATCATGTTACATATAAGACCGTAGTCTTAGAGTATATGGATACATAGCTCCGATATTGCGCCTGTAGAGTATCAGCAGCATGAAAAGGCTATGTGTCAAGATATAAAAGAGAGCATCGGCGAACTATTTACCAAGGCAAAAACAACCTGGTATTGGCAGCAAGAAGACTATGAATGGAAATATAAAAGAGAATTACATATATGACTGCAATCTTGGAAAATATGATTACATGGCACCGATATTGCTCATGTATTGTATCAGCAGCAAAAAAGGCTATGAGTCAAAATTTAAAAGAGATCAGCAGCGATCCATTTACCAAGGCAAAACAACCTGGTATTGGAAGCAAGAAGGCTATGTATCGAAATATAAAAGAGAAGACAGCAGTAATCTATTACCAAGGCGAAAACATATTTGGTAAACCGGATATAGTGATGCGAGGGATGAGAACAAGCAGCGAGTGCTAATGATAATAAGAGAGAGGAGCATGTGTTGACAGCGAAAGGCGCCTGTAACATCCTGTAACAGCCATATGTTACTTACAGCCATGTGGGAAAAACACGTTCCATAAGAAGCCTGTAATAATATTGCGCCTGGGTGGATGTTAGAACTGAGTGGACATTGATCCCGAGATGAGTGGGATGATGGAGAGCAAAGACAGGCAGGAGGCCTGAAAAATGTGCCGATTCCTCCATAACCATATATTCCAGCAAGTGAGGCAGAAAAGCGCCTGTCTGTCAGAGCTTTGGTCTGCCCACCATTTGAATGCATCCTGAATGGAAGAGAAGTGACTGAGTGGGAAGCTGTAGAGAAGCGAGAGTTCCTGCCAGATTACTTGGACAGCATGGCAGTGAAGAAACATGTGAAGATTGGATTCATTGTCCTGTAAACAAAGAACACATCGGCCAGGACCGAGCCAGCCCTTTCTTTGTAATACATCCCAGGAGAGATTTTTATCATTGAAAAGCAGCCAAGAGAAGAGAATGACTTTGAGAGGGCAAGGGGCCTTCCAAAGCTTGACAGGAAAAAAGGAGGGAAGGGGAGGGAGATCAGCAATGATGGAGGAATAAATTTTCCTGACAGTGAACAAAAATTTGTTTGTTAATGTGTTTGTGAGTTACAAAATTAACCTATAATCTAAATATTTTTAAGACCATGCAACCCCAATAATGTTAATGAAGCTTGACGACCATTAATATATTAATTAGTCCGGAAGAAATCAACATCCGATGGACCACAATTATATTCACCCCTTAAAGTAAATTTCTGTGTATTGTTAATTTATCTTCAATATCATTAAAAAAATATGCGCACTTAATACTTTTTAAGATATTTATTTCATAAATATAATGGGCATGTATATACTTTTAATTTTCTAAAATAATAATAATTATTTTATCCACTTGCAATTTTAATTATTTTTAAAATTTAAAATTTATCATTAACTATATAAAAATTATTCAAACACTATAAATTATTATAAATAAAATATGATTAAATTTAAATAATTTAATAGTACATTATTCTACAAACTTTTCATTATTAAACCATTCTAAATAAAATATAATGAAATTTAAATATTTTAACAGTATATTATTTTAAAAAGTTTTTATTATTAATGTTATTTTTAATTACATTAATTCAATTTAGGAAATTTAATATTTTAATAGTATATTATTCTACAAAGTTTTTATTATTAATGTTACTTTTAATTACATTAATTCAATTTATTTTATTATACAATTATATTAATAAAAAATAATATAATTTAATTAAAAGATAAAATGACTTTTTATATGATATCATATCAAGTACCATTATGATTCCTTGTGTTGTAGATTAATTATTTTACATTTCGAAGGTTTTTTAATCATATGTTTAGGTCAAATTTACTTGAAATATGATAGGAATTTGTTGGAATCACAAGTTTGACAGGTTAACTCTATACAATCCAAGTGCCTTAGAAGTTTATGAGGGTGTTAAATCCATTTATGTATTCAAAAAATATTTTTAGACAACAAAAGAAAACTTGATTCAACTAATTTTTTTTCTACCAAAAAGTTCAAAACATGGAATAGTTTAGACAACACCATTTCTTATTGTTTAAAATGCATTTATGAATGAATAAATGGATTCATCGCCTTGAAAAATCCATAGACACTTTAACGCCTTAAATAGCTTAAGCTTATGATTCCAAAAAATATTTACCAGATTTTGACAAAATTCATAAAAAAAAATGCTTGAAAAAAATATCATTTTGTTTATTAATTAAACTGCACTATTAAAACTATACAAGTGAGGATTCTCTATATTAATTTATATCTTGATATAATAATGAATAGGATTTTACTGGTGCATTTATTTAATACAATGAATATATAATAATGAATAGGATTTTAATGGTGCATTTATTTAATACAATGAATGTGATTTGGTATGTATTTTTAAATTTTTAATATTTTTCAACATATTTATTTTAAGTGAATT
The DNA here is from genome assembly GCA_031772625.1 of Pinus tabuliformis. Lineage (NCBI taxonomy): Eukaryota > Viridiplantae > Streptophyta > Pinopsida > Pinales > Pinaceae > Pinus > Pinus tabuliformis. Next base: position 624,602,009 of record CM062817.1, on the reverse strand, counting down.
GTTTTTTGGGGTAAATTTTACTTGAGATTTTTTGGAAGGATGAGTTTTAGTTATATAATATGTGTAATTTAAGTGTTGTTTGAATTTATTTTTATATTCAAAATACATTTTAAATAACTAAAATTCTTATTTTAAAATCACTCAATTTTAATGAAAAAAACTATCTTCTTTATTTTATATAAAGTGGGAAAATCAATCATAATTTAATTGTCAGACCAATAGTGGGTGGGGACAAGTATTTCATTGGTTGCTATCCGCTAATGCAGGTTGACTCATCACTTTTATTTAAGGAAACCATACCACTTTTAATTGGAGTCGTCTACAGAGGCGAAGGAATTGCTTGGACGACCAAAATGGCCAGAATCCGGGCGAAATAAAATTCAAAAAATCTTGTAGATGCAGTGTTGAATCATATTTTTGATGGTGGAAATGGATTCAACACCATCAAAAACCTCTAGGGGACCTAAAATTATGAAGCTTGACAACTTTTACTTAGATTTACAAAAATTCTTGTGGGATTTTTTCAAAATATGGCTGGAATTTTAACTTTCCGGGAAAAAAAAGCATAATTGTTAGACTACGGCCTTGTGATTACCCACTAATGGTCTATAAGGGGGTCCATAAGGATGAAGACTTCCAAGGTTAGTCTAACCTATAAGTGAAATGACTTTTTTACCGGAATTTGGTGATACAATTGCAATAAGGGGAAATGATAGTTATTTCATGAGAATTCGGTGATACAATCTCAAGCAAGATTGTTATTTTTTGTTGCTTACATTTTTTGAATGGATAAATGGATTCAATGCCTTGAAAAACCCACTAAAAACTGTAGGATTAAACAATTTAAACTAAAAACTCTATGGGGTTTTGATTAAAATTAAGTAGAAAAAATGCTCTGAAAAAGACCATAAGTTAGACTATGTCTGATTTTCATTGCACCATAAGTTAGACTATGCCTAACTTTCATTCGTGCCAAATGTGTTCTACCAATGTGTTCTACCAGATGCCTCTTATCAAAATAGAAGTAGTTTAAGTCATACAACTACCCCTTATTATAATAAATAGATAGATACATCGTTTTTAAAATAAAAATAAAAAATAAAAAATGTTATAAAAAGTTTTTAAATTTAATCCAATTTTATATAATTATAACAATAACATCTCATACTATATCTTTCATTCTTATGCACTAGCCCTAACCCATATGCAACCTAAATCCCAAAACATCAAATTTGATAAAATGAAAAAGCCTATTTTAACTAAGAGAGACTTTTTTTAGCAAAATAATGGAAATTCTGACATGATTTTGACAATATTTAGTAGAATTTTCTGGAAATCTGCATTATAATTGTCAAAATCTGCATTATAATTGTCAAGCTTTAGCATTTTGGGTGTCCTAAAAGTTTTAGATAGTGTTGAATCCATTTCCACCATAAAAAATACGAATCAAATACTCATACAAAAAATATAAGTGTAAATGACGGTGAAAACAATTTTTTTTGAAAAAACATAAATATAATTTTTAGGCCGATAGGCCTTCCTTTGAAACAGACTTTCGTCGTCTTTTTCATTCTCAGATTGACACGTGGCGTGAAATTTGGGTCCAATTTGCAGAGGAAGGTCAGGCATTATTAAATACTCATCGTCGGTCTTGACCTCGAGATGTGGTGTGCGTCCATAGAGAATTATCTACGCAGGCACGAAATGCACTGGATGTGTGGAAAACCGCTGAGTCCAACTGAGGTAGAAGTCGCTAATGATGCACACAGGGCGTGGCTTCTGCTGTTGGATCCACTGCTTGATTGGCTCTGCTAATATCAAGATCCCCTGACTGATATTACAATCTCCAGTTGTAAATATTGCCTTTGCATCTAAATTCATTGTTTTTTAGGAAGATGTTTGATATTGACAGCTTACCAGTGCAACTGCAGCATGAGTAGCCAATATGAGAACATCAGCAGAGGAGACGATTCCTCTGCATCTGTTCTCCAACAAAGCTTTTATTTCATCTATCAGATCAAATCCTTCTCTGCATGTTATCTTCGGTGCTATTGATCAGAACAGATTAACTTCATGAACACATGTCTATCACCTGGCATTACAAACTTATCTTCTGTCAGGTGGCGCGGCAGCATTGTTCCTGCAGATTCTTACAGTCTAGATCCACTGCTTCAAATTGGGGCGCCTCAATAACATTACAAGTATTTTATAATTTTAATGTAAAATTTGAAATTTTTTATTATTGAGAAAGACGAGGATGGAGAGAAGCCTAACTGTAAAGTCTACACTTCAACCTCCTCTTCCTGGAAGACAAATTCTAAGAGTATCAACGTCATTATAAGAACACTCAATATTATGAAAGCAGTCCGTCCATACTATGAAAACAATATATGGTGGCTCATCTCTTGTTACCCATAACTATAATATAAAATTAGCACTACAGAAGTAAAAAGATTAACATGGATCATCTTCACCATGGATGAATGAATGAAAAATAAAGTGAATTAACAAAAAGAGATTGTGCTCAACCAGACAAGTAGCATTGGTAAAACGACATAGATGATAATGAACATCACAATATTGTGGGATTCACTGCAATTTATTTCATATGACAATACACATTTCCCTCATGAAAGATATGACAATGGATATCACAATTTTCTAGGGTTAATTGCAAGTCATTTCATATGATACAGATTTCTCTACTGGGATTCATTGCAGTTCATTTCAAGTGGTGATGGATATCACAATATTTTGGGATTCATGGGGCTTTTTTTCATTGTATAGGAACAACATTTCTCTTTCCTGGCCGATGGCTAAGTACTGCAAGGGATTGATTGATTACTTTATGAATTGATGCCCTTCTTTTACAGAGACATAATTGGGATCTATTTCGTTGTAATGAAATATTCTGATGCTCATTTATTTTGGATTTGGTTTTCACATTGTTGTTGTTTTGGGGAGAGTTTTCCCTTATCACATCTTCACCTTGAACCTGGGGTGAGTCTTTGGGATTTGTACATCTGGGTGGAAACAATATCCCTCTACAATTGGTTTTTTCTACCGAGATATGTTATCTATTGAATAGTTGTATTTGTAATTTACAAGAAGTTTCATGGTGTTGTTTATGGTTATTTTAATTTTGACTTAAAAATACACGCATATATTTCCTTCCATTTTCTTATGCAAAAAGGCACATACAACATGTTGGAAAAAAATTATGTGCGAATGTTATTCCATTGATAGTAGCATGCAGTTGGGCTCCAAAGAAAATTGTATTCTAGGAGCTTCAATTTCATTTCTTGGAAGTTGGAATCATATTTTGAAAATTTAAATCCAGGAGCTTCAACTTCATATATTGGAACCATATTTTTAGTTGAAGAGAAAATAAGATACCGAAATTTGAGAGTAACCCACTAAAGTTGAAATGGCCCTTACAGAGTTCATGTTCCATTCCCCAAGGATAGAGTTCCGAACACATTACAAGGATCTATCAAACTGAACTTTAATAAATATCATAAAGGTAACCTTAACATGACTTGATCAAGAAGGATGTTCAGAGATCACTATCATTATAATTTTATATGGAAGGAAACCATTAATAATTTAAAATTGAAAACTTTAATATTTGGAAATACTGAAGCCCTTACTTTCAACTCCCAAGAGTTTTTTTTAGAAAATTGTAAATAGCGATGGATAAGAGAAATTTTTAAAGGACAAATGAATATGGAAAATACAATTTGCAACTCCATGGGATACCTGGTTAACTATGTGGACGAGCCGAAGACAAAAAGAACCATGTGTGTCATGATTTCATACAATATCTTTCAACTTGGATAAAAAAACCAAAATATGGCTTCTATTGTTTACTGGCTTCCCAGTTCCCTTCCTTTTTTTTGTAACTAGTATAACGTTGCTAGATTGCAATTGTTTTTCAATGTTAATTTTTGGTGTTTTAGTTTGGAAATGCATTTATGTAACAACTTTGGGCTTGAAAAGTCAAACTATACAATGAAAATGGTGGATATTTGTAAATAGACAGTATCTACCATGAGACCAATTTGTGACAGCACATCTCTCATTATCGATAACCAAACCGTATGAAAACAGTCTGTCTATACTATCAAAACAGCGCATGGTGGCCCATCTTTCATTGTCCATAACTATTAAATTAGAAGTAGGACCGAAGTAAAAAGATTGACATTCTCTCAAAGTCAACCATCATTAAACACTAGGAGTATAATGAAAAGATCATCATCAACATGGGTGAATAAATAAAATTTAAATTAAATAGTACTTCGTTTTCACATGGAGAGATTGTGCTGAACAATTAGTGTTGGAAAAATGAAATACATAGTAATGGACATTACAGTATTGTAGGATGCAATTCATTTTATACCACAAATGACTCATATGCTCTCCCAATACATTACTGCTTCTCCAGTTTGGGGCAGCCAGAGCCTTCAACTTTCTCCAACTGCCTCAAGTGTTCAGCACATTCCATTTTAAAGGTTATCCCTTCAACCATCTCCAGTTTGTAGCAGCTAGAGCCTTCAACTTTCTCCAACTGCCTCAAGTGTTCAGCACATTCCATCTTAAAGGTTATCCCTTCAACCACCTGAAGGGTTCAACACAATCCAACCTAGCGCATCCCTGGATCACCATAAGAAATCATGTCTCAAAGAGTTAGCAGCAATAGTAGAGATTTTCATCCATATGTCCCTCTTTGTATTTTCCTACGACTCCAAACATCCAAACAGTGAGTAGGGTTTCCACCCACATGCCCCTATTTTCTATCCTTCTCTTTATGCAACTCCATGGTCAATTTGTAAAAAATTGCATTGAATTCCATTGCACATAGACGTGCCCCATATCAAATTAAATTCCATCTTCAAAAAATATGTGGATGCATCTGCAAAGTGGCACATTAAATTCCATTATACTGTATCAAGTTAGATACCATTATCAAAAAATTCAAGTTAGATACCATTATCAAAAAATTTGAATCATCTGCAAAGTGGAGTACAACTACTGTGCATAGATCTTGAATTGTGTTAATAAAACAACTCTGTTTCTTCAAAATCTTTTACCAATTCATCCAAACCAGTTAGATATGTGTCCATATCCAAATTCCATTATGGATAGATTCGTTCTATATCAAATTAAATTTCATTTTCAAAAACATGGAATCATGAAAATTATGAAATTTCATTATACATAGACTTGCCATATATTAAATTCAATTTCATTGTGAAAGCATTTGGAAGCATCTTCAAACTGGAGGAGAAGTCATGTGTTTGAATATTCATAAAGTTATTCACATTGAAGATTCATCAAGTTCCCAAATTAGAGAACAAATCCATTTCTTGGAGGTTTGTCAAGTATTCAAAACAACAGTCATTAAACTCTTTATGGATTTCAGATACCAATTTCATGTTTGAACAATAATTCATTTCAAGGAACACAGATGACAAAATTCTTCTGGCAATGGGTATACATTGATCTGCACGCACCTCTGACCGATCATTTCGCTGGCATCTCGCATTCAAGATCAAATATTTTTCGACCCAATGAAGCCTCATCATTTTCATTCATATGCGACACGGATCGATGACAATCCAATCAACCATCCTTATGGATTAGAGCATACCTCCGATTTGTGTCTGTTCAATGAAGATCAAAAGGCTTTAAACATGGCGCTGATAATTCAATCTCCAACTTGAGCACACATTATGATGCAAGTAAAAGAAAATGGCGAGCTGGAGCAGAGGCGCGACTTCGATAGAACCATTTTCAACTGTTTCACTAGTTAAGTTCTCTAGTCACCCTGTTTTTTATCCATTTATTTTCATATGCAATATCACCCTATTTTTTTGCATTTCATTTCCTTTTAGCATAAATGCAATGCAAAAGAGAACATACTTCTAGGTAGGCTAATTTGTTTGCATTTTTATTTGCAGGGTTTATTTTGATTTCTGAAATATTTTGGAATAGAAATGATTGAGGTAAAAAACTGATATTTTTTATTTTGGAATGGGGATTGCCAAGAGTTTCGCTGCTACATCTCAGTTCTAACAGCTTTGAAGGAAGCATTTCTAAAGATATTGGCAATGCTAGAAATTTATCTAACCTACAAATTGACTGTAATAGATTTTCAGGTAAGCTTCCATCTGAGATTGCCAAGGTAGGGCTTTTATCTGTTTTCAATGCTAGCAATAATAAATTTTCAGGAAGTATACCAGATGCGCTTTATGGGTTACATAATCTTGATGTATTGGGTTTGCAAGTAAATTTACTTTCTGGTAACATTTTGTCGAGTATTGGGTCTCTGAAACAGCTTACAGAGCTTAACTTGAAAGGAAATTATATGATTCGTTCTCCACATTTCACTAGTTTCAATCCCACTTCTTCACCCCTGTGAGCATCACCCGATGCAATGAGTGCTAAGTGAACTATTCAAAAATCATGAGAAATTAGTCACTTTACGACTACCTCTCATGAAAATGGTCATACTTTGAATGACTTACTTAACGCAGTTGAATCCCAAAAAAAATGAGGAAATTATATTTCTGGTGAAATACCTATGCAAATGGGTGATCTCCAAAACCTCAGATACCTTGATCTATCCAGCAATCAACTCAGTGGGAAAGTCCTTGCATCTTTAGCCAACCTTACGTTTAGTTTCCTAAATCTATCAAACAATCAACTGTGTGGAACAGTCCCCAGTAGCTTGAGTAAATTCAGAGAGGCATTTATAGGCAATCCCAAACTATGTGGAGAAGATTTTCAAGATATCAAACCCTGTGTCAAGATATCAAAAACGATTCTACATCAACAAGCAATTCAACATCATTCACTCAAGGCAATTTCAAAGGAAGTAGAATATAAATTAAGGATCCATCTCTGCCTCCTGCAACACCAACGCGAAAGGAAAAAGTAAGTTTGTTTGTTTGGGCAGAAAGGAAAATGGCGAGCTGTACTGCAGGCCAAGTTGTCAAATGCAAAGGTAACTACTTCAGTTCACTTCAGTTCAGTGCAAGGAGTCATGGCCACATTCTTTTTATTTCATGTATATCATTTCATGGCAAAATTGATTTTCAGGGTTAAGCTGGATTTATGCAAACTGTATGTGTGCAATTTATGCTTCTTGAAATCTGATATATTTTGATTTGTACTTTTGTTACAGCTGTTGTTGCATGGGGTGCAGGGGAGCCTCTTAAGATTGAAGAAGTGGAAGTGGCTCCTCCACAAGCAATGGAAGTGAGAATCAAAGTGCATTATATTGCCTTGTGTCATACAGACCTTTATTTCTGGGAAGCAAAGGTATGCTATGAATAATTATCATTAAACATCAAGTTTTTGGGAAGCAAACATATGCTATGAATAATTATCATTAAACATCAAGAAAATTTGAAGGAAGGATATTAATTACACATCTCCAACTGCACTGTACTGTATAACACATACAAATATCGCTTTTAACAGTGAAATGGAATGACTGATACTGATACTGCTTTGGTTGCAGGGCCAAACTCCTCTCTTTCCCCGCATTTTTGGACATGAAGCAGCTGGGTATGCACTCTTCTCTTTCCCATGAGTTCTATGTATTCAAAAAAATTAGTTAGTCATATTAGTAGGCGTGTGGGATTTCAAAAAAGTTAATTAGTCATACTAGCAGGCATTCAGGATTTCAAAGAAATTAATTAGTCATACTAGCAGGCATGTAGGATTTCAAAGAAATTAATTAGTCATACTAGTAGGCATCATGTAGAATTTCAAAAGGGAAAAGGGACAATAATTTTCTTGTGATTCATTAGTCACTAACTATAGGTCTATTTCTTGACACAGAGTTGTTGAGAGTGTTGGAGGAGGGGTGACTGACCTCAAGGAGGGTGACAATGTGCTTCCCTTATTTACTGTAGAATGTGGAGAATGCAGACATTGCAAGTCAAACGAAAGCAACATGGGTGATCTTCTAAGAATTAATACTGACAGGGGGGTTATGATAAATGACGGGAAGTCGAGGTTTTCAATCAATGGGAAACCCATTTACCACTTCCTTGGCACATCCACTTTCAGCCAATATACAGTTTTGCATGTCGGTTGTGTTGCCCAAATTAATCCAGAGGCTCCTCTTAACAAAGTCTGTATTCTCAGTTGTGGGGTTTCAACAAGTAAATCATTTTCTGGACTTTTTGAGGGTAATTTGTTGATGATTGTGAAAAAGATATCATTAAAAGGATATAATTGACATTGTATGCTGTTTTATCCAATTCCTAAAGTTATGGTTTCCTGCACTGTTAATAAGAAAATCATCCATGATCGTTCCCTTGATTGAAATTCTTATTCACAATTTATTTTGTTGTGGGATCAGTGATAGATCACAAAATTAATTGTATTTTATTAAACATCACATATGAATACAATAAGTATTGGTTTTAGAATATTATAATTTGACTTTCTAATCGCACTATACAATTACGGGGCCTACCTTTTTTCCATCTGGTTATGGTTGCGTTCCGGATTTCTATTTCTATGTTTACCTATAAAATAAATAAAAAATAATGTCTTTTAATTCGAAATACAAGCAATGGTAAATGTTGACATAATCCAAGTAAATAATGTTGATATTGCGGAATGGTTAATGTTTATATAATCTATTTAAATAATGCTTTTTCAACACTTATGGTTTAAGTAAATAATGTTTTTTCTTATTTGAAATTAACCATTGTTGATCTGACCTGCGGGGTTATCATTATCAAATAAGGTGGTTTTATATATGGTATAAGTGGACAACAATTTTAGAAATAATTAATGAGTTTACAAGTTGAAGATAGAAATAGATTAGATAACGCGCGATTATTTTAAAATATTAAATGACAATGTGGAAAAGCATATTACAATTACTTAATGTTTTAGTCGTAGTGTCAACCAGCAATGTAAGTGGTTTGTTTTAATATTTGCAAATCACAAATTTCTCCACTTTTCATTTATCATGTAAAACGGTGTAATTTATTTTTTATTTAAAAAAATAAAGTGTTGCTTTTAATAATCCTATCGGTCTCTCTTTGTACCTTTTGGGACAATTACTAGTACTAAAAATATGGAAACATTAAATTTTGATAACTTGATAACTGTGAACACTATGGCAACATTAAATTTGATATCTTGACAACTGTGAACACGTTGGCAAGCGAATAACTCTCTAAGTCGAGCTCAAAGTGCAAGAATCGCCAAAAGTAGCCTCCGGCGGTGTGACACGCGTACAAACCCTATCCCGCATCATCTCGAGTCTAAATCAGGGTTTTCCAAATTTAAACATCTCACCCTTCTGGCTGCGTCCAATCGGAAACGTTGATAAGCCGTTGTTTTATTTTCGGATCTGTCTGGACTGTTCACGGGATATGTTCCTTTGATCCCAATCCCTGCAGTCCAAGCAATTCCGACAATGGTTTCCCCGCTTTTCCGATTATGGTTTTGGACGCTCCTTCTCTGTGCCAACCACGTACGATCTGAAACCAGTTCTAACAAGACTGATGGCGCCCGGGTTCGAGTCCTGGTGGATGGAAAATCTGCCATTGGTGAGACGGACGAGGATTTTATATGTGTCACTATAGACTGGTGGCCATCAGACAAATGTGATTATGGGACCTGCAGCTGGGGGAACGCCTCCTTGTTAAATTTAGTAACTGCCCGGATCTTTCTCTGTTTGTTTTTATCAATGGGCTTTGGATATGCCCAAATATTTGATTGGAGAATTTTGTTTTTTTATTTAACTGTTGTTTTGATTCCCTGTCAGGATCTTGAAAACCCACTGCTAGCAACTGCTGTGAAAGGTGGGAAGACTGTAATCTTGATCCCATAAGAACGTGTTTTACGTCATGCACTATGCCATCTCTGTGTGTTAACTATATATCTGTGTGCAACCATTGTTGAATGCAGCTTTCCATCCATTGAAGATCAGGTTGGGTGGATCACTGCAAGACAAAGTGATATATGATGTGGGAAAGTTGAAACAACCTTGTCAACCTTTTGTCTCGACTCAATTAGACACATTTTTTTTCTCAGGTGGATGCCTTCCCATGCAAAGATGGGATGCTTTGAATGCCTTCTTCAACAAAACAGGGTATGTTATTGATTCAATCTAAATTATTTATATTGCGAGTAAGCTCAATATTAGTATGAGTTGTGGGTTAGTTTAGCTAGTGGTTGAAGTTTTTTTTTTTGTTATTGAGAGGTTATGGGTTTAATTTTTTCCACACTCTGATCAAGTTTTGGGTTAGCTCAATATTAGTATGAGTTGTGGGTTAGTTTAGCTAGTAGTCTAAGTTTTTTTTTGTTATTGAGAGGTTATGGGTGAAGAGACAACAGCTGCACGCACGGATTTGTACTCTCCCATTCTTTTTATGCCTCTTCCAAGAAGAGACAACAGCTGCACGGATTTGTACCTTAAACCTTTTTCCATCTTGTACCCTACCTTGTACCCTACATTTGTGGGGTTCAATTTTTTCCACACTCTGATCAAGTTTTGGGTTTTGGATTGTTATTGAGTAGTTTAATTCTCTTGACAGTTTAGAGATCCATGATTAAGCTAACAAAACGTGATCTCTGATAAATCTGCCTAATATAATTATTACATAAATAAACTGTGAATTACATAAACAAAACAAAAAAACACATAAAAATTCTTGATCTTTCCTGATAGATCTGCTTAATACAGTTATTACATAGATAAATCAGCACCATTCACAAGACGAGAAATACTCTCATAAATAGTTTCTATCTGAGAAATCTCAGAAATACCATCTACATCTACATTCATGGTTTTTTTTAACCTAATATATACATAGGGACAAAACAAAACCATCAGCACCATTCAAAGGATGAGAAATACTGTGTAAATTTTATGATTGTGAAAACTCAAATAGTTTTCATCCGATGGAATCTCAGAAATACCATCTACATTAATGGTTTTTATTTTTTATTTTATATAAGGTGTGTTTTTATTTTATTAGCTGCAAAGAAAAATGCTCTAGAGCACCTGGCTTCTCATCAGGTCATGATCTAATCTTGGTGAGTGAAACTAGGGCATCTGTGGCTTTTGGATTGAACGCACTGAATGGAAAGCAATTGACACCCAGCGCTGCTACGGGGCCCTGGGATTCAAGCAATGCTCGTGACTTTATCCAATATACAGTTGATCATGGTTACAAGATACAGGCATGGCAATTAGGTAAGTTATTATGGTAATAAATTTGATTTTTTTCAGCAGTTTCAGAGAGGATATGTGAAATAAATTCAGGTGTAAAAAGCTGTGTGATTTAGCTTTTCTATTAAATCTAAAATAATTTTATGAAGGAGTAAAAGTCACTTATTGTGTAAATAAAATACTTCAAAATTTAACTATTAACTGGACGCCAAGTCTAACAAAATCATATAATTATATAATTAGTAAATGGACCAAGTCTAACAAAATCATGATACTAGTAAGCATATCTTTTTTCATTTCAATATCAAAACTATATATAACCTAATCTCTACATAGATGGCAAAGTATGAAATTTAATGAAGATGATTCCTATTTATTTAAATTATAAAATCACATTGTTTAATTAGTTTGAGAAATTGTTTTAATAATTTGGAAAAATTTAAGTTATTTTATTTTTAAATTTAAAAACAATTATATAATATAAATAAATAAATTTATTTAAATTATAAAATCACAAATTTATTTAAATTATAAAATCACATCTTTTAATTAGTTTGAGAAATTGTTTTAATAATTTGGAGAAATTTAAGTTATTTTATTTTTAAATTTAAAAACAATTATATAATATAAATAAATAAATTTATTTAAATTATAAAATCATATCATTTAATTAGTTTGAGAAATTGTTTTAATAATTTGGAAAAATTTAAGTTATTTTATTTTTAAATTTAAAAACAATTATATATTTATGTTATAGACAAAATATCAAGTACATACATCTTGATTATTGATTCTCTAGTTTTAAGTTTTAATACTAAAATCATGAATACAAGCCCAAAACAATTTCACACAATAAACTATAAGCTTTTATCTATTGACTTTAGAGATTAAGTATGAAAAAAGAAAGTGAGTCCAAACTATGGTATTAAGCAAGGGGTGTGTGGAGTTGTTCCTCTATATCATTCCTCTAAGTATTACTGGCAAAGATCATATTGTTCCATCTATTGGCCAAGGGATTGATCCCCCTCCTCAACAATGATGTGGTTGGACAATGTAACCCTGCTACCTTGTCTCGAGTCTAGTCTTGATTTCCCTATGTGGCTGGTGCTACTAAAAAGCCAATGTGAAAGACTCCTTTGTACATCACCTCAAAAATTCCTTCAAAGATCATTAGTGTGTTCAGGGTATTTTCTTGAGTTCCTTCAATTGCTTTCTAAGCTTGACCTACTATAGTTTTCATCATCTAGCATGTCTTTCAATCCTATAGAATTTGTGTCTCTTGTTCTTGAATATACTGGGTCAAAGACCTAACTTTTGCCCTTATCTAAAAATAGTCCTTTGACAAGAGTCTGCATTTTCCCTTTCTTTCTTCTCCACATCCTCCATTTGCCTCTACGATTCCATCGAAAACAAACGATGGTATTGTTTTTCCACTACCCTAGCCTCTTCTACAACTTAAGAGAATGAGTAGGGTGGGAGGAGGAGGAGGCTCAACCTATCCACCCATTGCCTCTTTGCTTTTTCCCTATGTGGCCTTGGGTCATATTATGTACCATTTTGTTGAGAGAACTCAATGACACTGACAAAAAATCACCCCAAAACCATTTCATTTATGTCAACACAATGAAACTACTCTAGGTTCGAGATAAATTTGGTAGGCCTAGTTGCAATAAGTTACCCCAAACTCAATGCTTGGATGTCTAAGTTGAGATTGCCCTTCTTCAATTTTATTATGAGAAAGGTCGCCAACTTTGAACCTGGTAAGCAAGGTGACTATAACATTGTGTAGAAGAGATATCCTACTCTATAATAGAAGGAGAAACAACCATAAACCAAGAACAATTAAACTTTTGCGATTCCTGGTACCATTTGGGAGAGTGTCTTGGTGTTGTCTTGTCTTTGACATAATACCCATTATTACTTTGATGTTCCACTTACATTAATCATACCCTCCATCACCATTTGGGAGAGGGTGTTTTGGTGTTGTCTTGTCTTTGTAACGCCCATTAGTACTTTGATGTTCCGCTTCCATCAATCATATTGTCCATCACTGGGGAGTGTCCAAACACTATAGTAGTCATAACGCTAAGCAACCATCTTGTTGAGTTTCCAATGGTTATTGTAGATTCTAGGATATTCTTAAAATCTGTAATCAACATAAGAATGTCAAGTATCTAAAGACTTAGGGATTAATAACCACCACCTCCCCATCATTTCCTTACACGATCAAGCTTTGCGCCTAAACCTTATCCCCTCTCAAAAATGAAAAGAGCTCTCAAGAGCAAAGTTAAAGTTTCATAATAACCTTGCTCTTCAAATTTAATAATTTAACCAACTCTATTACCAGTTTTCAAAACTTTATGAAAGATATTGATCATCTTCACTATTTTTTAGCCATATTTAATAGGCAAATCACCTGATATAAAACAATTTAGCCATCAAATTCTATCCTTAGTAAAAAAGCACAAACATGTACCACATAGAAGCATTCACATCGCTGCAACTCCAATGCACCCATCTCTTTTAGAATCAAGTTGTGAGTATAAATATTTTAAAAATTATATATAATGGAGGGAAAGATCTTTGACTTTGTTTTTAAAACTTCAATCTAATCTTAAAAATCTTCACACTTATCTTTTAGTAATAGAAGAATTTAGATTCTTTTTAAACAGGAAATGAGCTGTCCGGAAGTGGCGTTGGAAACAACATCAGTGCCGAGCGGTACGCAGCTGACGTCTTTGAGCTTCATAAGATTCTGAAAATGATTTACAAGAATCAGAAAGTGAAACCACTCCTCGTTGCGCCGGATGGATTTTTTGACGCTGACTGGTTCACGAAGTTCATTAAACTAACGGAACCAAGAATTTTGAATGTTGTTACACATCATATCTACAATCTTGGGGCAGGTACACAAATTTGAAAGCCATTGTTTTCACCGAAATGTTTACATCTTTTATCTAGCTAGCTAGGGCAGCAACGTTATCAATGTACTTTTTCTGCTGATCAGGTGTGGATCCAAACCTTACACAAAAGATACTGGATCCCGTATTTCTGAGCCAAGAATCATATGTATTCCAAGGCCTCCAATCCATCCTGAAGAATTATGCGCCTTGGGCTAAAGCCTGGGTGGGTGAAGCAGGTGGAGCTTATAACAGTGGCCATGATGGTGTCACCAATGCTTTTGCATCTAGTTTCTGGTAAGCCTATCTCTATTTAATTAGTTTTGGGTAATGTTTTGCATTGAAATTTGTATTCTCTTATTTCAATTCTAGATTATTTTAGAAATCTGGTGTAGGTCAATCCAACCATTAATGAACATTCATTACGGGACAGGTATTTAGATCAACTTGGCATGTCAGCAAAGTTCAATACTGCCTCTTACTGCAGACAGAGCTTGATTGGTGGTAGCTATGGCCTTTTAAACACTACCACTTTTTTACCGAATCCTGATTATTACAGGTAAATCTTTCTATTTGATATTAGAATTAGTAAAAAAACATACATAATTTTAAATTGTTTTGTCAAAAGACTCATTTCTTTGAATTGTCATGCAGTGCACTTCTTTGGCATCAATTGATGGGAACACGTGTTCTTGACACAACTTCAGAAGGATCAGAAAACGTACGCGCTTATGCACATTGTGCCAAGAATGCTGTAAGTTTGAAAGCTTCGTTTTTCTGCAAATAATCTGTGATGAGTCATAATGGGCATGCTATATAATATATTTATCTCTAAACTCTATTTATCTAACCTATGAAGGTGCTGTTATTTTGGCAGAAGGGAGTCACTTTGCTGTTGATCAACTTCAGCAATAACACTCGTGCCTATGTGCACGCCTTTGCAGGTTTAAGAAATTCGACACAGAAAAGAACTAGATTTGAGTATCACTTGACAGCAAAGGATGGTGATCTACATAGCCAAACTGTGCTGATTAATGGGATGATTTTGAATATAACGGCTGCGGGTGAGATACCTTCTTTCCCTGCAGTGAGATATCGTGCTAGGAGACGAATTAGTTTGGCCCCACTCTCTATTGCATTTGCGCATTTTCCTTATGTTAGATTCCCAGCATGCATGACCTAGGAATGGACTCTAAGCAACATCATTATCATGTAGGACCTAGGAATGGGCTCTAGAGCCACATCATTATTTATTCATAGGTTGATTCATAGAAAATAAATTGAATTGAAGCAGAAGCAGAAAAGTTATGACCTAGGAATGGGCTCTAAGCCAGACCATTATTTGTTCATAGGTTGATTCAAGGAAAACTATGAGCAAAGTTAAACAGTTTAGTTGATTTTCCTAATTTTTATAAACAGTTTAATTGTAGATTTCTGAAACCTGCAATTAAAAGTTATGCTCAAATTAATATGGATAATATGGATGTTTTTTGAGAAAATAAAATTATGTAATCTTTAATTAAAATTGAGATGATTACTTAATTTATTTAGAGACATATTTTTGTTTTAATAAATTGTTCCCCATTTACATATGATTTGTTGATAATTGAATTTATGGTTTCTTACCTTAGTGGTTTGCAAAAACAAAAAAACAAATATTGCATTCCAACTCAATAGAAACAGGGTATTATGGATTAATTACTATTTAAAAAAAAGCATCTTGATAATTGAATTTATGGTTTCTTACCTTAGTGGTTTGCAAAAACAAAAAAACAAATATTGCATTCCAACTCAATGGAAACAGGGTATTATGGATTAATTACTATTTAAAAAAAAGCATATAAGTTAAATAGAGAAGTTAATAATTATTGAAAAGAAATGAACACTGAAGTTGCTTCAATGATTATAGAGAAGTCAATTCAATGATTATAGAGAAGTCAATGCTTATAGAGAAGTTAATAATTATTGAAAAGAAATGAACACTGAAGTTGCTTCAAATAGTAAAGTTGAAGTTTTATTAGCTAATGAGAATCTATCAAATATCAGATTGCATGTTGTCCTTTACCACGAGGTGGTTATTATTTATCCAATCTATATCTAAATGAAAATCTATCAAGTACGAGATCATTGCATGCTATCCTCTACTACTGGGTGGTTATTATTGATCTAATTTAGTAGTATGGTTATCATTGATTTTATTTAGTGGTATGATAGGAATGATATTTGAATCTATAACGTTTTATATAGAGATGAAAATTATCTTTAATTTTTAGTATATTTGTATTTTTTAATTTCTAATAACATCTATATTTTAATTTAGTTTTATAAATAATAATTATAAATATAATAATTTATTTTTTCTTAAAGAGTATATTTCTAAAATTTCTGAATATCTTAATTATTATAGAATGATCTAATCATTACTCTAGACTATTTTTTTTTGCGCAAAGATTTGGAACTAAGGTTCATATATTACCTAGAATACATGATGAACAACCATTTTGAGTTTTCAAGATGTGGGTGAAACATGGCATTAAACTTGCCTACAATGTTGTCATACATGAAATAACATCTTGAACTAAGTGATATGTCTTAGTTTTATGGAGATCAACCTTAATTTCTGGCATCTCTCCAATGTGGCAACCTTCATATTGTAGTTTTGTTCTTTGACCAATATATTGATTTTACAACAACAAAACCTTCTTGCCGAAGTAAGTAATGTCATGTCATTTTGATTCAACCTTTCTCTTGAGAATCCTTTCTCCTCACTCTTTTTCTACAACACCCTCGTTCCACATCTACCTAAGTAACTGACCAATCGGGGTAAACATGTAACAAAGAGTTACTATGATATGATTCAACTCCCTATGTATCAGTTAATGAAGTGGAACCAATGGAACACAAACAACCTGACCTTCTACGTCTGCAATAGAACTCCCAGCAACCATCCATCCCATCCAGGTGACTAGACCCTGAGACATTGACATTTTTCTACATTAAAGCCTCAGTCGATCCCTTGACATGGGCATACATGCGAACGGGACCCTCAAGTCACTCCCACAACAAGGCATGTGTGCGATTGGGGATTTTTCCAGGTAGTTTTGTGCTAGAGACTCCAGATTTTGTGTTACTTTTTAAGGGCCAGGACTCAGGCCATTGCCCAAAACTCCATGAAACTTCTAGAAATGAAAAATAACATCGAAGCAATGATACATATGCAAATACTTGAACAAGGACTTGAATAAACCCCTACTAGCCATGACAAAAATTTTGTCAAACATGTCACAAATATGCATTCTACAGGTTTAAACAACAGATCTGACCATAGTGGTCTCATACTCATTTGAGAATCACTAAGAAGCATTCATGCCTCATCACAATAACTATATTACCATCTGTTAAGCCATATATTCATTGTACATTCAGTGATTAACCAAAACATGTTGAGAGCCATACATTTTCACTGTCATAAAACTCATTCATAACCAACATATAGCCATCAGAAATATCAAGGATATAACAGCCATATAAGCCACATATAAAAAAGTATATTTACCCATAAAATACTAGGGTGAAAGAGAGCTCTTATTGATGATTTCATAAGGCAACCAGGTATGGGACTTCCACGAACCACTCGACCATGTACTAGGATGAACCAAATATTTCTTTCAGTCAGTCACCCTTGTGCCATATTCTAAGCATGAATGTCGGATCTCATAAAACAAATCAACCAAAACTATCCAGGGCTTCCATAAGCCAAACCACCTCAACCCTCAACTAGTGATTCCACCTCACAGCCGGACATCACTAACCATCACCGAATTGGTCTCTACCTAAGCTGTACAGGGCTCCAGAGCATTTGTTTCAACCAAGGCTTCAAGAACTAGTAACTCAACCCACAACTTTTGTTGGGCTTCCATACCGTTTTTCTAACCAGGCCTTCCAAGAATAGTAACTCAACCCACCAGGGGCTTCCAGAGTGTTTGTACAACTAAGGCTTCCAGGACTAGTAACTCAACCCAAGCTGTTATAGGGCTTCTAGAGCGTTTGTCCAACCAAGGCTTCCTGGAACTAATAACTCAACCCATAGCCAAAGACACAATAAAACCAACTAGAAAACAAAAGTAAAACCAACAACACCATGGCTGTCCAGGAAATGGCAAGGCTAGGAAAATCCACTGTCAATCCAGGCAATCCTCCATGCCAATGACCATAATCAAATAACCACATGCATATGCCATGCATGCCAAAACTAGCAAGGAAATCATACATACAACTCGGTACCTGCAAGAAAAATCCATTGTAGCTGCTGATCCCGATGTCCTCTTGCACTTTCCTTCTTTTCCTTTGCCTTCTTGCTCCAAATCCCAAGTATGCCACACTCCTCCAAGAGTGCTCCAAGAAAAATATAAAGTGTCCAAGAGTATGAGAGAGAGAAAGAGAAAACGAGATCTCCAAAACTTAATTGATCAAAACCATGAATTGGTCCTCATAATACTTTTTATTAATGAGGCCTCTGTTTTCTTCAATTTTCCATTATTTTCCTTCATTTTCCTCCTCACATGCAACTTGTGACCTTTCACCTTCTTTTTCTCCTAATTTTCATTATTTTCATAAATAAATGTCAATAAATGCCATTTTTCCTTTCCAAAGCCTTATCCATTGCCTTTGCTAATTTACATAGCTATTAATTAATCACAATTGATCCCCATCACTATGTTTTTGCCCAACATTCAGCTTGGAATACGCATCCCATGACCAAGGTCTTATTTTTCCTTTATTATTTTTTACATGGATTTTTTCCCAGGGTTGTTACAAAATCAATCAATCAATCAATCAATCAATCACTTTGACAACCCATCAATCTGATCATTCAAAATACTGTAACCAGAACCCAAGCCACAACCCAGAATACTGAAACAGTAAATAGAAGCAACTAAAACATATTTTATAAGGTATACGCTACTTCCATGTGTTGAACCTACGTGCATATGTGCTTTCCTCAAAGCGAACCTGCGTATAGATCTGCAAATGAAATTTATGATGTATATGCTGCTTTGATATGCAGAACCAACGTGTATACGCTCCTTTTCTAAAGTGAACCCACATATAGATCTATAAATTATGATTTAAACATTAAAACTATTCTAAACTTCAGTCATACCTAGATCATCACATTTACAGATTACAACATGCGGCAGTTATTCAGATACATGATCAAATCACATAAAGATAATTCAATTCAAGCCTTGAGATCTTGATACATCATTAGATCTTATCTTTCATCAAACACTAAGGTTCCTCCTTGGTTCAGATCCAACAATGCACCATAACACAATAACTTGCATACTAGATCTCACACTTCATTAGATATTCAATGCTTGTGTGTTTTGGCCTAATTATCTTCTCCTCCCTTTATAGTTTTAGGCCTTTCTCAATATCATGGACCAAAACCACTTAGGACCAACACCTTGGATCAAATACATAGGGTCAATACCTCGAATCAAATACCATGGACCAAATACTTCGGACCAAAACTTAGTTTTCTAAGCTATACACGCTTTCCTTTCTATGAAAGTGCATGTGTACATTATATGCTCCTTTTGTTCTATTAACCTGCATGTATACGTGACTTTGAACCTACGTATACCTCTCTTTCTTCATTTTGTGAAGACTGATCTATCATTCTTTGTTGTTTACGTGGTATACTGTGATCTTTGATCTGAGTGAGTTGCCTTCTGAACTGGTTCCTTGAAGCTGCCCTGCATTTCATCACATCTGTAAACACTACTATCATGCATTTTGTCACATTTGATATCTATTATGTAGATTCATCTAGTTACCATATACAAGTGAGTTGCCATCAAGTACAACACATACATCATAATGCCAATAGATCTACCCAACCTAGAGCAAGACATTTCAATTATTATGGATTTAAATATGTTTGGCTTATAATGAATATCAAGCTAACGGAACAGTTCAATTCACAAACATTACGAATACCAAAAAATATTCTATTCAGAGACCTCTTAATTGAAATAATCAACCGATAACATTTATGAAGTAGTTCGCAAAATGATATTGATTGTCAAATCAATAAATTGAATACTTAAACAAGAATATGAGGAAATAGTTCACAACATATGATTATTTATTAAATCGATATTAACAGACAGATTTCTATGTAAATAGTTACTCAAAACATAATTCAAAGTACAAAAGAAAAATCCTCAATAATCCTTCAGATCTGAGTTTTCTCCTCTATCCTACAACTCTAAATCTTTTATACAATAATTCTTTCAAGAATCTGTGAATTGTAGAGAAGAGTAGAAATACCATGTATTAAGCAACATGAAAAGATAAATTCACTATTTATTTATGAACAAATTGTAGGTTTTAACCCGGTATAGAAATTACCTGCATATGATTTCTAAACCACAGAAAATAAACAATGTGAGAGCATAACACATAAAACACATATACACAGAGATTTTCCCCTGGATCCAAAAACCAGGACTACTAGCTTGATTTTTCAATATGTTCCTTTCAATGTTACAATACATATTTATACATGTTGAAACAACCAATGCCATGGAATGAAAACCATTGCGTCCAAAACCATGGACCGAAAATCATCGCGTCCAAAACCATGTGCAAAAATCATGCACAAAACCATAGGTAGGTTCGCCCAACTTAACATAGGGTGCAAAACCAAAATTTTTCTGGGCGATGCCTTGGACCCCATAGAGTGGGGTTACTTGCACCCTTCAAACCCTCTGTGACTCCCCTCGCTACGCAATTGGCGCAACGAAAGGGGGGCTCGGCCCCCCTTCTAATGCCTCGGTTAACTACGTGGGCTAGTGGTGGAAAGAATATAACACAACCCAACATTCTCTCACTTGTTGTTTTCTTTATACAAGGGGCCATAAGAGAGCTAGTCATTTATCCAGCCTTGCAATGCCCATTGTTTCTCTACACCAAAAGAACTTCTCAGAGCTCACAGATTTTGTCAATGCATTTGCAATATTCTTCAAAGTGTCCACCTTTACCAGCAAAACCTTTTTGTATTCTATCATATCCCTCACAAAGTGATATTGAACATCAATGTACTTTGTCTTTGAATGATATGCAGGGTTCTTTGCCAAGAAAATTTCACTTTGGTTGTCACAGTCTATCCTTATAACTCCCTGTACTAACCCCATATTTGAACACAATCTCTGCAACCAAATTGCTTCCTTGCTTACATGAGTGGCTGCCATATATCCTTCCTCTATAGTTGATGGTGCCACTACAGATTGTTTCTTACTCATCCAACTGACTGCACCTCCAAACAGGTTAAACACATACCCACGTGTATATATTCTCTGATCCAAATCTCCAGCCCAGTCTGCATCAACAAAGCCACGAATATCCAAAACTCTGTCCGATCCTAGTCTTCCTTGGTAGCAAAAACCATAATTAGTAGTGCCACACAAATACCTGAAAACCCACTTCACTGTTGTCTAATGCTCCTTCCTTGGTTTTGAAATAAACCTGCTCAATACTCCCACTACATGTGCAATGCCTGGTCTAGTACAGACCATTGTATACATCAGGCTATTGACTGCACTTGCATATGGAACATGGAACATGTCCTCTTCCTCTTCTTGTGTCTTGGGACACTGTTCAGCAGATAAATTTACATCTACAGGAATAGGAACCTTCACCAGTTTACTATCCTGCATATTAAACCTATAAAATATTGTCTCTACATACTTCCTCTGGTTTAACTAGAGCTTCCTCTTTGTCCGATCTCTTTTAATTTCCATGCCCAAAATATAGTTTGCAGCACCAAGATCTTTCATGTCAAATTTGGAGGACAAATGGGTCTTCAAATCCTAGATGATTTCTTTGTCCTTTCCAACTAGCAACATATCATCCACATACAAGACTAGATAAATAACATGGTCACCAAATAATTTAAAATACGCACAGTGATCTGCTTTGCTTCTGGTGAAGCCAAGTCCTTGTATAAATGTATCAAATTTCTGATACCACATCCTTGGTAACTGTTTTAACCCATACAGAGACTTCTTTAACTTTCATACCAGTTCTTTGTAACCCTTCACTGCAAAGCCTTCAGGTTGCTTCATGTAGATCTCCTCTTTGAGATCCCCGTGAATAAATGTTGTCTTCACATCCATTTGTTCTACCTCAAAATCAAAAGCAACAACAACAAATAAAATTAATCTAATAGAAGTTACCTTGGTAACAGGAGAAAAAATATCACAAAAATAATTCCCGACACATGGGAATAACCTTCTGCTACCAACTGAGTTTTGTATTTCTCCACATTTTCTTCTACATTTGTCTTCTTCTTGAAAACCCATTTGCTACCAATGGGTTTCCTTTAAGCCGGAAACTCCACCAGATCCTAGGCCTCATTTTTTTGCAAAGATGCAATCTCATCAACCATGGCCTCTTTCTAGAGTTTTCCATCCTCTGAATCTATTGCTTCCTTCGGAGTTCTGGGATCATCATCAGTAATAGATAAAGAAAAAATTGAACAGAAAGTAGATGGACTATACCTTTATGGCTGTCTTCTTTCTTGAACTGGTCTTCTCACACCCGGAGTTTGTGGCTCTTCATCTTCTGATTCCTCCTCTGCTGTAGAGTCCGATTATTCCTCCTTTAGATCAAACTCTATCCTCTCAAGTTCCTTTGGTTGGACTTCATGTTTAATAACATCTTTCACCTCTCTAAACACCACATCTTGGCTGTACATGACCTTCCTTGTTACTGGGTTCCAAAGCTTATAACCCTTTAAAGCATCCTTATGCCTAATAAAGATCCACTTTTCAGATTTACTATCCAACTTGGTTCATTTCTCCTTTGGAACATGTACATATGCATCACGTCCAAATACCCTGAGATGTGAAAGAGAGGGTTTCTTACCAGTCCATACCTCTTGTGGAGACTTATCCTCCAACGCTAATGAAGATGATTTTTTGACTAGGTAACATGCTGTCTCCACCGCCTCTGCCCAGAATTCCTCTCTTAACTCGGCACCAATGAGCATGCTTCTTGTCCTTTCCATCAACGTCATGTTCATTCTTTCTACAACTCCATTTTGCTGAGGTGTATATGGAGTAGTCTTCTGTTGTGCTATACCACACTTCTTACATAATTATTCAAATTCCTTACTACAAAACTCTCCACCGTTATCTGTCCTCAACACCTTTATCTTCTTCTCTATCTAGTTTTCCACCATAGCCTTAAATTCTTTAAAGCTATCAAAGACTTCTGATTTCTTCTTAAGGAAATATATCCATGTATTCCTTGAAAATTCATCTATAAATGATACATAGTACAGAGACTTACCTAGTGATGGAACCTTCACAGGTCCAAACACATCACTATGCACAAGCTCTAATATCTGTTTCGCCCTGTTACCACTAGAGGGGAAACTCACCCGATACTGCTTCCCATATACACAATTTTCATAGAAATCAAAATTCAGAGAGCTATCACTCATACCTTCTACCATACCTTTACCGTTAAGTATTCAAAGGCACTTATCTCCAATATGTCCAAGCCTTTGATTCCACAACATGGTCTTCTCTCTAGAGACCACTAGATTTTCTGCTCCAGTTTTAGGAACCACAGAACTATTGCACCCATCAACAACACTGCTACCTTGCAGCTTGTACAGAGTTCCAATCCTAAATCCCCACATCAATACTAGTGCTCCCAAAACCATCTTGCATGCATCCTTCTTGAACACTATTTTTACACCTACATCATCCAGCTTGCTTACAAAAATCAGATTTCTAGCCAATGCAAGAATATGTAGGACACCCGGAAGTGTTCTAACCCTTCCACCTTGCAACTTCAACATTGCTTTTCCACGACCAATGATTATAGCCTTCCTATAATCCCCTAAGAAGACGTCACCACCATCGTATTTCTCATACTCGCAAAACCACTCTCTATGGGGAGTGAAGTGAAAGGATGCACCTGAGTCAATCAACCAAGCCTCATGATCTACATGTGTACTTGAAGAAGCCAAGTACACATCCCCACCTTCATCTGAGGTGGTTTTCACCTCTGCAGAAGGAGCATCATAAGATCTTTTTCCTTTGTCAAGAGCTTTCGATTTATAGCCCCTTTTGTAGTGCCCTTCCTTTCCACATTTCCAGCACACCACCTTTATAGGTTTTCCTGGAGATTTAGATCTCCCTCTAGATTTATATCTCCCACTCGATGACTTATTTTTGTTTCTGTTATGGGACAGTCCTCGTAGAGACAAGGCATCACCATTTTGACTCTCCATATTTTTTCGTCTCATCTCCTCTGTCAGCAAGGATGAGACTATTTCATCAAACTGTAAGGCAATTGCATTGCTACCTATTGCAATAACTAGACTATCCCATGAATCTGGTAGAGGACACAACAAACTAATGCACTTATCTTCATCTGAAATTTTAATATCAATAGACAATAATTGACTTACCAAAGTATTAAACTCATTCAGATGCGCTGTCACTGAGTCTCCATCTTTCATCCTCAGGTTATACAACTTTTTCCATAGGAATAATTTATTCACCAGAGACTTAGATTGGTACAAAGTCCCTAACTTGTCCCACAAATCCTTTGTCATAGCTTCCCCTGATACATTCAACAATACTAAATTTGAGACACACAATCGTATTGTGCTCTTTGCCTTTCGATCCAACTTCTTCCATTCTTCATCAGACACTTCCGTTCATTTAGTACCCAAATCTATCGCGATCCACTGATCTTTATCCACTAACAGATCCTCCATCTTGCGTTTCCACAACTCAAAACTTTGACCATTAAATTTCTCGATCTCTATCTTTCCACTACTCGCCATATTTTTTCACCACCAGAATCAATCTCACAGATCTCCCACTGAATAGGGTCTACCATAGCAACAAAGGCATCCCCTTGAAGCCAAAATTGCTTTGATACCAAATGTAGGTTTTAACCTTGTACATAAATTACTTGCATATGATTTCTAAACCACAGAAAATAAAAAATGTAAGAGCATAACACATAAAAGACATATACATAGAGATTTTCTACTAGATCCCAAAACTGGGACTACCAGCTTGATTTTTCATTATGTTCCTTTCAATGTTACAATACATATTTATACATGCCGAAGCATCCAATACCATGGACTGAAAACCATTGCGTCCAAAACCATGTGCGAAAATCATGCACAAAACCATAGGTAGGTCCGCCCAACCTAACATACGGTCCAAAACCAAATTTTTTGGGGTTACCTGCACCCCTCAAACCCCCTGTGACTCCCCCTGCTATAGAACTGGTGCAACGAAGGGGGGGCTCTGCCCCCCTTCTAACCCCCCGGTTAACTACGTGGGCTAGTTGTGGAAAGAATATAACAGAACCCAACACAAAACAAAGGCGCAAATACAAAAATACCAGATGCTCGTTGCTCAGCTCATAAAATAAATAACAACATTTTAGTCTTTCTCACAAAGATGGTTCCAAGAGTACAATAGTATAACTTCTCAAAATTCTTTATGAAAGTTCCTAAAACAATGTTCCATTCATTCTATTGAGAAAATTGTGAAAGTACAATAGTGCAAGCTTTCGTAAGCCTTTCTGAAAATAACTGAATCTATTGTGCAGAATGTTGAGGGCATTTAAACAAATCCCTTCAATCTGCTTAAAGAAAAACAAATTTTGGTAGCAATGTTCTAAAAGTGATTTGTTGTCTTCATCAACTTTGTTTATTCCATTGGATTCTCTGGATGTTTGTGTATCTATTTGAAATGAATTGCACTTATCAACACAGTTGTCTTCCCTTTTCATGAACATGAACAAGGAAAACAAGAATCGATAAGTTGAAAATAAATGTGTCTGATAAGATAATTTCATTTGAAACAAATCACTTTTGCAGGAAATTAGGAAATATGTAGAATGTAATAAATCCAAATAGAACCATCATGGAGAGGAATGTGGATTGATATTTGTGGCAAGAGAGGTGAATTTTACAGTCTTATCAAATATCACTTTTAGGCTAGGAGTATAACTCAGAATAACTTGAAAGGGGGCTTTATTAAATATATCGCAATCACTTGGGAGACGAGAGTACTTCAAATGAAATCATAATCGAAATCGCAGAAAGGTGACTGGCTAATGGTTTTTTTCTGAGGGGGTCGGAAGTGGTAAGTGGTTTGTAAAGAGGGGGGTCCGAAAGAAAAAAGGAGCGACACGTAGAGATAGGGCTTGGATGAAAAAACCACTTTTCAAAACCCCCCCACCCCGCCTTGAGAAACTTAAAATAAGTGAAGGGGTACTAAGTCTTCTCAGTTGTTGATTTGGGTAGATTTGATTTGTTTATTAAATCAAGTCGAGTCAGGTTTTTATATTGCAATTGGTGTTTGGAGCAGAGGCAAAGGTATAGGAAGGATTATGAAAGTTGCGATAAGCTTGGATGCAAAATCATTCATATGCATTCAAATATCGTGTTAGGTCCGGGTGGCTTAATCACAATCACAAGTCAGCTCCTGTGAAGGATTTGTTATAAGCTATGTCCCTTTGAAACTTACGATTGCGGTGTCCTAGGGTGACATGATAGTGATGTCATGAATGACATCATTATGTGACATGGTGGATGACGTGGTGATGAAATGGAGCATGACATGGAGGATGATGTCACATGTGATGTGGATATGACGTGGAATATGACATGGCAGGTGATGTGGCAATGACATTGCAGCTGACGTCATTGATGATGTCATATCACAATTGGCATGAAAGCTCATATTTCAATCACACTTGGCATAAATTTTGACTCATTGGAACTTTTTAATTGTGCGGATGAGATATTTTAATGAATTGTAGTGACTAATCTCGGTGGGTCCAGTTATATTGCATATTGCAATCAACGGTGTGTAGCGGGGCATGGAATTTTAGAAACTGGGATAGCTCTATATGTGGGGGATTTATGGAATGGATTTTATAATCCCATCAAGCTTGAGCTAATCGCATATTGCAATCAATGTTCATTAGGAGTACGGACTTAAGCTTTTAAACTTTTGCGATAGCCTGTGGATGCGGGATTTTATGGATTGGATTTATAATCCCGTCAGGTCCCCGCTTTACTGCATATTGCAACTATTTAAGGTATGAGACGTAAGTTCTATGGTTTTTTACGATAGTCGTGGATGGGGGAAATCATAGAATTGTATTAATCTTACCGTCGGGTCTGGTCTAATCGCAATCACAATCAATAATGGTGGAGGGGTCTTGAGCCTTTGGAAACTTTGCTATGCGGGAAGTGGGATGAGTCAAAGTGTATGAAGAATAAAACCTTTGGGAATTAAAACTTTGATTATTTTGTTCTATCTTTTCTGTATTCAAGCACTGTGATCCATAATGAATTAAACAAAGTATTTCGGTAGAAATCACATGAGAGAATTTTTTGGCCGATGCGTTTCGAACCAACAAGTGTGGTTCGTCATCAGGACCAGATAACGAGGTAGACTATGGAAAAGGCTTAAATAGAGAGCAATGTAGAGACATAATTTCAAGTAATGGCTATATTTGAATAATAATGTTTAAATTATAATATTAATATATTAAAATCAAATATTATTAAGTAATGACTATATTAAACGGCTAGTTTTTGAAAATAATATTTAAATAATGATATTATTTCATTAATTTATTAAAAATATTAATAGTTAACGACTATATTAAACAACTAGTTTTTGAAAAATAATATTTAAACATTGATATTAGTTTATTGATTTATTAAAATATTAATATGTAACGACTATAATAAATGTCTAGTTTTTGAAAAATAATAATTAAATTAATTTGTTAAAACCAAATATTACTAGTTTTTGAAAAATATGATTTAAAATGTGATATTAGTTTATTAATTTATTAAAAACAAATATTAATAAGTAACCGCTATATTAAACAACTAGTTTTTGAGAAATAAAATTTAAAATAAATAAATAAATTTGATAAACAAAATAACTAATGGAAATAAAAAAAAAAAAAATAAAAATTTTTTAATGGAAAGATAAATAAAATAAAACAAAAATATACACAAGTCAAAATAAATAAATAAATAAATAAATAAATAAATATATATATATATATATATATATATATATATATATATATATATATATATAAACAAATAAAACACACACACACACATATGTATCCAAAGAAAAAATAATCAATAAATAAAATGGGGTCAATAATAAAATATGGGGCTCAGGGCCATTAAACAAATCAATAATACTAAAAGGAGTTAAGAACAAATAGAATGATAAGAACCCATTTTATCTATTACTTAAGGTTTTTTAAAGCCTAAGTATAAGTCTTGTTTCGAGGGGCTATTTAATTTGGTTTCTTGGGATAACCAAGGTTTAATACTTTAATTTTAATTAAAAACCTAAGTATTGAACTTTTATTATAGGATTTTGTTTACAAATTTTATGTTGATCTTTTCTGTTTTTTCCATTTTTTATTTTTTAACAAGATAAAAATCAAAGGCTTACTAAAACAAAAGGGTCCTTATCTTAATATAATAAATTTTATAGGAAATTTATAATACACTAAAATGGGGGTTGTTTAAGAGTACAACAATTGGTGATTAATTGGAAGAACCAGTTACCTTTGATAAATGAAATTAAAAAAAAATCTATAAAAATATATTAAGAAGTGAAAACTATTTTTCAAAATATTTAGATAAATAAAATTACTCTAGCTATAAAACTCATTAAATTGCAATTTCTTTTAAAAATCTTTTGTAAATGAAAAACTCATATTTACTTGTATGAGTCATTAATCAATTATGAAAATAAAGTAGGGGGCCTTTTACGACATAGGTTATAATATACTCGTTCATCACAGGTAGAACCACTGCTGCTAGTAAGTGTTCCTAGCCTCGATAGGGTTACCTTTTAACCAACAACAGTCTAGTATCCCATCCATTTAATAGTGCAATAATTAGAGGTAAATTTGATTTTTCTTTTCTTTTCTTTTTTGATGCCAAAAATCCATTATCTTGGTTTGGTGGCCAGATAATGGCAATGCCATTCATCGGTAACAATCAAACTGAATAAGCTAGATCGTGATGAGACCCTTTGTCTTACAATTAAAAATTGTAAGTCATTACCCTGATTTGGTGTTCAATGTGGTAATGTCAGTTTAATTGGTTCCCTATTAACATGGTAAGCATGCTCGTGATGAGACCTCTTATCTTTTTAGATTTTTTATTTTTTTAAATTACAATCTATAAATTTCATTTTTAATGGATGGGGAGGATCGTTGACTCGTTAAAATTTTTGGATGGCAAATTCGAATCGAAAGTGTTTTATTCATAAGACGGTCTTTACTTTTTAAGGATAACCGTTTTTGACTAAAACTAGAGTAAAAGGATATATTTTTTGAGTTTTTTAAAGATTTTACAACTTAACGAAAAAATTTAGAGTTAATAATTTTTATCTAATTTTTAATTTTCATAACCACTTCCTAAAAAATTCCTACTTTCAAATTGAAAAATCATAAAATGTTTTTCATGTGATGTTGATGAAAGGCCCAGAGTATGTTATTTAAAAGAAAAAGTAAATGTGATATGATAATTGAATTCTCAACATATAATCATTCACAAGTATGATGATAAAATCACTCAAAAACCAAATCTAAAAGGAAAACTTTACAAAATCGTTTATGGAAATTTCTTAACAAAAGAGGAAAATGATAATGAAGAAAACATTCCTTCTTATGTAGAAATCTAGATAAATCAAATTTGCAAATTTAAAAGCATTTAGTAATAATTCAGTTTGAATGAGGAAATTTGATATTTATTTATCTTTTTTTAAAAGAAAAACTTTGAAAAAAGCATTTTAACCATTTTTTAATCAGAGTAATGCTTTTGAAGAAAAAGATTACAGTTTAGAACTTCCCCATTTTGGTTGATGCGACGAAAATCGTTACTTCTTCTTTGAGCTTGCAACTTGATCTCGTGAAGGTGTGAAAATTGTTGTGAAGAGTTGCAAAAGAGAGTTACATATCAACAGAAACTAAGAAAACAAAACAAAATCTAAAAAGTAAAGAAATGAATGAAGGTGAGTATATGAGACTTAGAATTGAATAATTTTATTTAATCTTACCAGAAAGATATGACTGTCTCCAATGCAAGGAAATTAACTCAAAATCATTATTTTTTGAACCTAATCTAAAATAATATACTCCTAATTCTAGTTTAATGAAGGAAACATGACTATGTATAATCATACTTGCTGTGTAACCATTCTCTCATTTTATTACCTACCTGCATGTACAATTCAAACATTAGCAACCAGATAACGAAAACAATCAAAATGACGCAAAATCTATTTTTTACATATAAGGTAAATTTATGCACAAAAATAAGTTTATTCACGATTAACTTTTTAGTAAGCCATCTTTTTTGGAAATCATGCTCTAAACAAATATTAATGGGATCATAAAAGAATGAATATATATTTGTTATAGAATGGAAACTTTCCAAAGGAGATGATGGAAAAGCATGTTCTGAAGGAAGAACATTCTCAAGATTTAAATTAGACTGATGCTGAAATGATTGGAATGAATGTCTGAATATCAAATTAAATTGAAATCGAAAAGATTTTTTATATTAAGGATTATAAGAAACCAATTCATCATTTTCACTTAATAAATCTCGATGATATTCGATATTGAGAGATTTAACATGCTTTTAGAAAGAAAATAAAATAAAATAAAAGGATGGAATAACAATTAAATTGTTATGAAAGCTAAAATTACAAAATAATTTTATAAGGCAATTCTGGAACCCACTGTTGGGACAAGAAAAAGTATGATTTCTCTTCACTTAATGCTTTATTTACCGATCATCCTTATACTATTATCTCTATTTATAGAATAAAATGAGGAAAATATCTATCAAAATTGGAAGAAACTAGTTAGTGATAGAATAGGCGAATTTAGTACGAAAAATTATTCTTTCCTATCTTTGTATGCAGAGATGCAATTGGGAAAAATTTGTTCAGTTGGCAGGACAACATGAGGCCATAAAGGGATAAAACACGGCGTTTGGGGCAGACAAGGAAGTGAAATATTAGTTTGTATAGTCCCGTTTTATCATATGATCATATTATATATTGCGAAATACTTAGGATCCCTTGATCCTGAGGATTCGTTGTTATCCAAGTTTCCCTTTCATGTTATATAAGGCTGAAAGGCAACTAGATCAAGAGCAAACTTTTTGATATGAAATTATTCTCTTTAGAGTAAAATGTTGTTAATTCAGTGACTTTGTCAGTTACTTTGGAATTAATGAAAGAAGGTTGCACTTGATACATCTCCGTATTTTGAGTTTTTATAAAGCAGAGGCTTCTGGCGACTCTGGGCCTAGTCACAAGAAGTTCCACTGCTCTTTTGTGTTATAGTTTATATTCAGTCTTTGTATTTGATTTAATGTTTAGTCCTTTTTCTTATCATGAAGATTGATGATATTGACCTACACTACTGTTCACTTAGCTTTATACCGAAATTGTGAGATAAACTTAAGTAAGCACTTTGATTAGAATAAGTGAATGTATGGTTGATTTCTATTCGATCGAACAAATGTTATCATAGATCTTAAGAAACAAGACTGAGCAACTTCTACAGATTTCAATATAAAATGTTTATCATTTAGGAATCTTTTATGGCTGTTGTTATTCACTTAAAAATTGTTGTTCAATTGCTAGTTGTTATTGCTATTTAGTAATATGGATTGATTTGAGTTGAGTGGTGTTGTTAGATAATCATAGTTTCTTTACTTGATTAAGTGTGATTAGTCTCAAGCCTATTTGAGTAATTCTCCATGTAATTCTCATTTGCATTCAAGTTCCAATTGGTTTCAAAATAAGTTGTATATAGTTACATAGTGTGTTGCGGGCATTCCTTTCATAGATAGTTTCTTTGTAGAGTTGTGTAAATTCGATTGAAGAATTGGAATTTAATGATTGCAATGATTCATCATTAGATAACCTCTAACTTCACTGCACATACTGTGTTGGCACTCTTGAAATAGAAATACTTACCTCGGGTTGATAACTAATGTAGGGATTAAGATTGCCTATAAAAAGACATCTTAGTGAGCCAACATTTTGGCACCGTTGCCGGGGAGAGTGTTCAAAGTGATTAATTCTATTCTTTTGTTGTAAGAAAACTGGGTTTTAAAAATGGAATTTAAGAACCTGTGTACCTAGAAAGTAAAGTGCCTGCTTACCTGCCCACTTTACAACAAAATTTTAGAGGTTAAATAGGAATTTGTTTTATGAATGACTAAGAATAAAAAGATAGAGAAAGGAAAGAATCCTCATCCAAAATCCAAAAAACCCAAAGGATCGGTAAACCTTGGGAGAACGACCTTTATAGACGAAATCATAAGAAGAGCACAGTCTTAAGCATTAGTAGGATTCCAGGCTATACCTGGAAAAAGTTCTACTGCCATCCCTCAAGCAACAGGTCCACCATCTGCAACTCATATTGAGATTCAAAGTCAAATAGGAGGATCAGAACAAAGTTTTCAAGCTACAATAAGCCCAACCTATGATCCTCTATAGGAGAGAAAATTCTATAATTTATGAGAAGGAAAAGGAGAAACTAGTGGGGCTACTAAAGCAAAACTACAGTTGTTGGAACAAGGATCTCCTGAGATTCCAGACCTAGGTAGTGCTGTAAAACCAGCTCGGCTTGCTGACTCTCTATTTATTATGAAAGCACCCCTTGAAATTACTAAAGACTATTGGCATATCTTTGATAAAATGATAGAACAACCACCCCAAGGTCAAACTTCGACATTAGAATACCCCATAGTTGACCAAGTGGCCAATGCCCCTATGAAGGCTATTCCTATGCATAACATCCCAACTTTTCATGGGATGATCACAGAGGATCTTGATGCTTTCCTGTTTGAATTTGATGTCCTCTGTACGACTATACCACCAACCCCCCAAAACTGAAATTATTCCCTTCCACTTTGAAAGGGGTAGCTTTAAGATGGTTTATGGGTCTAGGTGGGCGAACCATCAATTCTTGGAACGAGATGAAAATCTCCTTCCTTAAAAGATATCAGGACTTTTGTAAAACTAGGGAACTGAAAGATGAAATTTTCAAGATGACTGCAAAAGATAACGAAACACTAGAAGAATATGTATAATGGTTTAATTATAATTTGCAAAGATCTCCACACACTACCCTACCAAAAGAAGTCCTAAGATCTATATTGATTAAAGGAATGAAAGAGGAATGGATAGAAACTCTAAATTTAATGGGAAAAGGGGATATTTCTCAAGATGTGTATGAAAAAATCATTCGTCTATGTATCAAGTGTTCACGAGGAAGTGCACGTACAGGATTAGCTAGTCGAGATCTAATGAGCAGAGGAAGAAAACCACATAGTGGAGGTATAACACGGATGGAGATTAGCAACCTCCTTGAAGATTTTAAGGCCGACATCTTGGGCACTCTTACAACACACCTGTACATTCTACAAGCCAAACAAAAACAAGCTTTAGCAGAACAAAATTTGGCCATCTTCTACCAACGTTGCCGAAAGAAGCACAGCCAACTGGAATGCCTGTTGGACATGGTTCAGAAGTGCGCCATTTTTACAAAGGGCCACGATACTGAACAGTTTCTGTCATCACCCAGGCTAAAAGCAATATTCAAATAAGAAGATGAGGAAATAGAACTGATATATTTGATGAACCAGTGTCAACAATGGTAAGTCAAACCTACAGTATGTCAGAAGACGCATCCAAATTTTTTCCTTCATCGTAGTTTAATCAACAAAAGAACCATGGGGCTTCCTGGCAAGGCCAATCATCCTACCAAAACTGGCAAAGTCCACCATTCCATATGACATCATGGCTAGCAAAATCTTTTCCAGGAAATGGCTGGCTGAATTCTCCTTTTACTCATGTTTGGCAAGGAAATCTCTATTAGTCACAGTGGCCTACCTCCACCTCACAAAACCCATTTTGGTCCACAAACTGGAAGCGACCTCTAGGGATATCCAATGTACCTACGGGAATAGGCCCCCAGCCTCATATCGCATTGTCAGCTCCTTATACATTACATCATAGATCTCTACCTCTTCTACGGCCACAGTTACCAGCTCAGCCAAACCCGAATCCTAATAATAGGCCAGCCCAGTTGGTACAGGTTACTAAAAATCCAGAATATGAAATTGAGCAGAAAGAATGTAATGAGCTTAGATGGAGGTTAAGTCGGATCATAACCCCTGAGGAAAATGGGGATCGGCCTTTAATTGAAATTGTAACTCCACCATCATCTATACATGTTCCACCACTTGTAAATAATACTGAATCAAAGCAAGGGGAAGAAACATATCAACATGATGACCTTGAAAAACTTATGGTCACTTGTCCTCCATTTCCCAAAAGGCTAGTGATACCTAGACCTATCACATATCTTGATTTTGATCTTGTAGGGGAACTGAAAAATTTGTGTATTATGATTCCCCTCCTCCAGGCTATTCAAGACATTCCTATCTATGCCATGACCATCAAAGAATTATGTGTAAAAATTCCTATGAGGAAGGTAAAAACCTCACCCACTATTCATTTCGCAGGAACATTACAGCCTTAGAACCAACTACCACTTTATTAGAGCTTGCCGATTGGTCGGTGGTAAGACCAAAAGGAACTTTACAAGATATTATAGTTTTTGTTGACTCATGGGAATATCCAGTAGACTTCCTGGTTATAAACCCAAGGAGTAGGTTGGATGGGCATCCTTTGATTCTGGGACGACCTTGGCTGGAAACAATTGACGCATATATTGGTTGCCAAGAAGGCAGCATGACTATCACAAAGGGAGATGTTGTAAAAAATCTTGTGTTATACCCTCCTGCCAGGCCAAGTTTTCCCATTGTAAAAATATGTAAGCAACCACCCATGTACCTGGCAGAGAGCATTTGTTCACCACTCACAGTAGTGGAAGTGCTAGAATTTAAAAATAAAACTGAATATGATGTTATCAATGGCTTTATAAATCTGCCAATCATTGTGGAGTATCGGATGCTGAAAGCAATTCTTGATAACGAAGCCATGGGAGATCCCCTGAAGGACACAAACGACCAACATATTCAGAAAACTATTTTTCAGAACAGCAAACCAGTTGAGATCAAACCAGACAAAATTCTAAATATCAATGCTAATATGGAAAGAAAACAACAGAAAAATCTTATCCAGGTATTGCAAAAAAATAAAGGGGCTTTTGCCTGGGATTATCTTGATATGAAAGGAATAGATCCGCAGTTATGTACACACCACATTTATACAGAGAATGATGCATGACCCATCTGGTAGCCTCAATGGAGGTTGAACCCTCACCTAAAAGATATCGTGAAAGAGGAATTACAGAAGCTACTAGATGTAAACTTTATTTATCCTATCTTAGACAGTAAATGGGTCTCCCCTTTGGTGGTCGTCCCCAAGAAAAATGAGAAATGGCGTATTTGTGTAGACTATCAAGAGCTAAATAAGGCAATGCAGAAAGACCATTTTCCCCTTTCATTCATTGATCAGGTCCTCGATACGTTGGTAGGGAAGAAGTTCTTCTCCTTTCTAGATGAATTCAGTGGGTACAGTCAAATTCAAATTTCCCTTGAAGGCCAAGACAAGACGACCTTCACCTATCCCTGGGGCACATTCGTGTATAGAGTATTACCATTTGGCTTTTGCAACACCCCGAACACATTTCAGAGAGATATACTAAGCATGTTTGCTGATATAATAAATGAAGGACTACAAGTATATATGGATGATTTTACTCCATATGGGGATGATTTTGATCAAGCACTATGAATTCTAGAAAAAGTCTTAGAACGATGCATTGCTACCAGGTTATGTTTAAGCAATGTCAAGTGTCACATGGTGATGATCGAGGGCATGATCCTAGGTCATTACATATCTGCAGTAGGAATACAGGTAGACCCAGTAAAAATACATATAATTATTTTATTGCCTACCCCCTCCACCGAAACAGAGGTACGTAGTTTCCTAGGATATGCTGGTTATTATTGCAGATTTATCAATAATTTTTCACAAATTGTGGCACCCTTATATGCTCTAACTGGAAACATTGATTTCAATTGGTCTAACAAGTGTGACATAGATTTTGCAGGATTAAAGAAACTAGTCTCAACAACACTAGTATTACATGGACCAAACTCAGAGCTGCCTTTTCATATTTCCACAGACACATCGGATGTAGCCATAGGCTCTGTCCTCGACCAAGAAGAGGACAAGAAACCTTATGCTATATATTACATTAGCAAAAATCCCCCCCCTGTAGAACTCAATTACATAATGATAAAAAAAGAATTCTTAGCAGTTATTTATGCAATAAATAAATATAGACACTATATAACTGGCTACCAAGTCTTTGTGTACACTGATCACTCTGCCATTAGATATATAGCTAATAAAACTATCACAAATGGTTGAGTAACACAATGGTTATTGCTTTTGCAGGAGTTCAACATTACCATTAAGGATAGTCCAGGAAAGGAGAATCTCATTGCTGATTTTCTGTCTTGAATTCTGAAAGTTAATGATCCACTGGTGATAGATGAAAAATTACCAGATGAGCACCTACTTGTGTGGTGGTTAAGATGCCATGGTACACAAATGTGGCAAATTATATAACAGTAGGAAGGCTATCTAAACATTTAACAACAAGGAAATAAAATTGATTGTTTAGCATAGCATTCGGTTCTCTTAGATAGGTGGATATGTTTTTTAAATAGGGTCCGACATGTGTATACGCAGATGTATCCGTGAAGATGAGATCCATGACATCCTGAAGGCTTGCCATGATGAGCCCTCTGGGGGAAAATTCTTAGACTGAAGGATAGGACATAAGGTTTTACAAATGGGCTATTACTGGCCCACTATTTTTAAGGACACTAAAAAATATGCCCAGGCTTGCGACAATCTCCAAAGGATGGGCTAGCTTGGTCAATTTGATGAAATGCCTTTGCAGCCACAATTTGTCATAGAACCCTTTGAGCATTGGGCATTAGATTTTTTTTGGTCCGTTTCATCTGCCTTCCAATCAGAAGGCTTACATATTGGTAGGCACAGATTATGTGGCAAAATGGGTGGAAACAATAGATTTACCAAGAGCCACAAAGGAAGCAATTATTAACTTCCTTTTTGGGCTATTTGTGCGGCATGGATTACTGCGAGAAGTGGTCACAGATGGCGTAAAGCAATTCACAGGTAACAATATTACTGCCACCTTAAGAAACCATCATATCACACACATGATCACTTCTCCGTATCACCCATAGGCGAACGGGAAGGTAGAAAGCACCAACAAGGTTATAGAAGCAATTCTAACTAAAACAGTCTCAATGCACCAACGAGATTGGATTTCTAGACTGCCAGAGGCCTTATGGGCCTACCTTACAACTTGGAGGAATACTAATGGATACTCTACTTACCAGCTTGTGTTCGTTAAAGAACTAATTTTTCCAATCGATTTCGAAATAAAGACTCTAAGGACGACCCAAGAAGTAGGTCTAGACTTGACAGAAGCTCAAACCAAGTGTCTTCAGTAGATTAACGAACTAGATGAAGCTCGATTGCTTTCTCTGCAACAAACTGCAATAATACAATAGCAAAGGGAAAAGTGGCATGAGAACCTTATCAAGAAGAAAACGTTTCAAAAAGGGGATTGGGTGCTTTTGTATGATTCCAAGTTCCAAGACTTCCTAGGCAAGTTGCAAACAAGATGGCTCGATCCTTATACAATTCAAGAAGTGCATAGCAATGGTACTCTTACCTTGACTACCATAGATGGATGCGGCCATTCCTTTAAGGTAAACGGGCATCGAGTGTGCCTCTATCATCAGCCTCTTACCAAAGAGTCTTTCCGCAAGCAAGTACATGAGGACCCCTCCATGCAAATTCTATTTGCAGGGATTGATAACCCAACAACTTTTTCTTTAAAAATTTGAAATTGCTTGAAAAATTGTATATAATGTACATACCTTTGTAGGCATTACCACGAAAATATTTTTTTTCTTTCTTTTGGTTTTTGTTGTTCAAACAATTGAATGTTTGCCATTCAATTGATTGAACAACACATTTCTTGTTGTTCAAACAATTGAACGTTTGCTGTTCAATTGATTGAACAACACATTTTCCGTTGTTCAAACAATTGGACGTTTGTTGTTCAATTTATTGAACAACACATTTTTATTTGTTTTCATTGTTCAAACAATTGGACGTTTGCCATTCAATTGATTGAACAACAAATTTTGTTTTTTCGTTGTTCAAACGAGTGAACGTTTTCCATTCAATTGATTGAACAACACAATTTTCATTGTCCAAGCAATTGGACGTTTGCCATTCAATTGATTGAATATCATATTTTTATTGTTTTCATTGTTCAAACTATTGGATGTTTTCCATTCAATTGATTGAACATCACATTTTTGTTATTCAAGCTAGCAGATGCTTGCTTTTCACTTCATTGAACAACACTATTTTTTATTTTGTTTTTGTTGTTCAGAAAATTGGATGACTGTAGTTCAATTGATTGAACACCACGATTTTCTTTGTATTCTCACAGCTATTGTTCAATGTATTGAACGACACATTTTCTGTTTATAGTTTTTGTTGTTCAAATTATTAAATAATTGTCGTTCACTTGATTGAACAACACTGATTCTTCTTATTTGTTGTTGTTGTTCACACTATTGAACACCTGTCATTTTGAATAGTGCATTTCTCCTTATTTATTTTTATTTTTTTCTTGGATTTTTTTTATTTTGTTGCATAGTGAACCACACCTTGTTGCAAAATAAATGTTGAATTTTTCTCATTGTTTTTCCTTAATCATTATACGATGACCTTCTTCTTTTTGCAAATAAGAGCCATGTGCATTCATGTCTTTTTTAAAGATATATGGTAATAACCATGTCATTATAACTTCTAAAAATGTTTTGTTGGTTATCTTTATTGATCAAGATAATATGGCGCATCTTTATAATGGTTGTCTAAACATCTTTTCTTTTGGGACTCATAAGGAAATGATTCATTACCTTTAATCCATGTTGGCTTATGTTTATAATTCCAATTGGACAAAACTCATCAATATAATGTTAAGGGACAAGAGTATAATACTTCCATTAGAATCTTCTTACTTCTTACACCATCCCTGACTCTTAAGGAGCAAATGCGCCTCCCTTTTTACAAGAAAAAATGTAAAAATAAAATAAATATAACAAAATGCTCATAACATTGTCCAAAAGGGATAGGGTGTCTCATCATGCCAACCTACCACAATCATAAGGATGTAATAGGTGACATTCCAATTTGGCTACCACACTAAGGTAATGATCTTCTTGATAAATAAATTGTTAGAAGAATAGGGGGTCTCACCATGAGCCAGCCTAATCATCTCTGTTTCACCCTGATGAGTGGCACTATGGTTGTCTGGTCACCAAGCCATCATAGTGGTCTATTTGTGATAAAAATCAAAAAGTAAAAAGGACTTTGGCTCATTTCAGAGGGTTAAAAAGCAACCCTACCGAGGCTATGAATTCTTGCTGGTAGTGGCTCTGCTGTGGTATTGAAGTATTATCTTATATTGCCATATGAAATTTACCTCTTATCACAGATGACCCTGTGTCTAAATGAAAAATTCCATTTGGTAGCATTTTTACAAGCTCCATAGCATGGCAATTTTTATCATCCTCCATGTGTTAGTGTATTAAATGACAACCATTAAATATAAGCTACCAGTTAGGCTGATATGATTAATTCTGCTTACGGTAAAATATTTGACATAATGACTTGATATTGCTGATGTTATTTTTGGCTAATTCTCATCCGATGACATATGTCACTTACATGCTTTATTGATTTGTGTGATGTTTTTTTTTAGAGTGGTTGCTGGAATTTCTTTCACATCGGTTATTTGCCTATTTTCTGTGTGCTGAAAAGACATGGACACCCTTCTCTCATCAGAGGGGGGTATGGCCTGCGTAGGGATAACACGTATTCCCGT
Organism: Pinus tabuliformis; assembly: GCA_031772625.1. Taxonomy (NCBI): domain Eukaryota; kingdom Viridiplantae; phylum Streptophyta; class Pinopsida; order Pinales; family Pinaceae; genus Pinus; species Pinus tabuliformis. Next base: position 624,561,779 of record CM062817.1, on the reverse strand, counting down.
TATGAATAAATGTGTGATAATCATTCCGATTACATATGGAGTATGTTTGCATGATGTGTAGGGATATGTAATAATTGGCAGAAAATTCTGATTGGTTGAAGAATGGCAACCATTATGGCAGGCATGCGAACATATGGTTTTGTGTTAAGTATGGCTAACAGGATGGATGACTTAACTAAAAATGATAATTCTTATCCAAGAAAAGTCACTTTCTTTATAATCACTATGATATACATCACTGCTTTGTTGCATTACAGAGGTAAAACATAGTTGTCTTCAAAAGAACTAGACCCAATTGTAGCAACTATGGGCAGAAGAGAAATTCAGAGTGAGCCTCCAGTACTGATGGTGTCGGATCAAGCCCGAGAAATCCTTGAATGCTCTAGTTGGTTACAGTACTTGAACAAATTGCAGGGATTCCATGAAGAGCTAACGCTGGAGTTTCTGCAAAATTTGCAGAACGGTAGTGCAGTGGTCAAAGGCATAAGCATGAAAGTTTCATAAGAAGTCCTGGCCAAAGTTACTCAACTTCCAGCGGAAGGGGCGAAATGGGTAGATAAACACATTCTTATATATAGTGCAATTGAAGCCTTCCAGGACCCAGGCGAGCAGTTGGTACGAACGGGGAAAGGAATTCATCCTTCGGCGTTGCAACAACCATGGCAAGAGTTGGTGGTCATCATCTAAAGATATATCACTTACAATGACTGGCATGACATGGTAAAGCCTCCACAACTAAAACTCCTATCCATTTTAAAGAAAATACTTTCTGTTAATTTACCATTTTATTTAAATTCCCTGTTACAAGATGTTGCCTGACGGGTAAGGACAACTAAGGACCCACATGGTGTGGTCAACCATCATGGGTTAATTAAGTTAATCATCAAAAATAGATTGGCACAACAAAAATTAACATGGGATAGTATCATAAATCCTACCTTGGCTCCACCCTTGGAAAATGAGGAAACAGAGCAGCAAGGGCCAAGAACCCCAAGCCCAAAGAAAATATTAAAATGAAAGAACCCCACTGCACCCCTAGAATCAACTAAGTGTAGATGCTCGGTGAGAGTAAAAGCCCAGCAGCACATTCCAATACAAGCATAAGAAGCTAGACCATCCTGCACACCTCCTCTCAGTCCTCAAGACTCTCCATTGCAAGACTATGAGGAGGAAGTGGCAAGGATTTTGGGGAGCATGGAAATGTTTACTGAGGGTAGGGAGCAGCCTGGGAACATTGAAATACATAATTGTACCCCTGATCGGTCAGTTTCTGTTGACAAATTCGGTCATAAACAAGACTAGCCATGAATTGATCCCATGGAGGAGCAGAGAGAGTTAATTCTTGATGTGGAAACTCCCCTCGAAACCGCGTAGCACGAAGAAACCCCAGTAGAAAGGAACCCTAAAGGTGGTAACTTGGAGGATGCCAATCAACCAAGGGATATTCCCTTTTCAATGTCCCTCATGGATGAAGCCTACCAAGAAGAAGACTGCAAGAACGATGACTGTCCAGGAGATACAATTTCATTGGTATCTCCTGAACATCAAATGCATAATAATTATGAGTTGGAAGATGAAATCCCACCGGAAAATACAACTCCAATTGGAAACATTCCTAATATTAACATAATGTAGCCTATGCAAGTGGCAGAAGGTAATGCAACTCCACATGGGGGCCTTAGAGTAGAAGAGCCCTACAAAGTTAAACTTAAGAAGGTGCTCAGAAAATACAGAAAGTAGAAGTAGGTAATCATGCAGTTGAAGTACTGGTTAAAAGAAGCAACCAGAACTAGGAAATTGAAAGCAGAAATGGAGAATGTAGGGACACAAACAAAACAATGTTCTATGAGGGATATAGAGACTTAGACAGAGTTTCTTAGGGGATGCCCAAGAGAAACCCAGACTCAGACTGCTATTAGAGAAGACCTTTCCATACAAACAGAGAAGCCATGTATCTTTTCACAGGGGACTCAAACGGCCTACCCCACTGTTAGGACTCTAGGAAACTCTCCTAGGTTGCAGCTCGGAGATGCCTGGTAACATATAATCTTCAATATTGTTCTCTGAACTATTGGAATAAATGATGGTTTGGATCACGCCAGATAACCATTTCAACTATGTTTTTACTCAAGACATGCATGAACACCCTCAACTTACAAGGCTTTAGACCACTAATGCTCAATAGTTTGTAGATTCAATGAATGGATGGAGAATACTGACCATAATGGCAGATGCATATATAAACATAAATGAATTGCTAGCTATACGTAGCAAAAGAGAATACTGATTGTATCAGCAGATGCATATATGACCACATATGGATGGTTAGCTATAGGCAACAAAGAAGCATGCAAATGTAATTCATCAACACAAAGATAAGATGATAGTTATCTGGCATTAGACACAAAAGAAACATGAACAACTTGTTCAAGTGAAAGCTTAGAGCAGAAGAGAAAATAGACATTGAAAATATAACAACAAAAGAAGCTTGTATTTCTAATGAATGAAGATGAGAAACTTGAGCAACAATGTCTCAATAGTCTCCATAAGTTTGAACCCTTGTTACATCTAGTTTTCAGCCTTTTATAGGCCTTTTACAATGCTCCTAAGCTCTCAAAGGCTTGGAGTCTTATTCTATCTAATCTATATTGTTAACTGATTGATTCCCTGAATAGAAAGCATGGCTTGGAGGTTTCTTATTCTGACAGAAGAATAATCACATTCAAATATTTTGGATAGCTTGTTGCACTGTTTTGATGAGCTGTGCCGGGCTATTGATGCATTGTGCTGCTCCATGATCTTTCTGGCCATTGTCCCTATCTCTCAACCTCTACTAGATAATGAAAAGGGTCTTCGGGCCTGTGTAATCCCTTAAATGTTTATAAATATTGTTTCCCTATTTTTTACACAGAAAACACTGCACGCAGCAAAAGCCTGCCCATCTTTGCTTTTCCAGACTTTAAAAAGTCCTTAAACATGGCTTTCTGTTCTATTGGGTTCGCCCTTGTCACCATCACAAGTCGCAAAAAGCCTGCTCCTATGTATTTTCCTGTTATTTATTAAATACATGAAAAACACTGAAAAATGCATGAAAATGGGCTTTGGCGGACTTGAAAATATATGTATTTCTATTTTGAAACACATCGGGTCTATCCTTGTCACCATCACAAGTCGTATTTCACCCATTCCCTTTGTATTTTGTTAAACATGAAAGTACACGAAATTCATTGAAAAATGGGCTTTGGTGGATTTGAAATATTATACATTTTGGTTCCGAAACTCATCGGGTCTGGGTCTTATTGCATCGCGCACATATATGCAAAGGCCCCGCTCCATGGTGATCAATGATAGTGATATAGCGATGCGATCAATCAAAATCACATATCGCCTAAGCCAGAGGTCCATGGTTAGCGCTCATAGTAATCCCTGATAGCGATTGCTAATTTCCATTGCAAGTTCCCTTGGCCCCACGCCGATTTCTGCCGACTCGCTTCTATCGATTTGCGACTCTCTGATCTAATCACTGACGATCACTGATCGGAGGTGTCTCATGCCGATTTCCACTAGCTGCCTATGCCGATCAAATTCACCGATGCAATTTGTTGCTTAGATCTAGGCCGTTGATCGAACAGATCTAATGATGGCTATTCCTTCTCAGTTTTAAGCCTACAATAATGGTTTTTTGTGATTTTGAAGTGTTTTAGCCTCCTAATAGTGCATTTTCGCACTTCCAAGGGCTCTCCTCCCTCGCTTGTTTTGATATTTGGATGATCTTAAGCACTTTTAATGACTTAGGGAGTGCTTTGGAGCATATTTGGATCCCTTGGGATGATTTTTAAGAAAATTTGGAGACTTTAAGAGCAAATATGGATCCAATTTTGGGACTTTTGTCAGTGAGGCTAACATTGGCTCCTTCTAGGGAGGAAATCCTCCCTATGAGGTTTCAAGGATCACATATCACTGCCTTTCCTGTAAAACAAGATCAAATCTTCCTCCTAATGTTGTATTGGACATGGAGTCTATTTAGCATGAAATAAAAACTTGAAAACAACATATTTACAATACCAAGGCTTGAAAGCCTTAACTGAAAGAAAGTTTGAAGAACAACCCATTGAATGGGCCATCAAAAACATATCCTTCCCTTGATGCATCCCTTTTGAGAAAACAGTCACCAAACTGAAAATTGACCCTTTTTACCTTTCTATCAAAGGTTTCTTTCTCTTGGTCAATGTGCATATCAGCCAATTCATCAAAGACTTGAAAAAGCCTATTAATTTGATCATCTAGCTCAAAAACTTTCCATCATTTGATATTATTAGGCAGATATGGTCTATATTCACCTCCTCTCTGTATGCTTTCAACCTTAGATGTTTTGCTTGGAAGGTTTTGTACACCTGCTGAATGATAAGGTTTGCTTCATACTCTGTTGTGTCATTTGTGACCTGAAAAGTTAATATAAAAGATGAATCAATGCATTCTTCTGTGGGGGACACAAGGAATTCACCTATTCCTGTAGCTTCCTTAGAGCAAGCCCCATCAAAGAACATGTCCCAAATCTATGGGCCTTCTTCCTCTGTGATCTGGAAAACTAGTTTTTTAAGCTGCGTAGAGGCCAACTGACAAGGCTTGCTAATGTCAAGACTGAGCTTATCCATGACAGCCATGGGCATTGGATTATGGCTGGCTCTAGTGTCCGGAAGGAAATTATGAAGGATTTTATCATGAATAGTTAGAGAGACATAGAATGATGGGGAGTTGTCTTCACAATTTTCAATCGTTGGGATGAGAATAACAACTAGTTGGTCATCTTGCAGATTTACATAGTCAGTGGAAGCTTGGATGGCATTAGGCTCAAGAGCCTCAAGGATATATTCTTGAAGGACTCATTCTTCACTGGTTCAATCAGGGGCATAGGTATTCTTGGCTTCTGAATTTCTGATTGAAAACTGAAAGAAGAAGGGGACTTGTCAAGGCCTCTTACCTCTATGGATGGAGCTTTGAGGATGATATGATCAACTGATTGTTACTTTTTCTTATTAGCTTGCTGTTCTACAGGGATAACATCTTTATGAACAAGAATATCCTTGGCATTATTCATTTTTTACCTCAGATTATATTTGTGCTAATCTACAGTTTGTAGAACAACTTCACCATCCCATTCTTGGTTGATCTGGTCATTGAATAATGACTTCTCATAGGCAGATTTGGTTAAAAATGTGGCACTACCTTTGTCTTCCATGTAATGGATCTCATCATCTTCTTCAAACTGCTCTTCTTCCATGATTACATTCTGGAAAGGGACCTTCACCCTTTGGTATTCATTGGCATCTTTGTTTCTTTGCAAGATCTGCAACTGGTCATTTGCCCTTCTATATGGATTTGGATTTGGATTTGGAGGAGCAAAGGTATTAGGAACCCTTCCTTTCCCAGAATGCTGCTCAACCTTTAATTTGGAAACTTCAGAGGCTAACGACTCTATCATCTTGCGATCTGAAGATGATGAAGGCTCGCCCCTATGTCTCCTTCTATCAACATTACCTTTGAGCTTTTGTGTAGCCATGATGTTTGATTCTACTTCCAGGGCTGCATCTTGCATATCAACCAAAGAAGCACATCGCTTCTCCATAAACAATAAACAAAAGTCAGAATCAAAGGCGCTGGCATAGATGAGTCTAGCAGAGGTAGTGGTGGGTTTCACTTCAGCTGGTATCTTGCTGTGCATGTAGTTAAATCTATTATTAAAATCAGACAGCAACTCACCATTTTCACTTTTTAAGTTCCCAAACTAGTGTGATAGTAAAGCAGATCCTTCTTGTCCCCCCAATGCTTTAGGAATGCATCATCTAAGGCATCAATATCTACTATAGATTTTGGGGCCAGTTCCCTGAACCATTTTCTAGCCTCTCCATCTAGGCTTTGGACAAAGACTCTCATCCAAACAACATATTCACTAATGTTTGGGTTATCAACATAGCTATAGAATGACTTAAGATGTTATTCAGCTGAAACACCTTCAGTCCTAGTGAACTTAGGCATATAATTATGATATTCTCCAGTAGGCATAGCATTTAGAGGAGTGGGTAGTATTAGAGGTCCATACCTAGCAGATATGATTCTTTCCATTTTGGTAGGTGCTTGTGGTCCTGCCGTAGCTGTAGTGGCTATAAGGGTGCTAACAATCTGAATGATAGAGGGCTGAGGAGTGATTGATAAGACTAAAGGAGTATGATGGATAGGAGGTGAGATTTCCTTTGGGCTTAAAGCAAAATGAGAAACTAAAGAATAAGGAGCTTTATGAATCTCTAAGAATTTGTCTTCACTACTAGTATTAGATGTTATACTCTCAACATGTATTTGTTCTATTATAGGCCATTCTTGAAGAGATATAGGAGATTTTTTAGGTTTACCTGAACATGATGCTCCTTTTTGCAATACCTTTCTCTCTTTGATGATTTTATCAGGGTCATGTACTGGGTCAGCTTGTAGCTTCTGAGGATTTCTCTGAGTATGCCTCACAAACTGAGCCAAAACTATGAAGTGGAGTTACCAAGAGGTTTGGCCTCCAGTAGAGTCGCCAGATAGATGATTACAACCAAAAAAGTGCCCAGAATTTGTCTATCATCAAAGTTGTATCTATGTCACTTCCCAAGGAAGCTGAGCTTCAATTTCCTCTCCACGACAACGACGCCAATTATGTTAGGACTCCAGGAAACTCTCCTAGGTTGCAGCTCAGAGATTCCTAGTAACATATAATCTTCAAGATTGTTCTATGAACTATTGGAATAAATGATGGTTTGGATCAAGCTAGATAACCATTTCAACTATGTTTTTACTCAATACATGCATGAACACCCTCAGCTTACAAGGCTTTAGACCACTAATGCTCAGTAGTTTGTAGATTCAATGAATGGATGGAGAATACTGACCATAATGACAGATGAATACATAAACATAAATTAATGGCTAGCTACAGGTAGCAAAAGAGAATACTGACTGTACCAGCAGATGCATATATGACCACATATGGATGGCTAGCTATAGGCAACAAAGAATCTTGTAAATCTAATTCATCAACATAAAGATAAGATGACAATTATCTGGCATTAGACACAAAAGAAACATGAAAAACCTGTTCAAGTCCAAGCTTAGAGAAGAAGAGAAAATGGAAATTGAACATATAACAGCAAAATAAGCTTGTATTTCTAATGAATGAAGATGAGAAGCTTGAGCAACAATGTCTCAACAGTCTCCAGAAGTTTGAAACCTTGTTACATCTAGTTTTCAACATTTTATAGGCCTTTTACAATGCTCTTGAGCTCTCAAAGGCTCAGATTATTAATCTGTCTGATCTGTCTTGTTAATTGATTGATTCCCTGAATAGGAAAGCATGGCTCATGTTATCACTCAGATTTTCCTTGAAGTTGTTAGAAGAAGGAAAAGGGTCCAAGGTAACCACAAACCAACTTTTAAGTACAGAATATAGCCAATCTGTACTCAGGGAGGGCTCTCTCTTTATGATTTAGCTTTGTTTATGGGATATTAGGCTAGTTATGAAAGCTTGGGGGGTTTTGATTTTGTTTGGTGGTGGAATTCAGGAGCAAATGGGTAAAACAAGGTATTTCAGGCCATTGGGCTATGGAGTCAGCTGAAGATGGCTTAACTGGATTAGGTTGATTCAACAAAAGAGGGCTTCATAGGGCAAGATTGCTAAACAAGAGAAAAAAGATAGCTTGAAAGGGTGAAATGTTCTTGAAAAGGAGGAAGGGAAATTAAGAATCCTTCTACAAAGTTCAAGATGAGAGAATGTGGGTGATCATTAACAAAAAGTAATTAAGAATTCTTTGTTAAATGACCACAATGATAAACTAAAAAGCAGGGAGCAATTAAGAATTCCCTACCTATGATAGCTTGGAAGAAAAAATAATAAGAATATAAATGATTTTAAAGACAAAATGCAGTAAAGCTCTTTCTGAAATATACTTTTTCGTTTATCATTCAGATATGAAACACATATGAATATTTAAACAAGACAACTATAAAAACATAAGATATAGAATACTTATTTGTTTCTCGTTTGACACAGGTATCCTGTAAAAGTCCTTTGCTTTATTACTTTGTCCAGGTAGCCATACAATAGTTGTTCAACAATACTTCTATTCCAAAATAAGGTGTTTACAGAAATGTCTAAGAATCCACCATCAATACTTCGAATGAGGAAGTACATATACGAAATTTACATCAAAATATCTCCTAACTAAGAGAGATATATTCTAGGAAAACTAAATATCTTTTACATGAGTGTAGAGACAGATGGTCTCAAAAGTAGAAACTGAATATGAACTGCTTGGTCGCTGTCCCTGTTTTTGTTGAAGGAGTTGGAGGTAGGTCCTCTGATTGTGTATCTTGCTGTCTTGCTTGTAATTTTGTGTTGGCTGATTGATTTTAGCTTTTCACTGATACTCTTTACCTGTTATTGATACTGTTTACCTGTTTCATCATTATTCATCTCCTTTTACCAAAATTGACTATGGTAAATACTTCAATTCCCTTTTTACCATGATAAATCATAAGATGTCTATCATGTTGGTCCACCAATCATCTCTTGGTATCCTAGTGCTTGTTAGTTTTCTAAAGATTTCATCTGCTTCTATGTATTTTACAAAAATTGGTTGCACTGGAAACAAGTGTTTCAGTTCATGCTCAACATAAAAAAGGTTCTCCAAACTATCATAGAGAACTCTACCAGTGGGTAATGCTTTGGGTGCAGATGAATTGGCAGATGAACTGGCTTGGCTATTTGCATACTGATGTAATTTGTTGACATAATCATCCTGACTCATTATCTTATCATTGATGACTAAAGGACTTGGAAGTCCTTTACTTTGTAAGATGCCAAATTTCCCCATAAATTCATCTATGCCTTCCTGCATCTTTTGACATTCGCGTTCAATATTTTGCATTAGAGTCCTTTTGGTCAATACTTTCTTTACTTCGAGGATGGTTCCAGTCCTATCCTCAATATTTAGTTGTTCCAACTGATACCTGTTTCTACTATTTACAAAGTTTATTAATATGATGGCCTCTCCAGGTTTCCCTCCTAGTTCTACCTTGGTTATTTCAATCTCTTGAAGAGCAACTTTCACTAAATCAATTTGTTCGAAAATGATTTGAATTGATGACCAAACATCATTGATTAATTGAGTGATGTTGGTCCATAATATCTTTCTGATATCAGTCAAATTCTTTTCAAATGTAAGATCTTTTTCCAGTGTTTTAACCTGTTGAGTCAAGCCTTTGTTTTTCCTCACCCCTTCATCAAAATTGAATTTTGACACATCATACTTCTACTCTAAAGTAATGAATTTATATTTTACCTTTTATAGTTCAGTGACCTGAAGCTTCATTTCCTCCATGGACTTGATCAACTCTTCTGTGCTCTGACTTGAGGTTCCTACCTGTGATGTACCTGTACCTGTACCTGTTACTTCAATAGTTTTAACTATTGCCAAAGGGACATTTGGTGCTAAAGCAGTTTCCAATGTAGAAGGGACTGCTGTAGAAACCATTAGAACTACATTTTGAGGCTGAGAGGTCGACTCACTGCCTATTTTGTAGTTTTTTCTCTAATTCTTGCTTTGTTTCTCTTAGTTTCTCATTTAGCTTAAGGACTAGGTCCATAAGCTCTTCTTCATTCTCCTTCTCAATTACAACAATAGTCTAGGGGTGCATGAGTGGTGGCAATTTCAACTGATTTCTCAGTGCAACTATATCTTCATTTTTTTTCTTTATTAGGCCCTCTGCAGCTTTGATATCCTTTAGGTTATGGCCCAACTCAATAATCAAATCCTCCAAAGATTTGAGTTGTTGTCCTTTGCCTGTGAGAAGGCTCTTTCTAGTTGCAATTGAGCAGTAGTGTTGTTTAGTGAGTTTTCCAATCTATGTGCCATCATGGCCTTGCTTGTGAGTGTAGAATAAACCATTTCCCCTATTTGCTTATGCAGTTCTATCTGATCTATGGGGTGGATATATTTAGCTAAGACCTTAAAATCAGTCTTGAGGTAGTCTGCGATTGATTTTGGTTGATGTACTGTAGGCTTTAGAAAGCTCATCTGCATTTTTCCTTCCTTGATGTCGTAAGCTAACATCAATCTAGTTTGATTTTTGGGGACCATCTTCAAATATTGATTATAGGCTTGGGCCTTTAATTGCTCATTTTGGCCTTTATCTCCTTGAATTTTCCTTTTATATCTATGGTCTTGTCAGATGAAGATATGAAAGATGAAACTTCAACACTCTTTTTTCGTTCAAGCTCTTGTCTTTATGAACTAGAAGATGTCTCACCTATTGGGGTTGTATGTAGACTGTCTCCACCTTCTTTCCTCAAACCCACATTCTTCCTCTGAATGTGGGTTTAGCCTATGCCTCTTAGCACTAGGCTGGTCTGAAGGACCACTAGCAGGGGTAGCTACTTCCCTGACTCTTTTCAAGTTCTTTTCCTCATTTACAGGAGTCTACAAAACTGGGGGATTTCCTATATTAATTTGAGTTGTATTAGGCTGTGGTGGAGCTTGTTCTTTGGATATTTTAGGCCGCTCTGACATCTTTGGTTGTTCTGATACTGGAATACTTGTTCCTTGATCTTCTTCCTACGGTGGTTCTACAGGGGGTGCACTAGTTTCCTGTGAGTGACTTTGAGAAGTCTCTGCTGTAGAGGCACCAGTTTCTGGTGTTGGCTTCTAAGCAATTTCAACTGGTACCTGTTCACAAGAGTCCAGGTCAAGTCTCTTTTCTAATTCTTTCATCACATTCTCTATATCAACCTGATCACTATCCATTTCAACTAGAGTTCCTTCCCTCCATTCATCCATATTTGCATATTGCTCCATTTCAGGGATTTTATGATGAAAATATGGTGACAACTTATTTTTCATTCTCCTATCACGAATGAAACTTTGTGGATCATATATCCAAGCAAAACTTTTGTTTAATCTCATTTGTTCTAGGATTTCTTATGCTTTTTTTCCTGCTTTCCTATTGTTGCAGACAAATGCGCCTAAGTGATCTTTAATTCTCAATTGTGCTTTCTTCTTGGCTTTGGTGAAATGAGTCTGATTAGAGTTTAACATTTACCTATAATATTCCAAGGCAAACAACCTCATAGGAACATACTTTGGTAGTTTGAACAGAGGGCGTTCACAACCATAAATTCTGATCTCTATGTGATTCTGGTATAAGTACCAGTCACCTATCTTGTATTGCTTAGAAATATGAAGGATTCTTTTGATTTCATCATTGATCCTAGGAGGAGGACTTCCTGTCAACATGGTGGTCACTGGGTGGAAAAATTCAATGAATTCATCGTATGAATATAGACTAGGTGAATCATGGAAGATGGAGGTCCAAAAAATTATTGATCTAGGATTTCCCTTTGTATCAAGTTTATTGATAGAGAATGGGAAATTTTCAGAATGATAGTAAAGGAAAAGGTGATATATGAATGTAGAATACTTGAATACCTTTTCATTTTCAAGTCTCATGAACTGGTCATGGATTTTCTCAGCAATGAAAGTAGCATAATTATATTTGACAGCAGGAGGCTGACCAGGGATAAAAATGGACATTAAGACCAGGGTCAATTCATCCACATACTCACTAGTATTGAATCCCATAACTACAACTATCATATCGACTATATTTCTACCTATTTGTTTGAAGAAAACTGACAAATAGGGAGGAGGCTCTTTCTAGTTGCATCTCATTGATTGAATCTGCAGTAATTGTGAAGAGAACAGTTTGATTGGGGGACATTATTGCTCTGAGGTTGGGATTGTAATTGGTGTGACATTGATGGGTAATGTCAGGGAAAATATTGATAGAGGGGAGCATGTATCTTAGGAGATTTGATTCCCAAAATCTTATAGGATCGGAACCATTCAGGTAATTGTCCCGGCATTGGCAGAATACTTTCAAGGAGTTTTTTCCAGTTACAAGGTCCTTTATTTGAAAATATTTATCTGCTAAGGGCAGATAATCCAAATCACAGTGAGGGGTAGTGATAGGCGCTATACTGAGGGCCACAGGGGTTTCCATTCTGGTTCTTGTGGATTCAGATAGGAAAATGGGGTTTTCAAGTGGAGTTGGTGAAAACAGAGGGTCCTAGGAGTCTTCAATTCTGAGTTCAACAACTGAATTATAATGAATTTTAGGTTTTTCAAAATAATTGCAGAGGAAATCAAGTATCTACAGGGTTTCTGGATGGAATTTGGTAAATACCTGTTTTTCAGTGTCGGGCAATGGAATGCAGGTTCACTGGGTGCAAATGGTGGACTAGAGTGGCGTCGAACTGCAAGTTTCAGGGTGGCGAGCTGGTCGACTTCAATGTTTAGGTTGCATGCATGCGCTTTCAGAATAAGGACGAAAAACTGTTTAACTTTGTTTTTATGCAAAGTCAAAACTTTTGGCGGGTTCAGGATTTGGATAGATGACATCAACGAGGTGGTGATTTGATGTTTTGTTTTTAGTGGGAGGCAGTAAGCGGTTTTCATCGCACCGCTAGTGGAGGGTAAGTGGTATTTGGGCAAGACCGTGCGATTCCATATGCTATGTGACATGTAGTGATGGTACTGTTCACAAAACCGCTCACCATCATGTGCTAAAGGTCAATCGCGGAGGACCGTGCGATATGCGTGATGACCGTCAGATGTGCGGGATCTAATAGGACGACTGTCAGGGATGTGAAGTGGCAGAAGGTTAATGGAGGGCGGGCCCAATATTAATTAAAGGAGTTAATCACATCGGGGGCGGTTTTATTGGTCTGAAAGTTATTAATTAATCGTGGGGATTAATTAATCCTTGTTTTAGCATGGCGGGGGTTGGGTTCTTAATTAACCATGGATTGATTAATTAATTCCATTTATTGCTTACTTTATGGTTATATTTAACCGAGGGGCGGGATATATAAAATTTGGGGTTTTTGTATATTTATAATAATACGAGAGTGGGTAATGTTTGTTATATAGGGGAATTATATAATAAACATTAGTGGTTAATATGACTTTGTGAAATGTGAAATGCACGCTATGTTTAAAACATTTTCATGTATATATTTAAAACTTAGACTAAGTGAAAATGAGGATTTATATGGAAAGTGTTTTATTTTCCCTAAGTAAAATAGGATTTTACTTAGGAAAAGATTTATTAGGGAAATGAATAACTTATGAAGGGGAGTGAAAATTGATGAAGGGGCTTAAGGACTTAGGCATTATAAATTATTGGGCCGAGGGTCCAATTCCTCCAAAAGTCAGAGAAATGCTCTAAGCCCCTCTAACTTTGGTAATTACCTTTAGTACTTAGGGAATTAGTGAAAATTTAGGGGAAATAAGTAGGGAAGTTAATTATTTTTGACTTTTCTTTCTTGATGTGTCTTCCATGTGATACATGCCTTTGCTCAATGATGAAAGTAAAATATTTAAACATTTAAACTTATCATTCACGACATATTTATTCTGAAACCACCATCTACTTACCCTACCTACTTTAACCTAGCATTTTCACTTCTTTATTAGTGTGTGCTTAGACGAGCAAACCCTTTTCAAACTTCCTTTTATTTTACATATAAATACCTATCTAAATCTACACTTATTACATCCAAGGGCTCAGATTAAACTGTTGAGCTCCTTTTATTCACTCTACCTATCTATTTATCTTCCAAGATTAAATTGTTTAGTCATATCTTTTTCTTTATTTCTACAACATGAAATTGAAAATATGAACTAGCCAAGCTTAAACTATTTGACTATTCATGAATTGTGGCATAAGAGACAAGCTACACACAATTTTTATTATACAAAAGTGAAAAAGTAGTGGCATTTAGACTTGCACACTTTCCTAGTATTTTATTTTTATTGGGGTTTATTTTATTTTATTTTTTTTGACCTCTTTTTATTCTTTTCACCCTTTGATTTTTCTTTTAGGGTATACCCTCTTTACATTTTTTAATTTTTTGATTTTTTACAAATGTGGAAAACCTTTGCAGCAAGTAAAGTTATGAACATATTTCAAAGATAAACCAAGTCAATCATGATATATGACACCTATTGGTATAGGGGCATAACAGCTCGGAGGTTTCTTCTTCTGACAAAATAATAACTGCATTCAGATATTATGGATAGCTTGTTGCACTGTCTAGGAGCTCTCTCGTGCTAGAGATGCCCCATAATGTTTGTTTTGATGAGTTGTGTTGGGCTATTGATGCGTTGTACTACTCCATGATATTTCTAGCCTCTGTCCCTATCTCCCGACCTCTACTAGGTAATGAAAAGGGTCTTTGGACCTATGTAATCCCTTAAATGTTTATAAATATTGTTTTCCTGTTTTTTACACAGAAAACGCTACACGTAGCAAAAGCCCGCCCATCTCTTCTTTTTCAGACTTTAAAAAGTCCTTAAACATGGATTTCTGTTCTATCGGGTCCACCCTTGTTGCCATCGCAAGTCGCAAAAAGCCTGCTCCTATGTATTTTCCTTGTATTTATGAAATACGTGAAAAACACTAAAAAATGAATGAAAATGGGCTTTGGCAGACTTGAAAATATATGTATTTCTATTTCAAAACCCATCGGGTTCGTCATTGTCACCATTGCAAGTCATATTTGGCCTATTCCCTTTGTATTTCGTTAAACACAAAAATACACGAAATTCATTGAAAAATGGGCTTTAGTAGATTTGAGAGATTATACATTTTGGTTTCGAAGCCCATCGGGTCTGGGTCTTATCACATCACGCACATATATTCAAAGGCCCCACTCCATGGTGATCACCGATAGTGATATAACGATGCAATCAATCGCAATCGCATATCACCCAAGCCAGAGGTCCATGGTTAGCGCTCATAGTAATCCCCGATAGTGATCGATGATCGCCATTGCAAGTTCGCTTGGGCCCGGGCCAATTTCTGCCGACTCGCCTCCGCCGATTTGCGACCTATTGATCTAATCATCATCGATCGCTGATCGATGGTGTCTTGCACCAATTCCCACTTCCTGCCTGTTCCGATCAGATCTGCCGATGCTATTTTTCACTTAGATCTGAGCCGTTGATTGGCCAAATCTAATGGCGACTGTGCCTTCTCAGTTTTAAGCCTATGATAATGGTTTTTTTGTGATTTTGAAGTGTTTTAGCCTCCCGATAGTGCATTTTTTCCCTTCCAAGGGCTCTCCTCCCTCACTTGTTTCGATCTTTGGATGATCTTAAGCACTTTTGAAGACTTAGGGAGTGCTTTGGAGCATATTTGGATCCCTTGGGATGATTTTTAAGAAAATTTGGAGACTTTAAGAGCATATATGGATCCAATTTTGGGCCTTTTGTTAGCAAGGCTAACACCCACTACGGATACTACTGTCTGGACTATCAAGCAGTTTAAGCTACTATCCAGACTGACCCTGAGGAGACCCAAGATGCAAAAGTCCAAACAAATGAAATTCCTCTTTACACCCCCTTTGTTAGAGAATCAATTATTAGGAAATTAGAAAATGAACTTTTAATGGTTCATCAAGAGCTATCTCGGCATAAAGAGAAGGTGATCCATTTTCACGAAAATCACGGGCTAAATAAGAAATTTGAGGCACTTGTAGGATGGAGGACGAAACTTTTGCTCAGTACAAGGCTGAGCAAAATAAGGTTGAAAATTTAAAAGGTCAATTGTAGAAATCCAGATAACAAATGGAGTCTGTCTGTTCTCTCTATGCAGACACGCTGTCTTGTCGAGTTCCTGCTACTAATTATGCTTTATTTCTCATGAAGAGATACCTCCTGTTAAAATTTAAGGTTGTTAAGGCAGGTAAATCAACATAAATTAAAACCACTCTTGACTTTATTAAGTGTTTTAGAAAACACAATGAGAAGATTCAAAGCCTCCTTTGTGAGCTCTATATGCATAATTTTGTTCTAGATGATTACTGGGATAACCACCCTACCCCTTTCATAGGGGGCATTCAATTTCAAGCATTCCTTTCCTTTGCTACTAATCAGCTAAAATGGGCCAAGGCTTACAACACATTCAAAAGGTGTGAATATGGCATTGACCTATGGGTCAGAGGAGAACCTCCATAGTCACTACTCCTATCTATCCAGCATAAGTAGTTTATGAAAAAAAATGGTGTCGTAGGCAAATTGGGGCCAATCCATACTGATATCATTCAGGCCAGAAAGGAATACTTCCAGGATATTAAAGAAGAAGCCTTAGCTACATCTAAGCAAAGATGGGAAGTTTCGAGTAACATTAAGAGGGGTCGGGAGCCACTCGGATACTGTAATTTCCAAGATGCCTCATCCCATTGTTTCAAATATAGAAATATGATTTTAAAATTGGGACCAGACTGGATAGGATGCCGCTACAGAACCCCAATCATATGGTATCGTCCTGATCAATACCGTAGTCAATATAACTTAAATGATCATGAGGTAACCGAGGCTTTCACCATCCTCAAGCAAAATAATGGTTTCAGGAGTTATAGGGAAGAAGTATACCCTACTTATTCACTCACCCAGTTGCATCTAAACTATACTCTTGCATGAGGACGTGCAACAAGGTAAGCTGGGGAGTATGTTGGAATGAGAAAGTGGTATGATTTCTCTTCACTTAATGCTTCATTTATCGATCATCCTTATAATATTATCTCTGTTTATAGAATAAAATGAGGAAAATATCAGTCAAAGTTGGAAGAAACTAGTTAGTGATAGAATAGGCGAATTTAGTATGAAAAATTGATTCTTTGTTATCTTTGTATGTAGATATGCGATTGGGCAAAAGTTATTCAGTTGGCAGGACAACACGAGGCCATAAAGGGAAAAACCACGATGTCTCGGGTAGACAAGGAAGTGGAAGATTAGTTCGAAGACTCCTATTTTATCATATGATCATATTTTATATTGCGAAATCCTCAGGATCCCCTGATCCTGAGGATTCGTTGCTATCTAAGTTTCCCTTTCATGTTATATAAGGCCGAAAGGCAACTAGATCAAGAGCAAACTTTTTGATATGTAATTATTCTCTTTAGAGTAAAACATTGTTAATTCAGTGACTTTGTCATCTATTACTTTGGAATTAATAAAGAAGGTTGCGCTTGATACATCTTCGTATTCTGAGTTTTTATTAAGTAGAGGCTTTTAGCGACTCTGGGCCTAGTCACGAGAAGTTCCACTGCTCTTTTGTGTTATAGTTTATATTTGGTCTTTGTATTTGATTTAACGTTTAGTCCTTTTTCTTATCATGAAGATTGATGATATTGACATACACTGCTGTTCACTTAGCTTTATACCAAAATTGCGAGATAAACTTAAGTGAGCTTGCTTAGAATAAGTGAATGTATGGTTAATTGTTGTTCGATTGAATGAATGTTATCATAGATCCTGAGAAACAAGACTGAGTAACTTCTACGCATTGTAATATAAAATGTTCATCATTTAGGAATCTTTTATAGCTATTGCTGTTCACTTACAAATTGTTGTTCAATTGCTAGCTGTTATTGCTATTTAGTAATACAGATTGATTTGAGTTGAGTGGTGTTGTTTGATAATCATAGTTGCTTTTCTTGATTAAGTGTGATTAGTCTCAAGCCTATTTGAGTAATTCTCCATGTAATTCTCATTTGCATTCAAGTTCCAATTGGTTTCAGAATAAGTTGTATAGAGTTACATAAGGTGTTGCGAGCATTCCTTTCACAGATAGTTTCTTTGCAGAGTTGTGTAAATTGGATTGAAGAACTAGACTTTAATTATTGCAATGATTCATCATTAGATAACCTCTAACTTCACTTCACATACTATGTTGGCATTCTTGAAATAGAAAGACTTACCTCAGGTTGACAATTAATGTAGGGATTAAGACTACCTATAAAATGACATCTTAGTGAGCCAACACCTACTGTGGATTTCAGTCAATGAATTGGTACTAAAAGGACGTTCCCTAAAAAATTAAAAAATGTGAATTTCTAAAAGAGAATTAGAATGAAATACATTATAAACTTGCAAAATTAACTCATCAAAATTCTCAAAACTTTTTGTTCAGGAGACAAAATTAAAGCGTGTGAATCTTCACTAAATAAATCAACTTTCAAAATTGGCATAATTTGTACAAGATGTGATTATTTTTCATCATCACCATGATAATCGTCATAAATTAACTTCTTCTTCTGAAAATTAAATGAATGATATGAAATAACATAATCAGAAAATACAAAAGAAGAAGATTTTGCAATTAAAGGATTATCATTCAAATGATTTCTAGATGTAGAATTTTTAGAACAAGAACTAGGAAAATTATCAACTAAAAGATTAGCGTGATAATCATTAACTATACTCTGATTTGAAAATAAATCAAGATAAAGAAAATAATGCATTCCAGAATATAATGATGACTGAAATGAATTGTTTATAGAACTTGCCGTATTATAATCTAGGTTTAATGAAATTATTTCGATTGCAGATACATGTTCTAAATTTTCTAAAGTTGTCTTAAAAGAAGATAAACCGATGTGTTCAATTTTCAAGTCTTGTAGATTGGATTTTATTAGATGTACTGATTAATCACACGTGTTATTAAAATTTGTTTCAATTTCATCTTCAAAAAGAAGATGAGAATTGAATTTTTCTAAAGAAGAACGTTGTGATTTAATTGCAGTTTCATGTTCGGGTTCCATAAAATCGTTAAGTGATTCAAGACTATTTAAGGAATTAGATGTGTCTTATTCTTCATTAATTGATTCATTCTTTTCATTATGATAAGAAACGAGAGAAGTGAAATGTAAAATTAAATCTTTAGTTGAAGGAAAATCATCTAAATGAAATCTATAACAAAATGACCAAAATTTATTATAAAAATAATATAAAGATTCATTATCGTACATGTAAAGATTATCTAATTATAAACACAAACTATTGTAACTGTAATTTTGATGTGATTTGAGAAATACCTTGAAAAAATGTTTCCATGAATGAATCGACTTCTCGAGAAGCACCAAGAACCATTTTTGGATTTGTCCTCTGAATGTGAGAGTGAAAAGCATGCATATCTCATTATCAATGATTATATTAAAATATTTACATCTATTAACAAAAACAATAATATAATTTAATGAAAAAATATTACTCTCACGATCAAACTTTAACTATGACAAGGACTTAATCTGCTTCTTAGGCATGCCTCGTGTAGGATTAGGTGAACTGAATGCATGAGTTGTGTAGGAATGCATATATGAGCCATGATTAGTTAAAAATGATGTAACAAAATTTAAACAAATAACTAATTTAGGGCCCTCATTCTAGCGCAAAAAAGTGTTGAGGCCTCAAAATTCACTGCCACAAAAATGGGGATAACCACCCAGTCCGGACCTTAAAACAACTCCTTTTCCATTTGGGATAGCGACTTCAACTAGTTCAATTAGGTCCAGTTACCTTCTCCCAACTGCTATCATCTTTAAATATATCTCTAATTGCTATTAGCTAGGGCCATCAGATCAATTCTTCGAGCTGACTAGGCAAGAAGAATAATCCTTAAGTTTTTTTTGTGGAACAACCAAACGAATCTAAAGATTTCGCCTCAAAAGAGGACTTCTAGAAATTTAAAATTAAACTAAATGCAAACTAATCCTAAAATGCAAGAAAAAGGAACTAAATCCTAATTCTATCTCAATTAGGTAGATATAGATATAACCCAATCGAGAGCAAGATATTTAAATGATTTGGGATTTAAATATGTTTGGCTTATAGTGTATATCAAGCTAACAAAATAGTTCAATTAACTGACATTGTGAATACCAAACACATTCTATTTAGAGACCTCTTAATTGAAATAATCAACTGATAACATTTAGGAAGTAGTTTACAAAATGATATTGATTGTTAAATCAATAATTCGAATAATTAAACAAGAATATGAGAAAATAGTTCACATCATATCATTATTTCTTAAATCGATATTAAAATACATATTTCTGAGTAAATAGTTACTCAGAAATCAAAATTCAACACATAAGAGTAGAGATAAATAATAACATATGATTGAGACAAATTACTCATACTGACAATAGTGTGCAAATATGAAAAAAATGACACATTCCTGCCATTATAAAATGAAACTAGTGTTTAAAACAATAGTATTAAAAATACCAATTTATTAAATGCATTTATCTAGCTCTGGTCTCCAACAGTCTTTTATAATTCTTGAACTTCTGTTTTTAAAACTAGATTTGTAATAGTACGAACTCTACCCATCAAAACATAATTCAAAGTGCAAAATAGAAATCCTCATAATCCTTCATATCTAAGTTTTCTCCTCTATCCTACAAGTCTAAATCTTCTATACAATAATGCTTTCAAGAATTCATGAATTGCAGAGAAGAGTAGTAATACCATGTAATAAGAAATCTGAAAATATAAGTTCACTATTTATTTATGAAAAAATTGGAGGCACGAAGATAAAAATACCAGATGCTCATTTCTCATCTCATAAAATAAATAGCAGCAGTTTAGTCTTTCTCACAAAGATGATTCCAGGAGTACTGTAGTGAAACTTCTCAAAATTCTTTATGAAATTTCCTAAAACAATGTTCCATTCGTTCTATTGAGAAAAGTGTGAAAGTACAATACTGCGAGCTTTCGTAAGCCTTTCTTCATAAAATTCTGGACCTTTATTTGATACAACAAATAGGCTTAAATAAGAGAAAAAAATTTGAATCTATTGTGCAGATAATTGAGGGAATTTTAACAGATCCCTTCAATACGCTTAAAGAAAAAGAGTTTTTGGTAGCAATGTTGTGAAAGTGATTTGTTGTCTTCATCAACTTTGTTTGTTCCATCGTATTCTTTGGATGTTTTTCTGTCTATTTGAACTGAACTGTCACTTATCAGCACAAGTTTCTTTCCTTGTCATGAACCTGAACAAGGAAAACAAGAATTGATAAGTTGAAAATAAATGTGACTGATAAGAGAATTTCATTTGAAACAAATCACTTTTGTAGGAAATCAGGAAAAATGTAGAGCGTAATAAATCCAAACAGAACCATCATGGAGAGGAATGTGGATTGAGATCTATGGCAAGAGAGGTGGACTTTACAGTCTTATCACATATCTCTTTTAGACTGGGGGTTTAAATCAGAAAAATATAAAAGGGGGCTTTATTAAAATATATCGCATTCGCTTAGAGGACGAGAGTACTTCAAATGAAATTGCAATCACGGAAAGGTGACTAGGTAATAGTTTTTTTCGGAGGGGGTCAGAAGTGGTAAGTAGTTTGTGAAGAGGGGGATATAAAAGAAAAAAGGAATGACATGTAGAGATAGGGCTTGGATGGAAAAACCAATTTTCAGACACACACCACCCCCCCTCCTGCTTTGAGAAAATTAAAATGAGCGCAGGGGTTCGAAGTCTTCTCAACCATTGATATGGGTAGATCTAAACCATTTATTAAATCAAGGTGAGTCGGGTTTTTATATCAAAATTGGTGTTTGGAGCAGAGGCAAAGGTACCGGTAGATTATGAAAGTTGCAATAAGCCCGGATGCGAAATCATTCATATCCATTTAAATATCATGTCGGCTCTAGGTGGCTTAATCGTAATCACCAATTGGCTGGGGTGAAGGATTTGTCATAAGCCGTGTCCCTTTGAAACTTGCGATTGCAGGGTCCCAGGTTGACTTGGCAGTGATGTCACGAATGACACCATGATGTGACATGGTGGATGATGTGGCAATGACATGGAGTATGACGTTGTGATGACATGGAGTGACATGGTAGCTAATGTCATTGATGATGTCATATTGCAATCAACATGAAAGCTCATATCACAATCGCACTTAGAATAAGGCTTGACTCTTTGGAACTTTTTGATTGAGCGGATGCGATATTTTAATGAATTGCATTGAATAATCTTGGTGGGTCTAGTTGCATCGCATATCACAATCGATGGTGTGTAGCAGCGCATGGAATTTTTGAAACTATGATAGCTCCAGACGTGAGGGATTTATGGAATGGATTTTATAATCTCGTCGGGTTCGAGCTTAATCGCATATCGCAATAGGTGTTCGGTAGGAGTATAGACTTAAGCTTTTAAAATTTTGCGATAGCTTGCAGATGTGGGATTTTATGGGCTGGATATATAATCCCATCGGATCTAGGCTTTATCACATATCATAATTCTTTAATGTACGAGACTTAAGTTCTATGGTTTATTTCGATAACCGTGGATATGTGGAAATCGTAGAATTGTATTAATCTTGCCATCGAGTTTGGTCTAATCTCAATCAAAATGGAAATGGCGAAGGGCACTTTATCCTTTGGAAAATTTGTAATGCGGGAAGTGGGATGAATCGGATTTTATGAAGAATAAAACCTTTGGGAATTAAAACTTCGATTATTTTGTTTTTTTTATTAAATAACCCATTTATTTATTACTTAAGGTTTTTTAAAGCCTAAGTCTTGATTCCTTGGGCTATTTAATTTGGTTTTCTGGGATAATCAAGGTTTAATACTTGGGTTTTAATTAAAAACCTAAGTAGTAAACTTTGATTATAAGATTTTATTAACAATTTTTATGTTGATTTTTTCTATTTTTTCAATACTTTGTTTTTTAAAGAGATAAAAATCAAAGGCTTTCTAAAACTAAAGTGTCCCTATCTTAATATAATAAATTTTATAGGAAATTTATAAAATTTATAATACACTAAAATGGGGGTTGTTGAAGAGTACAAAAAAGTCATAGTATTAGGATCTGTATGAGATAGTATTCAACTAACAACATTTGTGCATTGAAAAGATGGATATATGCATGCAATCCTCTATAAACCTGATCGTTGGACATTGACATACACCTGTCGATCTTCCATATCTGCTTTGAAGGTTCTTACTAAAAAAATTTCATTCACCCTCTTCCATGTGATATATGATTCCTTTTCTACAAATAGTTGAGTGTCTGAGTAAACTGGCAAGAAAACTAGTGTACTCTCAACTACCTCCTCGTTGATGCTCTTTGTGGTATCCTTTGAAGTATATATATTTGGTGCTATGATGTTAGTGCTTGATGAAGAGAAATGCTCAAAAACTAAAAAAAAATTGGGAGTAAAAAACACTCATGGGAGACATAATTAGCTTCAACGAATCAATCTATAGAGAAATATAAAGAAACAACCACGTGGATTGATGAGGAAAATTGTGCAATTTTGAGGTGAAAGAGGGAGATTGGTTTCCTGAACTACACATTACACAGTTTGAGCAGCCAGTGGTGTAACTTGAGGCTAGAGATTGTGCAATTCGTAGTTTTTCCTAGGCATACTGAAGTGGAGATTGTGCATTGTGTAGTCTTAGTGGCCAAGGGATGGGCTTGAGCCATGAAGCTGCATAATGCGTAGTTCTACTAGCCAAGTACTACACATTGTGCAGTCTCATAGGCCAAGAAGACACCTTGAGCCTTTGACTTTCACAATTCCTAGATATACAAGGAAAACAATGACCAAGGGATGAGAAGATATGCCCAATAACTGTTGAAAATGTAGTAAGAATTTCCTAATTTAATTTTGTCCAAAATTATTTAGGAGAAATTCAAATTCTTATTTCATAAAAATACTTGGAGGAATTTAACTGAAGTGATATGGAACTTATCACTTAGTTAAATCAGTTAATTTGAGTTCCAGACACTTGAGTTCATTTCTACATTATTGATTTCTAATTTGTAGCAATTTAGTTTAGTTAATTTGAATTATTGTCAGTGTAACTAGTTCTCACTACTAGTAGAACTAGTGGAGGTTCCACCAAGGGTCTGTAATTTTTTTCACACTTAGTGAACATCTAGTTAAATTAATAAATTAGCCTAAATTAACTCACGCATGCAAGGAATTTGAGTTACCCAGATAAGATTAGAGTTAAAGGGCATTGTACTATTAGTTGTAGACAATTCCAAAATGTACAGGTGGTACATGCAATTAGAGAATGGGCCTACATGGATTGTGCAATTCTAATTGGGAATTTCCCTAATTGGTATGGGGCTAATTCCTTGAGGAACAACGCAAGGAAACAGGGACTTGGTCAAGATTGGATTTGGTTATGTATTGACCAAATATTATACTAGTGCAGATGTTTCTCGGGCTTGAGAAAGAATTGTATTTCTTCTTTGTTTTCTAACTAATGCAATACATATAGGAAGAGGGTTTGAGAAGTTTCTTTACCCTTACATAAATATATGAGAATATGTCACTGAATCTTGTCTCGTGTTTATGTTGTGATTTCTCAATCCTTTAATTATTTCCGATGATATGTAGAGTAGATTAAAGTCTTTTATTTTAGAAAATTACATAAGCAGTTTGAATCCAAAAGGAAATTATACATGGTATCAGAACATGAATCACAATAGAAGAGAAGAATTTTAGTTTGCCTTTGCAGGTGAATGGAATTTGTAGTATCATTCTTCAGAGCTAGCAATATGTCATTCTATGGATTGAGACTCGAGTATGCCTTTGAGGGTAGCTCAAATTATATTGCTTGGAAGGACAGGATGGAGGAAGTCTTGGAAGATAACAGGCTAAAGGAATTCATAGACAATGATATTCCTAAGCCTCCAACAACTGATGCTCAAGATTTGGTAGAGTGGAAGAAATGTGTGGTAAAGGAAAGGAGGATCACACTGGATGGAGTTTCATATCATATTGTCTTTAATTTCCACAGGAAGGATAACACATATGTAATGTGGCAAGCCTTGATAGAGTTGTTTTAGAACAAAAATGACCACATGAAGTTGGCATTGAAGGAAAACCTTCAGAAGATCAATACAGAGAAGGGCAACACAATACCACAGTACCTAAGCAAGTTCACCCAATGTCGACATGAACTTGGGAGTGTTGGTATTACAGTTGTTAAAGATGATATGGTAAGCTTGGAAATTCCAGGCCTTCCCAAGAGACGACATAGCTACGAGGATTCGATAAATGGGAGGGAGTAGCTATCAAAATAGGAGTGATTGTGGTATGACTTGGTGCAAGAAGAGATCAGGTGGAACACCAAAGATAAAACCTCATCCAAGCATGATGATGACAAGAAATATGCCTTGGTTGGAAAGGAAATGAAAGGTAAAGGGAAGAAATCCCAGTTCAAAGGGGATTCCAGTGAGGGCAACAAGAAGAAAGACTTGTCAAATATCAAATGCTTTTGCTATCATGAATTGGGACACTATGCCATGAAGTGTCCACATAAGAAGGTGGGTAAGAAGCCCTAAGGAGGAGTAGTAAGTGAAGATCTTACTTCACAATTCAAACTTAATTTCACCCTCATTGCTTGTATGGTGAGCACAGTGATGGGTAGTGTGTGGTTTCTCGATAGTGGGCCTCATTCCATATGACAAGAAACTGATAATTATTTAGTGACTTGGAGGATAAGGACCTCCATATGCACATCAAAATGGGAGATGACGAAAGGTATAATGTTATCGGTATTGGTAGAGTTGCTTTTTAGAGGGATTTTGGCTCCCCTCTCAAATTAAAAGATGTGATGTATGTTACGGGTCTAAAGAAGAATCTCATTTCAGTTGCTATGTTGGAATACTGCAGCCACAATGTGATATTTAACAAAGGAAAGTATTTCCTTAGACACGTTGCCATAGGACAGGTGAAGTAGGTCGGGTTTCGAGTGAAGAACCTCTACAAATTGGATGTAGAAGATTGTGAAACATTGAGAACAAAAGCAAAGAAGGTGCATAGTTGAGAAATTGGTGAATTATGGCATAGAAGATTGGGCCATTTACACTGTGGAGCCTTGAAGATCATCCATCATATTTCTACAAGACTTCCCAAGGTTGCACTAGAGCAGAGAGATACATGCAAAGGGTGTACATTGGGGAAGTACACGAAAGGCACCTTTAATGAGCGGGGCAATAAAGCACAAGCAGTCCTTGGAAGAATTCACTTGAACGTGTGCAAACCTTTCTCGACAACCTCCATGGCCAAATACATTTATTATGTGATATTTGTAAATAATTTCTCATGGAAGTGCTAGATCTTCTTCATGAAAAGGAAAGACTAGACATTTTCAAAATTTGTTGAATTTAAAGAACTTGTTGAGAAGGATATTGGCAGGAAAGTGAAGGCTCTCAGGAGTGACAATGGTGGAGAGTGTGTGTCGAATGAATTTAATATTTTTTTTGCAAAAGAAAGAATTTGATGGCCATTGACAACACCTCATAATGCATAACAAAATGGGGTGTCTGAGAGGAAGAAAAAAAGATATTGTAGGTGCTACATGGGCCATGTTGCATGATCGGATCATATCGTTTCACTTGTGGGTTGAAGCATGCAACTTAGCTTTTTATTTGCAGAACATGATTCCTCACAAGATTCTTGGCATGAGTACACCAGAGGAAGCCTTTTCAGGGAAGAAACTAGATGCATCACACTTCAAGATCTTTGGAACATCAATATTTTTTCATTTTTCCAAGGATGTAAGGGAAACTCTAGAGCCTATAACTAAGTTGGACATATTTTTTGGGTACACTAATACACCTCACAAGTATCATGTGTACATTCCATCTCTCAGGATGATAGTTGTCAGATGATATGTGAAGTTTGATGAGGAGAAGGAAAAGAGGTGTTCCCTTGAGAGGGAGATTTAGTTGTATTCAGAGAAAGATATTTTGGATCCAAAGGAGGAACCTAGGAAGTTGTGGAGCAACGACAAGTAGAGGAAGAGAGAGTGGAGACTTCCACTCATGCAGAGACATCGAGAGATGGAAGGAGGTGCACCATAGAAGCTAAAATATTATTGCATGATGCTAGAGAGAATGTGAGAGCACCCACGTCATAGAGCAGGTAGAGGAGGTCACTAGATTAGTACATTGGATACATGGCTCTAATGAGTGAGATTGTAGAAGCTGAGTCATCCTCATTTAAGGAATCAATGCAACAACCAATATGGGTTGATGTCATAGTAGAGAAGTATGCCTCCATTATAAGAAATAGTGTTTGGGAAGTGGTCCCAAGACCAGAGGATAAGTTTGTGGTAGGTTCCAAGTGGATCTACATGGTGAATTAGGTAGAAGATGGAAGCATCAAGAAACAAAAGGCCAAATTTGTGGCCAAGGGGTTCACTCAAGTGGAGGGAATTGAATATGAGGAGACCTTTGGTCTAGTTTCAAGGCACACTTTGATCAAATAAATTCTAGATATTTAAGTGCAGATGGGATGGAAGATACATCAGATGGATGTGAAGACAACATTCCTCAATTGAGTGATTGAGGAATATGTGTACATTGAAAAGTTGGGAGGATTTGAGGCCTTCAATGGAGAGTCGCATGTGTCCAAAATCGAGAAAGTGTTGTATGGATTGAAACAAACACCCCGTACTTGGTACACCAAAATCGACAATTATCTCACTGGGTTGGGCTTCACCAAAAGTGAAGCAAATGCAAACCTTTATCATATTGTTATTGAAGGTAAATTATTGATTATAGTATTATATGTCTATGAGTTAATTTTAACCGGTGATGATAATTTGATCAAGTATTACAAAGAGGATTTTGCAAGAGAATTTGAGATGAAGGACCAAGGGCTCATGTATTATTTCCTCGGTATGGAATTATGGAAAGGAGATGGGGAACTGTTTGTCTATCAAGGCAAGTATGCCAATGAGATACTAAAGAAGTTCCACATGGAGAGAGGAAACCCATGGAGACTCCTCTAGCAGTAAATTGGAGGAAGGAATATGCTACTTTAGGTGAAGTAGTGGAGGTTAGCACCTACAAGCAACTTGTGGATTTATGTATTTGGTGAACATACGACTGGACATGTGTTATGGAGTTAACAAGCTTAGTCAAGCTATGGTTAATCCAATCAAATTGCATTGGAAGGAAACAAAACATGTGTTGAGATACCTCAGAGGCACCACTCAGTTTGGTCTTTTGTATATATGGACATAGGGAGTGAAGTTTCAAGGCTTCACAAATGAAAATTAGACAGGTATTCCATTAGATGGGAAGAGCTCATTAGGAGGATATTTTAGTGTTGGGTCAACAACGATTTCTTGGTACAATAGGAAGTAGCGATATGTTGCACTCAACTCATTAGAGGCAGAGTACATGGATATTATCCAAGTAGCATTTGAGGATATCTAGATGAGAAGGATCCTTTTTGGATTATTTCGTTAGATGATGGATCCTAAAGTGATTTACTGTGACAACCAGAGTTGTATCAAACTCTCTAAGAATCTAATTTTTCATGATTGATCCAAGCATATCGACATCTGGTATCACCATCTACAAGAATCTGTGTAGAGGAGAGTCATGTTGTTGGAGTAAACTCCTAAAGAGAAACAAGATGGAAATATTTTGACAGAGGCATTATCAAGATGCAAATTTGAGTTCCATAGAGGCAAGAGCAGGGTAGCAAATAATCCTTTTCTTGCTAAGAGGGAGCGTTGAAAATGAAGCAAGAAATTCCTAATTTAATTTTTCCCAAAATTAATTAGTAGAAATTCGAATTCTAATTTCATCAAAATACTTGGAATAATTTAACTGAAGTGATATGGCCCCTTATCACGTAGTTAAATCAATTAATTTGAGTTGGAGAAACTTGAGTTCATTTCTACATGATTGATTTCTAATTTGTATCAATCTAGTTTAGTTAATTTCAATTTTTATCAGTGTACCTAGTCCTCACTGTTAGTAGAACTAGTGGAGATTCAGTCAAGGGTGTATAACTTTTTTCACACTGAGTTATCATCCAATTAAATTGATCAATAATCCTAAATTAACTCATGCATGTAGATAATTCGAGTTACCTATTTGAGATTAGATTTCAATGGAAATGTACTATCAGTTGTAGACAATTCCAAACTATACAGGTGGTGCATGAAGTCAGAGAAGGTGCCTATAGGGATTATGCAATTCTAATTGGAATTTCCCTAATTAATAGGGGGATAATTCCTTGAGGAATAAATTAAATAAATAGGGACTTGGGAAGGCTTGGATTGATTTAGTAATGACTATATATTTCAAGGATGTGGTGAGGTACATTATACTAGCACAAAGGTTTCTTGGGCTTAAGAAAACATTGTATTTCTTCTCTATTTTTTGACTAATGAAATACATATAGGAAAGAATTTTGAGAATTTTGTTTCCCCTTAGATAAATCTTTAAGCATATATGATTGAATCTTGTCTCATGTATATGTTGTGATTTCTTGATCATTTAATTTTTTCCGTTGATGAGTAGAGTAGATTCAAGTCGTTTTTTTTAGAAAAATACATAAGCAACTTGAATCTACAAGGGATTTCTATAGTAAGAGTGTGGGAAACAAGCAAATATGAGTGATGGTGCAAGTTTAAGTGTAGATTTGACTACTTATGGATAGATCAATGCAAAACAAGTATGGAAGGTCAACATGCAAAAGGAAAAACAAACATGCATGGAGAGTTGATGAAATGATGACCACTAATGGGAAAAAATAAGAAAGCTGATGTGAAACATGTAAAAGGCAAACCACAAACTGAACCAACACTCATAAAAGATAATATACATTAAAATTTTAGCAACCATGAAAAGAAACAAGAAAAAAAACATGCGTAGAAGCCAAACAACAAAAAGTGACAAAAAAGTGATAAAAGACAACAAAAGAAAAACTCACATGGGAAAGCACCACAAACTCCACCAAAGGTTCCTTGATCTCCTTGTGAATGCTAGATATCCAAGATCGAGTAAAAGAATGAGTTCTAGGGGAATCCATTATATAGATCTAGACTGATTAGGGTTTATGATGTGCATGCCTAAAATCAAGGAAAATGTGATGCTTGGCGGAAAGTTCCAAAAACAATGAATGTGCCACCTCCGGGAAACCAATTACTGAATCCATTTTTTCTAGGGATGCTTTTTAATTTTTTTGTTTTTTTTTTGTTTTTTCACTTTTCTAGGAAACTTGCATGCATGCTGCCAAGAAGGATTGTGGAATTATTAAGGACTAGGAAATGTAACAACCATGGTGAAAATTCCATGTAATGAAAGTTAATAAAGGAAAAAATAATAATCATAGTTGATGGGACACTTATTCCAAGCTGAATTTTGGGAAAAACATCCTTGGCAGTGTTCATTTTGTTTATTATGGCTAAGGAATTTGGAAAAGGCAATGACTAAGGCTTTTGAAATGAAAAATGTCATTTTTGGCATATTTATTTATGAAAATAATGGAAATTATGAGAAACGGAAGGTGAAAGGTTACAGGTTGCATGTGAGGAGGAAAATGAAGGAAAATAATTGAAAATGGAGAAAATAGAGGCCTGATTGATAAAAAGGCTTCTAAGGATCAATATGTAACCTTTTGTCTATTAAGTTTTGGAGTTGTCTCATTATTATCTCTCCCTCTCTCACTCTTGGACACTTAGATTTTTCTTGGAGCACTTTGGCATTGGGGCAAGAAAGGCAAAGAAGATAAGAGGAAGGAAGGCGTAAGCGAGGAAGAGTAGGATCAAGCAGCTACAACACAATTATTTGCAGGTATCAATTTTCATGTGTGTCTTCCTTGCTAGATTTGGTGTGCATTGTATTGCATGTGGTTCTTTTGCTCTTATGGCATGGATTTTTACACGTGTGACAGTGTTTTCAGCCTAGCCTTTCCATTTACAGATAGCCATGGTGTGATGGGAATCTCATGTTTTGGTTGAGCTAGATTGTCAGATGGATTTGAAGTTGAGTGAGGTGGATCTCTGAATAATAAAACACATGTCCTAGTACTCCCTGAATCAGACTGTGGGTTGCGGTAAATCCAGATTTTGTGTTGCCTCAGTGGGCCTAGGAATGCTCGACCAGTGAATGGTGCGAAATATAGTAAATCCTAGAGGTGGTTGCCCTTGATTATGCCTAGGAATTATTGTTGATGAATGGCGAGATATACGGTAAAGCCTAGAGGGTGGTGTCTTGGTTTAACACATAGTGATCCTTGGATCAGACTGTGGATTGTGGTAAATTTTGAGAGACTAGGAGACAAGAAAATTCCTCACAGTGTAGGTGGAGAAATCTGGTGGCATCCATGCTTGTTTTTCCCTAGTGATCTGGTGGAGATCATGGTAAAGCATGTTATTACATGTTTATTGTGTTGGCCTAGTGATCTGGGATGGATTACCATAAAGCCTAGTTTATGTTGGTGAGGGTCAGGTGGTTTATCCTTGGGATGCCCTAGTTGGTTCTTTTGGTTTGATTCCAACATTCATGCTTGGAATATGGCACGGGGATGAATGGCTGAAGAGAGAATTGGCTCAACCATTCTATGGTCAGGTGGAACATGGTAGTCCCATCTTGTGTTGGCTTTTTCATTCACTAATAATAGGTTCTTTCCTTGACATATTGTGTGTAAATTTAATGATTATTATGTGTATTCTATGGCTGGTGTATCCTTGGTATTTATATTGTTATTATGCTAGTTATAAGTATGTATTATGATAGTGATGATGTATGTCTCTCCTCATGTTTTGATTTGTAAATGAATGAAAAATGTATATATGACCTAATAGATTATAGTGTAGTTAATGATATAAGGGAACAATTATTCTCAAAGATTCTCAAATAAGTATGAGACCCCTATGCTTAAATATGTTGTTTACACCCATAGATTACATAATTTTTGATATGTTTGACAAAATGTTTGTCATGGCTAGTAGGGGTCTAGTCAAGACCTTGTTCAAGTAATTGTATTTGTGTCATTATTCCCTCGTTATCTTTCTATTCTAAAGGTGTCATTTATTTCTAGGTAGTGACTTGGGCTCTAGGCCTAAAAATGTGGCTCAAATCTTGGGGACGTTGGCACAACACTGAGCAAAAAATTCCCTTGACGTTGGCATACCATGTTGTGGGAGCATCCAAAGCCTTATGGATGCATGCATGCCCATATCATGGGAGTGTCCAGGGGTTAATTTGTCTAAAAAATTAGTGGGACCCAGGGGATGGTTACCTAAGAAGTTGGGATGGTTCTTGGGAGTCCTGTTACTGATGTGGAAGGTCAGTATGGTGTGTTTCCATCAATTCCACTTCCTTAAGGTGAATTAGGAGGTTGAATCATATCATAGTAACTTCTTGTCACATGTTTACCCTGGTTGGCTAGTTTCTTGGATTGATGTGGGATGAGGGTGTTACAGAGTGGTATCAGAGTATGGTTCATCCCTCTGACTCGATGGGTTGTGTGTTGATCATGCATTCATCTTGGTTGCATGTGTGTTTCTTGTGATTGTAATACCATGTTCTTGTTGCACATGCATGGTGTCGATCATGGTTGTAGTCGTCTTGCCATGTGAAGGAGGATGTTGTTGTTCTAAAGTGTGTCGTCATGAGTGTATGATTGGTTACATGTTCTTTATGCTTGTGTATTGTCAGTGTACATTCATATGGTTGTTGTTGTCATGCATGAGGTCATGGTATGTGTAGTGATATGGTCATGCATCAATGACTGGACTCTAGTTATAATGATGTTTATATGGTTACATGCATATGTATTATATGTATATATTCTATCATGGTTATGTTATACATGTACTATTCTAATCGGTTGATATTGCAAATGAGATACCCTCCATGAATTTTTCTAAGGTACGTTGATTTATTGTGATTTGGTTTAGCTGACATAGTATGCCTTACAGTAAAGAGATAAAAATGACTAACAATATGGTAGACTATAAAGATTCTCCCTATGAATAGATGAGCAATGTGGTGTTGGGAACTCTTCTGACTTAGAAGACCCACTGAGAATATTGAAGGAATAAATAAGTTGTTGTAAGGCCGACAATGACAAAATCATCCAAGCACAAGAGAAACAAGAAGAGGTTAATGCAATACTCCTTAAAATTTTGCCAAAATTTCAGTGACAGGGGCCACTTCAGATCAACCATGGACAAGAGGACATAATTAATGGGGCATGTGGCACTAGGTCTCATGGTGGTCACAGATCAGACAGAGATGACACAGTTAGAGATGACAGATTATTGGATACTCTAGATAAGAGAGGTGATGAATACAAGTATTATTCTAGTTCTAGTTCTGATAGGAATAATGATTTTCATCGTTATCATCCTTATAAGAGGAGTGATAAGGGATATTTTCTAAATGAGTTTAAGAAAGAAAAGACACCTAAGTTTTTTGGAGGCTTGAAGAAACCAGAATATTTAGAGGCTTGAATACTTGGGATGAACAATTTCTTTGAGTTGCATGAGTACACAAAAAACATGAAGGCCATAAGTTCTATCTTCAGCCTAAAAGGTAAAGAATATATGTGGTGGGAAGTTGTGAAGTAGGCCAGAGACATCAGAATGGAGGAATTGAGTTGGCATCAGTTCAAGAGGCTTTTTCAGGAAGAAGTACTTGTTAAAAAGGTACTATGACAGTAAGGCCAAATAATTCTATGAACTACAGATGGGATCAATGACAGATGAAGAGTACATGACTAAGTTCCTGGAGCTATTGAGGTATGTACAGTATATTAGATATGAGAAGGATTAAGTTCAGTGATTTGTTAGTGGTTTTCCATTAGCATTTAGAGATCAGATTGAGTATGATGAGCCTTGATCACATCAGGAATTTATTGGGAAATTGAAGCATTCCTATGAATAGTCAAAGCGTAAGAATGAATCTCAACAAGGATGAAAAGGGAAGGATAAGAATAAAGGTTAGGATAAATGGAAATCAAAAATAGAAAGGCCTTAGAAATCAGAAGAGAAAGAAAATGTGGCACCACAAAATAATTTCAATGCAGCTAGACAGGGACATGGATCACAGTAGGAGAATAGAGGTGATGGTACTAGACGATTTGAGTGTTGGACATGTGGTAATGAACACCTTAAGGATATTGACCACATAATCAGGGTGGTAGGCCTTAGATATATAGTGCAAAGGAGGCACAAACTATTGGGGATGTTGCTTAGAGTATTCCTCGTATCTATGCATCACTGGATAACAGACATGCATACCATCATGCATCTATCATTGAGATGGATGGTAAGATTTGTGATCAAGTTGTTTCTATTCTGATTGACCTAGTTCTAATTGTAGTTATGTTAGTCCTGAATTTGTGGATAAGTGTGGTTTGAATAGAGAAGTGCATGTATAATCTTGGTTAGTGCAGCTAGCTATAGGTACAAAGAAGCGAGTTCATCATTGGGTAAGAGCTTGTTCATTCGATTTAAATGGTATTCCTACTGCGGCACATTTGAATGTATTAATATTGGGATCATATTGTATACTATTGGGTATGTAATGGATATACCTTCATAGGACCAAGGTGGATTGTTATGACAATCCATTAAGTGCATGGATGACAATGGGGAACCAAAAGTCTTACAGGGAAAGAAGAAAGGCACATCAGTTATGATGGTGACAGTTATGCAGGAAAGGCACAGTCGTAGAAAAGGGTGTTTGTTATTTTCATTACATATTTATAGTGAAAATTTTGAGGATCCAGATGTTTTTAGTAGGTACCCAGTTCTACAACAGTTTCAGGATGTGTTTCCCATGGAGATATCAAAGTTTCCACCCCACGGGGAAGCAGACTTTTCTTTTGAGTTAGTGCAAGGGGTAACTTCAACATCAAAATCACCTTACAGGATGAGCACACCTGATTTGGTAGAGTTGAAGTTGTAGTTTAAGGAAATGTTGGACAAGGGATACATTAGGCCAAGTGTATCACCTTGGGGTGCATTCGTATTGTTTGTGAAGAAGAATGATGGTACTCTTAGTTTATGCATTGACTACAGGAAGCTGAACAAACTAACCATGAAGAACAAGTATCCATTGGTGCGGCTTGATGGCTTGTTTGATCAACTGAAGGGAGAAGCAATGTTCTTGAAGATCAACTTGAGATTAGGATACCATTAGGTACGCATCAAGGAAGAGGACATTTATAAGACAACTTTGCAGACAAAGTATGGGCATTATTAGTTTGTTGTAGTTCCATCCAGTTTGAATAATGATCCAACTACATTTATTTGCTTGATGAATAATGTGTTGCGTTCGTATTTGGATAAGTTTTTTATTGTGTTCATTGATGACATATCAGTATATTCTAGAAATGAGGAAGAGCATGCTGAGAATTTGGTAGAAATAATGAGGTTGTTGAGAGAGCATTGGTTGTATGCTAAGCTCAGCAAGTGCAATTTCTTTCAAGCTGAGGTACATTGCTTGGGACATGTTGTCTCCAAGGAGGGAATAATAGTGGATTCAGAGAAGATAAGAGCTATCATGGAGTGGGCAGCTCCTAGGTATGTAGATGAGGTGATATACTTCATGGTATTGGCAGGTTATTATAGGAGGTTCATTTGGAACTTCTCACATATTTATTATCCTATTACATCATTGCATAAGAAAGGTAATAATTTTGAATGGACAGAGCAGTGTGAGGCCAATTTTGTAAATAGTGCAGATCCAGATAAATAAGTTGTAGCATGTACAGATTCTTGGTGGAGTCCTTATGCAAGATGGATAGGTGGTATGTTATGAGTCATGAAAACTGAATGAGCACAAGAAAAAATACCCCACACATGATCTTGAGTTGGAAGTGATCACACATGTGTTGAGGATGTGGAGGCACTATCTTCTTGGTAGGAGGTTTGTATTGATGAGTGACCATAGTGGTTTGCGGCATCTATTTGACCAACTGAATCTAAATGGAAGGAAGACTCAATGGTTGGACACGATCAGTGAGTTCGACTTTGAGATCAGGTATATCAAAGAAGAGGAGAACAGGGTTGTAGATTCTCTTAGCATGTAGATTGATCCGAATAGAAAATGGCATCAACCCATGCTATTCGTCCACCCATGTTATTCATCCACTCATGGAATTTACCCATGGTATTGTAAGTGACATCCACCCATCGTATTTATCCACCCATGGTATTCATTCACCCATGGTATTTTCTCATGGTATTGTGACATCCATCCATGTTATTCATCCACTCATGGAATTTACCCATGGTATTGTAAGTGACATCCACCCATGGTATTTATCCACCCATGGTATTCATTCACCCATGGTATTTTATCATGGTATTGTGACATCCATCCATGGTATTCATTCACCAATGGAATTGACCCGTGGTATTGTAACTGAAAAATACTATAATTAACAAGTCACATTTTGTAAAAGGATAGATTTTCCACCATAATGTAGCTTTTACAGTTATTCTTTTCTTTAATAAAAGTTTATTTGTGGTTTTATTTACTATGTGTTCTCTCATTTTGTTTTTGGCATTGCAATTTTTCATATCTTGGGGGCCT
Source organism: Pinus tabuliformis (assembly GCA_031772625.1). Taxonomy (NCBI): domain Eukaryota; kingdom Viridiplantae; phylum Streptophyta; class Pinopsida; order Pinales; family Pinaceae; genus Pinus; species Pinus tabuliformis. The sequence continues at coordinate 624,525,507 of CM062817.1, read as the reverse complement.
CACCCCAAGATCCATTTTAATTTTTCAGATCTTGAGGGCCTCCCCCCAAGATGTGGATCAACGTTATCTGAGAAGGTTATGATTCCATGGGAATGAGGGTTTGATGCATATTTCAGTTTCAAATTTTGCAGCAATATTCAACAAACTTCAAGCATGTGCTACGTCCTCCACAGAGCATTTTCTTGGGCCAAGAGGGAAGAATTTTTCATTTTCATTTTTTTGCAGGATTATTTTTGGGTGGTGAGTTTGCAAATTAGATCTGAAATTTTTGGTACAAAATTTACAAAAAAAAATAACAGATTTGCTTTCCTTGCAAAAAATTCACTCAATTAAAAAAATGGATCGAATTGGAGTTCAGATGTGGGAGATATCAATGATTTAAAATCAGCTATTTTTCAGAACTTTTGTGAAGGTGGAAACATTACACCACGAATATGAGATTCTAGAGTGTCCAGATAAGGGTTTCCACTACATGGGAAGATGCAAAATGGTCCTTCTATTTCCAAAAATAGCTTACAACAAATTTCTCACTTATATTGACCGAGTTATGTCGATTTTAATTCTGGAGCAAACATTCGTAGCGGGTTCCCTTTGGGTACATGCCCTCCCACCCCGCTTTAGTAGGCACTTGCTTCACATTCATCAGTTTCAACATAGCAACATTCGGCTTGGGCTATTTGGAGACATTATCACCCACCTTAGGCTATGTAGGCACCTGCTACTTCATCAACAACCAACATCATGGTTGTAGGTCACCTGCAAAAATCATTGTCATCGAAGTCCATTTGCTAGGCTGCACACTATTAGCATCATAGTTGGTCACAAGCATTACAGGGTATCTCTATCCTCGGATCTTCGTTCATCATGGTTATGGGTCATCCAAAAACCCACACTTCATCAAAGTCCATTTGCTAGGCCGCACACTATCAGTATCACAATTGGTCACAAGCATTACAGGGCATCTCTATTCTCAGATCTTTGTTCATCATGGTTATCAATTAACCACATAAAACCCTTCCCCTCAGTGGCTTTTCATATTCAACAAAGGTTTTGTAGGAGGGTACTTCATGCAATGGGGACCATTTCCTCTTACGAAGGGAGGAATGATTTGAATAGAAAATTGTATCAACCCATGGTATTTATCCACCCATGTTATTCATCCACCCATGGTATTGTAAGTGGCATACACCCATGGTATTGTAAATGACATCCACCCATGGTATTCATTCACCCATGGTATTTTTTGATGGTATTGTGACATCCACCCTTGGTATTCATTCACCCATGGAATTGACCCATGGTATTGTGACATCCACCCATGGTATTCATTCACTCATGGAATTGACCCATTGTATTGTATCTGTAAAATACTATAAGTAACAAGTCACATTTTGTAAATGGACAGATTGTCCACCACAATGTATCTTTTACAGTTATCCTTTGTTTTAATAAAAGTTTGTTTGTGGTTTTATTTACTATGTGTTCTCTCATTTTATTTTTGGCATTGCACTTTTTCGGATCTTGGGGGCCTCCGCCAAGATCCATTTCACTTTTTCAGATCTTGAAGGCCTCCCCCCAAGATCTTCATCATAGATATAGGTAAATCATATTGAAGCTATGAGTTCCTATGGGATAGATCTACAAGATAGGATCTTGCAGGGAGGTTAGCAGGATGTTAGTTATATGGTGATTATGAACAGGTTTCATTAGGGTATAGGTACAGGTGCATGTAGTTGTACAATTACAGGTACAGGTATAGATACATGTGCAGGTGCACAAGATGTGGATTATCATCTCACAGTAGATGGAATGGTTAGGTTTATAGACAGGATATATGTGCCAAAAATGAGTGAGCTCAAGAAGGTGATCTTGAGGGAGTTTCATGAAAAACCATATTTAGGTCACCCAATATACTAGAAGACATTGACCGTAGTGAAGAAATTATATTACTAGATGGTTCTAAAGAAGAATGTAGAAGTGTTTGTGGCTAGGTGTTTTGATTTTCAATAGGTGATGGTACAGTGCAAGCATCTAGGTGGAATGATACAACCGATTGCAATTCTAGAGTGGAAATGGGAGGTCATTTCCATGGACATTATCACAAGGCTTGCGAGGACAATGAGGCAACATGATTCCATCATGGTTGTTCTGGATAGGTTGAAAAAGGTTGTGCACCTCATTTCAGTGAAGTATACATTCTCAACTAGTAATGTAAGACAGATGTTCATCAAAGATGTGGTTAAATTGCATGGTGTTCCAAAGAATATTGTCTCAAACAAGGATTCAATTTAATTTCAAAGTTTTGGAAGGAGTTGTTTATAGGTTTGGGTATAGAGTTGACCTTCAGTACAATTTATCATTCGTAGACAAATGGACAGACTAGGAGGGTCAATAGGATATTAGAGGAAATGTTGAGGATGTATGTGATGCATCAACAATGAAAGTGGGAAGAGTTTATCTTCCACTGGTATAGTTCATCTACAACAATGGGTATTAGGAATATTTGAAGATGAGTCCATTTGAGGAATTCTATAGGCAGAGTTGAACTACTCACATTAGATTAAGTGATCTAACTAACAGGGTATTGATTGGGCTGGACATTTTAGCGGAAATGGAACATGAAATGCAGGTAATCAAGAAGAATTTGAAAACAACACAGGATAGGCATAAGAGATATGCAAATAAAAACAGGTTCTTCAAGTAGTTTTAGATTGGGGAATAGGTGTACTTTTACATCAAATCAAAGAAGAGCTCCTTGTAGATTGGATAATGTGCTAATATGGCACACTGATTTTGTGGACCTTTTAGGATTATTGAGAGGCTCAAACTATCATCCTATTGACTTGTACTGCCTTCGATAATGAAATTCCATTATTTTTTCCATGTGTCATTGCTTAAGAAATATGTTAAAGATGTTGATCATGTGATTAATTGGTTTGTATTGCAGGTGGAGCCATATGGAGAATCCCAGTTGGAGCCTTAGTCTGTATTTCATAAAAAGGTTATCATGTCCCGAAATTGAGCAATAAAGCAAGTTAAAGTGAAGTGGAAGAACTTGGGCCCAATGAAGCTATATGGTAGATGGCAGATCAAATGCAAGCTAGGTATGTCGTGGCGGAAAAAGTTGTTTGTGCGGACACAACTGACCTCCCTAGGAGTCTAAACTCTCTAGCGACAAACAAGACAAAATGGAGTGATCTTTCTCTAAATATACCTTTTAAAACATGAAAACTACAAGTGTTTAGGCTTACCTTATTCCAAAACGCTGTTGTTGTAGTCCGTTCTTGCCGATCCGGATGAGCTCCTCCTTCATGTCAATTCCTGCAACCACAAACAATCAAACAATTACCAAGCACTTGCATTTCATACAATAAAACATATATTCAACATGCAGACCAAGGAACACATGAAATAACTCATTAACACAAGCTATTGAGAAAAATAAACCAGTTTGTATTAATAACGAAACAAAGAAACTCTTACAACCTGGCCTTGGTGTTGTGCAAGTTCCTCCTAGGGTCCATCAAGGGTTTTCCTCTACTTTGACAAAGCTCACCCACTTCCAAGTAGAATCAAGCAAAGACAATCTCTCCTCACAAGGTTCTAAATGGGAGTCCTAATTCCTGCAGCGTTTACCCAAAGAAAATGTATAGCTCCAACCTCCCCTCCCTCTGGCTCAATGTCTTTATTTATAGTGCTGTAAAGAGGTTATTCAGGTCCACCATCAATGGGATAATCCCCCTCTTTGGGTGGGATAGCTCCCTTATTGATGGGATAAGTTCCCCCTTAATAGAGATACATGAACCAACTGGAGGCGCATCCATTTCATCAAACCGACCTCTAGAAGGTTCTAGAAGTAACCACAAGTAACTTTTTTAAGATGAAACTCGCGCATTTTTCCTTTTACAGAAGGACGCACCTGTCCCTTAACATACAGAGCGTCCATGGACGCAACTTTTGTGAACATGGTGAGCGTCCCCACAGGTAAGGCTAGAGAGAACCTGCGACCCCAGAGATAAACATATTTTTTACAATACTTTCTCTCTTCTTTGAGTTTGAGATGGATAGCAGAGGTATAAGACTTGCCTAAGAGGGTAGCATGACTGTTGATTTGAGCCATACTAACTGTAAGTAGTCATGGTGACATTTTTTAGTGTAACAGATTGCCCCCTAAAGTGCGAAGCCTGGAATAGATTAGGGTTTTGTAATTATAGGAAGGGTGAAGCGCTTTATCATTTCAAGGATTGTCTTGTGGATGACCTGGTTGGAACCTGCAATTTTCAACACAAAATACATGTATAAGATTATATCATCACTGAGGTAGGCATTCCCATACTCAGATTCAAAACTTTAACTAATGGACTAACTATTCTGATACAGGAATGATCTTGCAGTACATCATTTTTTATAGACTTTCGTAGACACAGTATGGACGCAGCCATCTGTTTATGATTAGTCTACATAGATAATGAATACAAAACTCCTCGCAGCCTGGATGGTAGAAACTAGATCCAGGGTCTTCACTTCTACTTCCCGAATTGGTACGATTCTAACCATGTGATTAAATGATTTGATGTCGAACATGTTAGAAACCACTTGATTACCAGTCGATGATGTAAACTGTTAACAAGCGTGAGAGAGACCACCAGTAATGTCAATGGTTCTCAAAGTACCAAGCACAACCCGTGAAATGTGAATAGATGTTTTGATGTCGAACACTTCACGGAATCCTTTGATCGAAAGTCAATGATGTAAACTGACGTCAAAGGCGAGAAACCTGCCATTGATGCATGCAGACTTCAAGGTACTGTCGATTCCTAAGTCATCTTTCTAGATAATGTGTCGATGTCGATAGAAAGCGACTCGTTGCAGGCAAGCCTGCAACACGAAATCATTGTTCAAGTTGAAGAAATGTTGCTGTAAGGACTGACTCAGGGATGGTCAAATGGATGACAAGTATTTTGCAGATGAAGGTTTTGCTTGCAGACCTCTTGAACACATAACGACACGACAGATGGCTTGGTGACGAATAACTCAAAGTTAATCCCCGGAACCCGGTTAAAGACTTTTAAAGTGGTTTGGTCAACTGTGAGGTAAAAGATTTCCCAACCCAGGTGAATGAAAAGTGTCGTGTTCAAGAGTGGTAATAAAGTTTCTTTTGAGACAAAAGGTAACAAACAGGCTCATTCTTCTCTCTTTTCCCCCACCATTTCTGGCAAGTACCTCTTTATTTTTAACAAGCTTGAGGAGGATAACATATGCTTGATTATAAGCTCATCCTTCGGACGAGTCCAACCTAGTTTAAATTCGAACCCTAGGAAGGAGTGGTTCGTTCCTGTTTGTAATTGAACAGGTCCTTTACTGTAAAAGTTTAACGAGCCCAGTATAGGAGAAACTCGGCGTTTTTCAATTTTAGAGAGTCTGAAAAACTTAAGGAAACTCCAAGTTGAACTTTTTCGTAAATTTGTGTCCCTCAAGCCCGAAAAAGTATAAAATAATACCTGGGGGAACCGCTTGATCTTGCGACCAAGGAGTACTTTCATAATAGTGTCGTCGACCTGAAAAGTAAAAAGAGATCAAGGACACGTCGTTTTATTTCCTTATCGAGTTTGAAACGACAAAAACCCGGCAATCTTTTCTTGATTTTACGGTCAGAAAAGAGCTAAAAGGGGACCGTCTTTTAATTCCGTTTTAACGAGTGTAAAAGAAACGCTCGGCGATCTTTTCATGTTTTAGGAGTCAGAAAAGGGCTTAAAAGATGACTCTGATATTTTTATTTGTGAAAAATGACAATTTCCCTCGAAATCCCTTTGTCCTGCACAAAAGCAACACATTACTCATACCTGTTTAAAATAGGCAAAAATACATCGAAAAACATCTTTTCATGGTAAAAAATGAACTAATTCATCCAAAAAACCTATAAAAAGACCTTTTACCATGTCATTTTTACCGTTTGACTTTTGAGGTTGAAAAAGGAGCTTTTGACAAGAAACTTCCCGTGGTCGCTGCGGAAAATCTGACCGTCGGAATCGAACGCCGTCTTATCCAGGTATTTTACACATCCTACTCTGCATTTCTATCCGTTTAGAATCAATTTTTAGGTCTTAGTTTCATTTTTTGGGGGGGTTTTGGTTTTGGAATGCGCCTCTCGGCGGACGCAGGTGCCCTTCGGGTGACCTGCGTCCCCCGACTTTTTCTCATACGGGAAAATGGTCGGAAGACGCAGCCCGCCTTCAGGCCAGCCGCGTCCGGGCGCCCTGTGCTACAAAGCCGGGGTGCGTCTTCTGAGAAGTGCGCATTTCAAAACCCCAACTCCCTCAAAAAACTACCAAAAATTCCCAAATCAATTTCTAATTGCTATTTTTGATGTGCAGGGCATTAACCATGTTAGATTGGAGAGAAAGAGAGCATGTAGAGGAAGATGAAGCTGCAATAAATCATCAACCTTCCCTGGATGCCCTAAGAGCATGCGGATTATACAAATATTGGACCATACCGGGCATGAGGGGCCAGGTAAGATTCTTGGAATGGCTGGTTGAGCGATGGAACGTTCAAGAACAATGCTTTTACATAGGAGGGCACCAGCTTGAGATAGAGCCCTCGGATGTATACTTTCTCACTGGCTTGCCGAACAGAGGCGAGCAACTCAGTCTTGCGGGGACTAGGCCGGGTGGCCAACCCCTTGATAGTCTCCGCGAGGAGTGGTGCACACGTGGGGCTCACCATTCAAAAGGCATAGAGATAAAACACATCACTCTACCTGAACTCAAAGTCATAGCGTTCACGGTTACCAGAATTTGCGGCGCGACCGCTTTACACATTGCTTCCGGATCCCAAATGCGGATGGCAATTGACTGTTACCAAGGCACCATTTTCAACTGGTGTGAAGCTGTGTCGGCTCATATGAAGAGCCAACTGACCAAGGCAAAGAACGGACGACTAAAGACTTTTGGATATGGGCCTATAGTCGTGAGCTTTGCCTTGGAGAGAGTTCCAATGCTGATCCCTCAGCAACTCACTGTTGATATCTTGGGTCCTCGGGAGCCAAAGCTGATACGATGGGTTGCGGTGATGGCCCGGCATCCTGACGAGGGTGCGACAGTGGTTCGATTCTCAGATAGTTACTTTCACTGGTTAGAGGACCAGGTTTTTTCGATACAGGACTTTCCGTATGCCGGAATGGATTTTAGAGGTGATCCGGACATGGTTCTTCCACAGGGAGAACAATGGGACGACAGAGGTACTTTTATTTTCACAAGTTTTCTAATTATGTATTTTTTTTATTTTTCATATATATCGTCTCAAAACTAACAGTAAAACTTTCAAAATGCAGATGTTGGTCCACAGCGTCCAGCCAACCTCCGGCCTTTCGATAGACTACATCCAGCTGCACCGGTACCGGCCCCACAGGACGCGGCTGCAGAAGTACTAGCTGAGTTGGAGCATGATCTAGAGCGTCTCACGGCAGATATACCTGAGACTACTATGGATGACATTCCTATCAGGCTTCATCGTTTCGTAGTCGCGGTCCCTGGACCGTTTAGGATATTTTTGCGTAAGGTAGCCCGCGCAGTGGTGTCATACAGAGAGCACCACCAGTGATTGACTAGTCACTTTTGTAGTCACATGTGACATTTTGACTTTTTGTACTATCATTTTGCCGATCATAAGGTGTTTTCAACCTATGATCGAAGACGATGTATATATTTTTTGACACACTTCTATCTATATATATCACTATTACCGGCTTATCCTGTTTAACATGTATGATGAAATGTTTTTAAATTTACTTGCATGATTATTGTAAATGTCTGTCCAACACTCGAGAAGCAATTGCATCTGCTAATGTATTTAAGGACCTTGGAATATGCTGATATTCAATGTAATCAAATTCACGTTCCAAGAGACGCACTCTCAAAAACAACCTTAATAATACAGGATTTCTAATGGCATAAACTCTATTAAGCTGTAATACAACAAGTTCAGAATCTAACCTCACTATCAAACGTCGAATTCCAAATGAAATAGATTCGGATAATAATTCAACCACTGCACTGTATTCTGCAATGTTATTCGTTGTTTGACCGAGGCTTACCCCATGCATAGAAACTAACTCGTCAGAGGGCGAATAGATAACCCAAGCTGCGGAAGAGATATTCCGTGTACTACGACAAGCACCATCAGCAAATCCAATGTATGTTTGGAGAGGCGTCGACATCTACAATATCAAGAGTAAAACCAAGATAAGCCAGAATAACGACGAAAAACCACACTCTCTAAGCTAAGCACACTGACTAAACTAACACACTTGCTAGCTAGAAAGGAAATCTAACCTATCTAAAAATTTCTCCATACCCATCATTTTAAGCATAATACCTCTTTAAGTAAAGTCCATTTCTGGGTTTACCCAAAGAGTCCCCATCAAAGTCAACTAGCTCATAAGCCCCTTTTTCTAGCTTTCGCTTTACAATGTAGGGCCCATGCCACATGGGAACGAACTTTCCGGCACCTAGCTTATCGTTAGCTTGATCATATAATAGTACTAGGTCTCCTTCCGAAAAACTTCGAGGGGTTACATTTCTATCATACTGAGCTTTCATTCGTTTCGCGTGAGTCTCGATTGCCAATGTAGCGTCACGTCGAGTCTCATCTAATTTAGCCAAGTATAATAAACGTTTCTCCTCTTCGGAAGTAGCTGGAAGTAATTCGACAGCCATTTGAAGTGATGGGATTTCGCATTCAATGGGTAACACAGCTTCTAAGCCATAAACTAGCTGGAAAGGAGTGAACCCTGTTGAATTTTTCACTGAGGTTCGGTATGCCCATAGCGCTGAAAATAACATGTTGTGCCAATTCGACCGATGAACACCAATGGTTCGTCGGATCATGATAACTAGAACTTTGTTGATAGACTCAACCAAACCGTTGGCTTGCGGATAATAAGGAGTAGAGCTATCGTGGCGCAAACCAAGCTGGCTTGTAAGCTCAGTCATCATGACGTTTCGAAAATGGCTCCCATGGTCAGTAATGATTGCTTGTGGGACACCAAACCTAGTTATGATATGATTGAATACGAAAACTACAGCTGTTTTTCCGCTTGCGTCGAATGTAGGCATCGCCTCGGCCCACTTAGTAAAATAATCAACCGCAAGGATGATATACGCATGCCCCCCGGCCGAGTGAGGGTTACAAGTAATAAAGTCGATACCCCATTTGGCGAATGGACCAACGGCAATTATAGGGTGGAGAGGAGCAGGTGGAGCGCGCATCTTGCGATCAAACACTTGACAGTTGTGGCACTTCCTGACTGCAATGATACAATCCTTAAACATAGACGGCCAGAAATAGCCAGCGCGCAACACCTTCTGAGCTGTGGCATACCCAGACATATGACCGCCACATGCTCCAGAGTGACAATCATTCAAAACCCTCTCAGCCTCTTCGTGAGTTAAACAACGTCGAAAAACTAAGTCTGCCCCCCGGCGATAAAGTGTATCTCCAATAATTTTGTATGGCTGGGATTGAAACCGAATTTTTCGACGTTCTGCTTTGGAAGCTTCAGGCCGAAAGGTTTGGGTTTGGAGATAAATGATTATATCCCCGTACCACGGATCTATAGTACTGATGAGAAACAAAGATTCGTCCGCAATGGACTCTTCTGCCACAGTCTCTGTGTCAGCACTCGGGAAATCACACATCAATTCCGCGAAAACTAAGGATTTCTTAGACTTGGACCTCTCGAACTCCAAGTCGAACTCTTGCAGGATGACAATCCATTTAGAGTACTTGCCCCCTAGCAGTTGTTTTGTCAAAATATAAATCATAGGGTTGCAATCCGAAATAACTGTAGTTTTGCGGAGAAGAATGTAGTGACGGAAACGCTGGACAGCTTGAACGGCTGCCAGGGCCAATTTCTCCACATGCGAATATTTTAGCTCAGTGGGATTCAAGGTTCTACTAAGATAATATATCACATGCTCCGCTCCGAATTCATCTTCTTGAACTAACACCATTCCAATGGTGGAATGCGAAGCTGCGAGGTATAAGAAGTAGTCCTGGTTGTAGTTGGGAGGATGCAATAACGGTGCATGGGTCAACGCGTGTTTAAGTGCATCAAAAGATTGTTGGGCAATCTCGTCCCAAAAGAATTGTGTGTTCTGTTTCAACAACCGTGTAAAACCTTTAGTGACCTCGGCGTAGTTTGGGATGAATCGGCGTAAAAAGTTCGCTTTCCCTTGCAAACTTTGGAGTTGGCGCAAACTCGAAGGAGGAGGCAATTTGATGATAGCCTCGACTTTCGAGGGATCGACGCGAATGCCGGCTTTTGAAACAACAAATCCCAGCAATCGACCTGTTTCTATACAGAAAAAACACTTGTGGGGATTCAACCGAATTCGATAATGCCTACACCTCATAAAGATTGCTCGTAGGTGGACAAGGTGATCAGCTCGATGTAAAGAATGAGCAGGCAAATCATCGAGATAGGGTTGCACAATGTGCTTGATGTCATGAAATGCATAAGACATCGCCCGTTGAAAAGTAGCGCCGGCATTCTTAAGCCCAAAAGGTAATTTGCAATAAGCAAATGTCCCCCATGGACAAATGAATGCCGTTTTTGGTTGGTCGGCAGGTAGAATATTGATTTGATTATAGCCCGAGAAACCATCCATGAAGGAAAACATTTCACTTCCGGCACAATCATCAATAATTTGATCGATATAAGGCGTAGGATAGTTGTCTTTTGGACAAGCTCGATTGATATCCCTATAGTCGATACAGATTCTTATTGTTCCTTGTTTTTTATTGACGGGAACAATATTCGATACCCAATCCGTTAACGGGATCGGATAAATGAAACCTGCTTTCAACAGCTTTTCGACTTCTGCTTTAATCGCAGCCGCTTTTCGAGGGTGAATCTGACGCAACCGTTGCCGAATGGGTTTAGCATCCGGGTAGGTTTTGATTTCATGAACAACAATGGCAGGATCGATTCCCGGCATTTCCTCGTAAGACCAGGCAAACACGTCGCGGAATTCTTGGAATAGGGCCTTGTAAGTTTGGATTTCTTCTTCAGTACATGCGGCACCTATATGAATGTTCTCCTCGATTCCGGGCTTCACTGAAATATCAATGGGAATAGTACGAGAAATATTCCCTAAATTCAACTCTGAATCAGAATGTTTCGTTGGATCCTGAGCGTCTTTGACATATTCAGCGGTAAAGATAGATGAAAAATCATTTTCAAATGCATCATCCTTAGGTAAAAACGAAGATCTGTGATGGAGATCCTCCCATGGTAGATTGTCTACACTTAGGATTTCGCGAAGTTGTTCGTCAGATGACACGACTTCGGGAAACGCTATCCGTTCTAAGTTTGAGGTGAAAAGTGATTCTTCACTGACCACATTCATTTGGTCGGCTTTGGTTGAATGAAAGTCGGTAAAAGACATAAGAGCTTCATAAGCAATTTCATACGGACTCAACGGCATAACATCACCGAATGAGTCTATCTCAGAGTCAGATGGAACATACCAAGGATCATCATAAATAATTTTTTCTGACGTGATCATATGAATTGTTGCAAATGAAGGTTCTACGCTGAGCGGAGGGAGAGGAAAAGTTCCCAGTAAACCGGAATCCTTAACTAAACCTACACCAACGTCCTTATAAGGGATTGTCGTCTTACCAACATGTTGGATACTCTCTGAAGAGGCTGGGTCGGATGAAAAGTATGTCAGCTGATCAATAGTCACGATCTTACTGTTATGTGGAAACTTAATTACTCTGAAGACCGATGAAACGACCGCTGTCATAGCATATGACCAACTTCGACCCAAAAGAAGGTTGTAGTCTAGAGGGGCATCAACCACTTCCACATCCAGACTAACGGTTTTACCTTCAACCCCTATAGGTAATTCTTGTAGAATACCAAACGGACGGAACCCACGGCCATCAAAGGCCTTAAGGATGGTGGGGGATTGGTTCAACGAAGGAGAACCAAGCGATCTCCAACATTGAATCGACATAATACACGTAGAAGCTCCCTCATCAATCACAGTCCGATGAATAGGCCTGTTTTTGACTATCACTGGAATTTGGAAAGCCATTTGATGGGGGAGACGTGGCGTACTATTTTCTAGATCAAAGATCATTAGGTTCGGGTCCTGAACATCGACAGCTCCGATAGCCGACAAAAGCAATTTTCGTTGTGCTGGACATGATTGCAGCACTTCGAGTGCCGACATTGCTGAAGGTGAAACAGCTAAGTCCTCAACAATGTTGTAATTCTGGGCTGCTCTCGCATGTGGATTGAAAGCAGACCTTCGAAGTACACCCTTGGCGGGCGGCTTAATCACTAAGTCTGGGTTAGGTTTTTCGATCTGTAGTGGATCGGAACCAGGAGCTGAGGTTGATGGGTTAGAGTGAGAAGATTCTGCTTCCTTGCCATCAACAGGAGCCTTACTACCATAATCTTGCGATCGAGTCGCAATCCTCACATGAGACATCATCAAAATGGGTTCTTCACTGGCATTCGAAGAAGAACCTATCATCTTATTCTCCTGCTCTGGAAATGGATTTTTTAACACAGCAGGAGTGGGAGAACCTTTGACTATTTTTACTACCTCGGCCCGATGAGGGCAGTCTCTCGTAAAATGATCTTCTTCACAAATGAGACAAGGATATCGAGGTTTGCGCTTTTCGTCATTGGTTTCCGATTTTTCAGTTTTCTCCTTTGGAGCCTTGTCTGCTTTAGCCTTCTTCTTTCCACCGTTTTTTGGTTTGGCCGTAGATGACTCTACAGCGTGAATATCGGCGGTAAGTTCAGGAGAAGACTCTCCTGTCGGGGAATCGGGCAAAGTGATAATAGGAGTAGTTGAAGCCTTGGAAGACTTCTTCTTGCTCTTTGTAGTCACGATACCAATCATACCATCAGCGGCATGAGATCCCGAAGGAGCAGCAGCGATTTGGTTCGACTTTGGAAGATCCGGAATCTTCTCGTGTAATGTACCCGACTGAGTGTAAACTAAGTCAAGGTATTGTGCCTGAGCAATGACTTGCTCCTCAGTAACTACTCCGGCCTTAGCTACATCTTCAGTAATTCTTGGTAATAGTGATTTAACAAACCATTCAGCTAAGATTTGGTCCGGGATAAAAACTTTCACTAGTCTTCTTCGACGTCTCCACTCATGGATGTGATCTGAAATATACGTGGAGGTCGATTGTTTTAGTGAAGTTAATAACTCTGTACCGTTATCGTATCTGACTGGTAACTGAAAATGAGTTAAGAACGAGGTAGCTAACTGGCTAAAGTTGTAAAAAGAGGCCCGTGGTAACTCAATGTACCACTTGGCCGCGAGACCAATGAGCGTACGCTGAAAAAGACGTAAACGGATCGAATCATCCGAGATGGAATTTGAAGCACACCAGAGGTGGTAAGTCATCACGTGATTGGACGGATCCTCTCCAGACTTACCTTCGAACTTGGGTATATCGTTGGGCAACTTATTTGGCATTGGCGGCCAGAACTGAAGATATTGAATTGGATCGTTCGTTAGGCGCGTCAAGTCGGGTAAATCCAAAGTTGCAATAAACGGTAACTGCCGGTTAGGATCTCTAAAACTCTGGGTCACAATACCAGCCCCAGGAGGAGGATATCCAGGATAACTAGGAACAGGAGTCGCATTTGGGATATTATATCCTCCTGGAAAACCAGGATTAACCGGACCGTACTGGGGTTGCTGAGGTTGTTGATAAGTGTACCCAGGATACGGTTGATACTGGTAAACCGGTTGTTGGGCAGCTTGCCCAGGTTGATACTGTCCCTGGTACGGAGGTTGAACAAATTGAGGTTGAGTAGTAACAACCGTACTTATACCAGGTTGGCCTACAGGCATCTGGACTGTGGTTTGAATCGTAGATCCAGACAACGGTACAGATGTCTGAGGAGTGGTTACAGGGACAGTAGAAACCGGAGCTGCCGATACTCCAGAAGTAAGTATGGTAGATGTAGCGGTAGTTGCTGCAGCCGTTTGAGATGGAGTACCAGGTGCAACTGGCGGCTGAGTAACTACCGAAGTTACAGGGGTCTGAACACTTGACTGGACAGGTTGCGGTTGCTGGGGTGGACCAGGAACCACAGGTTGTCCTGCTTGAGGTACCGACTGTATACTTGGTTGCAACATCTGTTGACCCTGTGACGGATCCCACACTAACATTCCAGGGTATTGACCCATAACAGGTTGAGGATACTGAGATCCATAGCCGGATTGAGGATAGGGTTGATAATTGTAAGGTGCAGTCCCATATGATTGCCCTTGAGGTGGTTGATAACTTTGACCAGAGTATTGACCCGTAGGTTGATAACCTTGAGGTAAATACGGGTACTGGGGTTGACCTTGACCTTGAGGTTGGTATCCTTGAGGTTGATACCCTTGGGGTTGATACCCTTGGGGTTGCCATCCTTGAGGTTGCCATCCTTGAGGTTGATATTGATACTGAGGTTGACTTTGGGGTACATATTGAGGCTGGGGTTGACCTTGAGGTATGTATTGCCCCATAGGAGCGTACTGACCTTGAGGTTGCCCCCCAGACACGAATGAAGTACCTTGAGGTTGCCCCCTAGGCATTAACGAAGGTTGCCCCCCAGGCGGTAATTGGCCACCTTGAGGTTGGGTAACGGGAACTGAACCTGACATCATGTAAATGTCACCTATACTCAATGGTACATTACCACTGTTTCCAACTAATAACCCATGATCAATGGGTTGAGGAGATGCTCCTGCAAAGGTACCAGAAAGAGATTGATACCCAGTAGGAACAGAAGGACCGCCATGTAAAAAAGATTCAGGACTTTGCGTAAACACAGATGACTGACCAGACATATTTACAGGAGTATGAATTCCTCTAGGTGGAAAAGGAGTACGAGGTGTAGAAAAACCTACTGAGTTGTCTAAAAAATTGGTTAACCCAAGGTACCAAGAAGTACTTCTAGGAGGACTGTAAAAGATGGATTCACGCTCCCTTAGATCAAGGGTAATTTGATCTTCAGGATCAGAGACGCCTATTTCTTCCTCTGGAACAAGTTCTTCTATAGCAATTAAACCAACAGGAAGATTTTCGGTGATAATTCTTTCTATTCTTGGTGAATCGGGAACACTAGGAGTTGGAGTAACAGGTTCGGAAATTTCAGGTTCTTCGCCTGTTTCACTGGCAGATGAAAAACTACCAGCAAGCTCGGAAACTGTAACAGTTTCGGGATTGTAACCTGTTTCTAAACTTTGGTAATCTGGATGGACTACCAAGGAAGATTCTCCTTCTTCAGGTGAACCTACTCTACTGTCACTAGGAGGAGTTACAAGGACCTTTAACCCTTCGTACTGACCCGGAATGTCTTCAGGAGATTCACCCCGCGATTTACGGAGTTTTCTTAACAAATCTATTCCGGTAACAATCTCAGGAGACTTGCCCCGAAGTCGACGGGACTGTCTCGGTAATTCCGCCACAATTAATGATTTTTAACTACAACACACGAAAACAAAGTAAAAATTTCAAATCAAACCACCTAAAGTCTTCTAAAGAAGCAAACAAATTTGAAGCACACGCCTAAAGAATCTAGAGCGCCAAACCAAACACAAACAGTATCTTCCGGACCAAAAGCGCTAGTTGGTGATTAGGTCCAACCTCGCAGGATTCAGTACAGAAATGGCAGGTGGAACAGTTACGCCGACAACCTGCTTAATGAATAGACTGGACCAAGTTCCTCCACTTTAACCGTCTCAAAGTGAAGTGAACCCCCCAGAAAATCCAAGTGAGTATAGCCGACGTCTGCTCCAGGTACAGTGGGACCTTCCCTCCACCGTCACCTTGGGTAGAATCCTAGAGATTATGGTCACTAAGGTTACCAACGGCCACAAGTACACCTGGGGGAACAGTCTAAACTCCGACAGCACGCAAGGGCAGAGTAACAAGCTCAATCCCCTTACCGGCTCCTTGACAGTAATCCAAGGTTTACCGATAAGTGACCCCTGGCTCCTCGACAATGGTTAATCCGAGGTTTACCGTTTGTAATACGTACTGTCTGGCGTCGTTCCCAACGAGGGAGGAATGATCCCCTCACTGGTTCGGACACGAGCTCGTGCTTCTCCTTTAAGAGGAGCTTTCCCAGAGTGTAAATGTAACAATTGGATTTGATTCTATCACAAGATCGACTACTTGTTTGTTTTACTGCCTTGGAGAGTTAAGTACTCACCTATTCCAAGACACTAGCCTAAGCTATGTTGGTGCTTTAGAGCCCTAGAAAATAAAAATTACTAGATTGATTTTAATTTAAGCGTTATTTTTAAGGTTGTTTCTTAAGTCAAAAGGTGATGGAAGTGAAACCAGTGGTGTGTTGACTCGACTCGAAACCACTACAAAATGCACCTAGGATGATTTACCCACTACTTTACTTTTTCGATGAATTGCTTAACTAAAAAGTTGAGAGAATGCAATCTTTATAAAAGCAACTTCTTAATCGAAGACAATCAAAGAAACAATTCGTTTGTCTTTTCCAAACATAAAAACATGACCGCTCTTTACATGCACGAAAAAACTCTTTTCCTCTTTCAAAAACAAAAAGCTACTTGAAACAAGACTTTTAAAGAAGATGTTTTTGTATTTTTCTTTTAATAAAGAAAATAAATCTAATATAACCAAAAATCAATCTTAACAACTATTAAAATCTACGAAAATTCACTCATAAGCAAACTAAAAGGTAAATTTACTCTAAGCAATCTTAACGAGGTCAAAACTAACAATGATTATTCTAAGGTGTTTTACTTGATCACAATCAAATCAAGGACTAGCTTATTGCAGAACCAAAAACTAGCCAAAACAAAACTCTAATCTTTTTGTTCTTTTGTAAAATGGAAATCAACACTTTATAAACAAGTAATTCGAAATTTGACCCAAAACAACTTAAATGGCAAGCTGCTCACACAAGGAGACTTTACGACAGGCCCGACTTCTAAGAAGGCTGACTAACCAGAGAGATCTAAGGCTGGACAACTTTCTACCGTCAAAGTCACTACAGGACCTATCCAAAAATCAAACCCTAGGTCTAAACTTCGTTGAAATCCACTAAAACACTCAAAGCTCACAAAACAAGTTCAGGTGAAAATTTTTGACAGGGTACTAAAGGATCTGGGCAGAAAACACTAAGAAAAATCAAAACCTAAAAGCAATTAAAGCAAAAATGGAATTTTCCTAAATTTTACAGGAAGACGCAGGCAACCCGTTATAACAGGTGCGGGCCCACTCTGTGCAAACGCCAACAGCGCGTCCAAAGACGCACTGTGCAATACTCAGAGGGTGCGTCCTTCTGGAAAAGTTAAGAAAAATCAAATCTAACGAAATATGAAGCTAAGCCACCCAAATACTAATTCTCACAGTCAAAAACCAGAAAATAAAAATGATTTTCTCAGAGCAAAGTTCACACAAAGGAAAAGACTCTCTCATTAATGGATTCCCCAGCGGAGTCGCCAATTTGTCGTGGCGGAAAAAGTCGTTTGTGCGGACACAACTGACCTCCCTAGGAGTCTAAACTCTCTAGCGACAAACAAGACAAAATGGAGTGATCTTTCTCTAAATATACCTTTTAAAACATGAAAACTACAAGTGTTTAGGCTTACCTTATTCCAAAACGCTGTTGTTGTAGTACGTTCTTGCCGATCCGGATGAGCTCCTCCTTCATGCCAATTCCTGCAACCACAAACAATCAAACAATTACCAAGCACTTGCATTTCATACAATAAAACATATATTCAACATGCAGACCAAGGAACACATGAAATAACTCATTAACACAAGCTATTGAGAAAAATAAACCAGTTTGTATTAATAACGAAACAAAGAAACTCTTACAACCTGGCCTTGGTGTTGTGCAAGTTCCTCCCAGGGTCCATCAAGGGTTTTCCTCTACTTTGACAAAGCTCACCCACTTCCAAGTAGAATCAAGCAAAGACAATCTCTCCTCACAAGGTTCTAAATGGGAGTCCTAATTCCTGCAGCGTTTACCCAAAGAAAATGTATAGCTCCAACCTCCCCTCCCTCTGGCTCAATGTCTTTATTTATAGTGCTGTAAAGAGCTTATTCAAGTCCACCATCAATGGGATAATCCCCCTCTTTGGGTGGGATAGCTCCCTTATTGATGGGATAAGTTCCCCCTTAATAGAGATACATGAACCAATTGGAGGCGCATCCATTTCATCAAACCGACCTCTAGAAGGTTCTAGAAGTAACCACAAGTAACTTTTTTAAGATGAAACTCGCGCATTTTTCCTTTTACAGAAGGACGCACCTGTCCCTTAACATACAGAGCGTCCATGGACGCAACTTTTGTGAACATAGTGAGCGTCCCCGCAGGTAAGGCTAGAGAGAACCTGCGACCCCAGAGATAAACATATTTTTTACAAGACTTTCTCTCTTCTTTGAGTTTGAGATGGATAGCAGAGGTATAAGACTTGCCTAAGAGGGTAGCATGACTGTTGATTTGAGCCATACTAACTGTAAGTAGTCATGGTGACATTTTTTAGTGTAACAAGGTATCCTTCATTGTTTGTCGATTAAGGCAAAATTGTTTTGGTATGATGTTTGGTATATGTTTTGGCATATGTTTGGGTGATTTTTTATATATGTACATATGTATATGGATATAAGTACTACCATGAGCTGTGTTATAAAGCTCCAATAAGTGATATGAGTGTCATTTCAGTATAGTTGTCAGGTTGGTTTAATTTTTAGCAGGGTGATTATTGTAAATACTACGGCAAGCTATGTTACCAAGCTCCATGAGTAGTATTATTTATTTTTAGTGGTTTTGTTGAGGTATAGGTGTGATTGAACACCAAGGATGGTTTCCTCTAAGGGGGAAGGTTCTCTAATATCCCTAGTAAAAATTCCACGCAATAAAATTTAATAAAGGAAAAAATAATAACCACACTTGATGGGACACTTATTCCAAGTTGAATGTTAGGTAAAACATCCTAGTGGGTGTTAAATTCGTTTATTATGGCTAAGGAAATTGGCAGAGGCAATTGCTAAGGATTTAGAAAAAAAAAATGGCATTTTTGGCATATTTATTTATGAAAATAATGGAAATTAGGAGAAAAGGAAGGTGAAAAGTCACAGGTTTCATGTAAGGGGGAAAATGAAGGAAAATAATGGAAAATGAAGAAAATGGAGGCCTAATTTATAGAAAGGCTTAAGAGGATAAATTTGTAACCTTTTGTCCATTCAATTTTGGAGCTCTCTCATTATTGTCTCTCTCTCTCTCTCATTCTTGGACACTTAGAGTTTTCTTGGAGCACTTTGGCATTGGAGAAAGAAAGGCAAAGAAGGAAAGAGGAAGGAAGGATCAAGCGAGGAAGAGCAAGATCAAACAACTACAACAATATTCTTTGTAGGTATCGATTTGCATGTGTGTCTTCCTTGCTAAATTTGGCATGCATGGTATTGCATGTGGTTATTTTGCTATTATGGCGTGGATTTTTTTTGGTGTGCCAGTGTTTTTATCCTAACCTTGTCATTTCAGGATAGGCATGGTTTGATGGGGTTATAATGTTTTGGTTGATCTTGATTACTGAATGGATTCGTACCTAAGTGAGGTCGATCTCTGAATAATAGAACACATGGCTTAGTAAACGCTGAACCAAAATGTGGGTTACGATAAAGCGATATTTTTTTGTTGCCTCGGTGGACCCAGAAATCCTTGACCGATGAATGGTGGGATATACGGTAAATCCTAGAGGTGGTTGCCCTTGATTAGGCCTAGGAATCATTGCCAGTGAATGAAGGGATATATCGTAAAGCCTAGAGGGTGGTGTCTCAGTTTACGACCTAGTGATCCTTAGATCAGACTGTGGATTGTGGTAAAGCCTGAGAGACTAGGAGATAAGAAAATTCCTCATGGTGTAGGTGGAGAAATCCATTGGCATCCATGCTAATTTTGGCCTAGGATTTGGTGGATATAATGGTAAAACCTATTATTACATGTTTATTGTGTTTTCCTAGTGATCTGGGATGGATTACGGTAAATCTTGGTTTCTATTGCTCAGGGTGAGGTCATTTAGCCTTAGGATGCCCTTGTTAGCTATTATGGTTTGAGTCCCACATTTGTGCTTGGAATGTAGCACAATGATGAATGGATGAAGAAAGAATTGTCTTATAAATTCTATGGTCTGGGGGAACATGGTAGTCCCATCCTGGGTTGGATTTTGCATTCTTTAATAAGAGGTTATTTCATTGGAATCTTATGTGTAACTGTATTGGTTATTATGTGTATTCTATGGCTGATGTATCCCTGGTATTTCTGTTGTTATTATGTTAGTTATAAGTATGTATTATGACAATGATGATGTATGGATCTCCTCATGTTTTGATTTGTAAATGAATGAAAAATGTATCTATGACCTAATAGATGATAATGCATCTAATTATATAAGGGAACAATTCTTCTTAGTGATTCTTAGATAAGTATGAGACCCCTATTCTTAAACTTTTTGTTTACACCTATAGATTACATATTTGTGATATGTATGACGAAATACCTATCATGGCTAGTCCAGTCAAGCCCTTATTCAAGTAATTGTATTTGTGTCATTATGAAGGTGTCATTTATTTATGGGTAGTGACCTGGGCTCTGGGCTTGAAAAAGTGGTTCAAATCCCACAAATATTGACACAACACTGAGAAAAAATGTCCCTGGATACTGGCATACCATGCTATGGGAGCATCCAGAGCCTTCTGGATGTATGCATGCCCATATAATGGGAGCGTCCAGGTGTTAATTGGTCTAAAAACTTAGTGGGACCCAAGGGCCAGTTACCTGAGAGGTTCGGATGGTTCCTGGGAGTCATGTTGCTGATTTGGAAGGTTTTTATGGTGTGTTTCTGTTGGTTCCACTTGCTTAACATGAATTATGAGATTGAATCATATCAAAGTAACTTATCATCATACGTTTATGCCAATTGGCCAGTTTCTTGGGTAGATGTGGGATGAGGGTGTTGCAGGAAACTTCTTAACTCAGTGCATTGCACAATTTCTAAGATCAAGGGATTATTTGTGCAGTTTCCATCATCAAGGTTGGGTTTCCATCCATAATTGCACATTTTTCATGCTCAAGGATGGCCTGCCAAGAAGAATTGTGCAGTTTCTGGAGGCATGGTTCGTCTGCCTTCTAAGATTGTGTAGTTTCTGGAGACAATCCCATAAATGCTACATGATTAAGTCAGAAGTTAGCTTGTGTTTGAAATATATCAAACTGGGATCAATACATCATAAGCGAAGTGTTAAAATATATGACTTTTATCATATCATGAATACTTGATGATAGTAAAAGATAAGCTCTTGTGCACAGAAGGAGGGCTCCAAAATCAAAGCATGGGAAAACTTTTGGAGGGTGGTTGTAGCAACTACAACAGGATATTATGTCTAAATGTGTATTGATTTTAATTTATTTATAAGGATTTTTTAATTACACTATCTTTTATAATTACATCAATCTTTATTCTATTGAAAATGGACTTGGAAGCTACAAAAAAATATTCACAATGTCTCCAATTTCTAGAATGCTCAAGTGCTTTCCTTTCATCTTCTTAGTCAATGACTAGTCTATAAATTAAGGATGGGGGAAGAATGTGTATTCATTTATATACATAGGTTAATTGTGGGGATGAATTTGATATTTGCTAACTTTATCAATTTACTACATGAAAGGGACTTCTTCTTCCTAAAGAAAGTTGTCTCTTAGGAACTTGCAATAGTGTGGATTCAAGAATGGAAGGTTGTTGAGCTACTAATATTTAGGGGAAAATATAAGGAAGAATAGTTCAATTACATTTATAATGTAAAAATGTGTCATATAAGAATTGAGGTGTAGGATTTTGAGATTGACCATTCCATCATAGTTTTAATTTTGTTAAGGAACATTTTGAGACCTTCACGAGATAAAATATGACATAAGTATTCCACTTCTTGAACCCTAAAGGAAAATTTGGAATGTCTTTCATATGTTGTTGTTATTCTAACATTTTTAAGCTCCTTTTAATATGTTGTTCATGATATTCCCAATATTTCATATTATTATTATGTCATCAAAAAATACTAACACAAATTTTTGAAAGGTGGGTTTGAAAATAGAATTCATAAAAATTTTAAATGTTGAAGGTGCATTATTAAGTCTAAATGGTATAACCAAAAATTCACAATGACCTTCATATGCTCTGAAGGTTGTTTTGATAATTTCTTCATGCCTCACTATGATTTGATGATATCCTAAACAAAGATCCAACTTAGTAAATATGACTACTAAATTCAATTCATCTAATAATTAATCAAGTATAGGAATATGAAACTTATCTTTGATGGTCATTTTGTTGATTTGTCTATAATCTTGAGAAAAACACCATGAACTATCCCTTTGGCTAACTATCACCACCTATGAAGAGAAAGCACTTTGGCTAGGTTGAATGAACACAATATCTAACATTTATTGAATGAAACATTCAACCTCACTCTTCTATGCAAATGGATAGATACAAGGCCTAATGCTATTGAGTAGGTGGAAAATTATTAGACATCTCTCCAAGTCCCTTGGAATGGTTATTGATTACTTTTTGGAGATTCACTAGAGTATATGATGTAGATGTTTGAACATATAATGAAAACATTTGTGCAATTACACCATGGTTACCCTTTTTGAGAAATTTTGTCATGTTGTTAGAGATTATCACATTAGAGGGTTTGCCTTGGATACTACTAAGCTAAATTTCCTTACCTTATTAGGAAAATATCATGAAAAGATGTTGAAAATTAAGGGTCATTTTTACCAATGATTGTAGCCATTGGACCCTTAATACAAAATCAAAGCCAACCATTTGGATTAAAATCATTTAACTATCCAATAAGTATTCCCTCATATTCAACTTAACACTATGGAACTTCCCTAAACAATTTAGGGTCCTTATATGAATTCATTACATGAAATTATGATGCTAGAAATACAAAGCAATTGAGAATTTTTCCAATTTGTAATTCATGAAGTTATGGGTACTACATGAATCAATCAACACTATTATATTTTATTTTTGACAATCCTTTTATCTTAAGGGTTGTGGAGTATTGATGTTGATCAATGCATGACAATATATTGTTGGAGTAGCCTCTTCTAGCTCTACATATTCTGATGGTTCTAATTCTTAATCTTCTTCCTCTCCACAATCTATGTATAATAATGTTTTGTCACTACATTTATTACCTTTACACAATTGAGACATTGTCCCTTTTTTCTTTTTTCATCCATGTGTTGATGTGACAATATTTTGGGGGTTGAGTGATGTTAGGAGAGGGAGCATGATATCTTCTATAGTTGTTAGTGACCATGTTTCTAGTAGCTATATTTTTACTTTCAACTTTCCTTTCCAAACTAAAATCATTCTCTATGGATTTAGGTTCAAAGAGACACACCTCATGTTTGATGTTTTCCTTTAAAGTTCTCACAAAGAGGTCCAACAAATTATCCTTTGGAATTTTCTTTACCTCAAGACTCAACTTTTGGAATTTTTGGATGTGCTCTATAATTTGACCTTTTTATTGAATATTTATCAATTGAAAAAATAATGTTTTTCTCTTAATATCTCCATAATGTGTTATCGATTCCTTCATGGAAGTGGACCCAGATATAATAGAATACTTTTTTCCTTTCACAAATCCACTAATACCATACAATTGGATCTTGTTATAAATAATACAAGGATGCAATAGTTACCTTTTTTAAAGTCAACACTTGGTTTAGATCAAAGTATTGCTACATTTGGAATAATCCATATTCTAATATTTTTTCCATGAAACTTCCTCATAACATTCGTTGGAATGAAGTAGTTTATTGGCGTTGAGTTGAATGTTTGATGCTATAAATATTGGAGTAGTAAATTATCATGATTATGTGATTCAATATTTGTTTTGATGAAGTCTCCTCATATGTTATTGAGTCGCAACATAATTGTTCTCCTTATTTTCATTATTTCCCTAGATCTCCATATCCCTTTTAGGAATCCTCTTTGAGATAATATTGTATTAATATTGTCCTCTTATACATATTGTTTTCCATTTCATCTATATTATTTTCAAAATGTTCCTTACATTCATTCATTTTTATTTTCCATTTCCTTTTTAAGATCTTCTCGAGAAAATGATAAATCTACTTGTTCATCAATGTGGATATTTATTTGGGATAGCTTATATTATGCTCTTCAATTTATTCAGATGTCATGTTTGAGTGTTTAGGAGGAGAAGTATTTCTTGTAGAATCATTTTCCACATGAAAAAATAGTAATGTTTTCTTCTTTATAAAAAATTTTGGTCACCCCAAAATGGATCTTCCAATCAAAAGTTATGCTAGTTATAAGTTATGTACCTTTAAAAAATTAATTTGGAGACTCTTTGGATGTGTGATATTTGTCTTAATATATCTTTGAAATTTGAGCCTTTATAAGTATGAAATTTTGGTTTATCACACAATGATATGATTTATTAAATTCTGAAAACTTTCAAAATTTGAAACCTCACTAAAGATTTGTTATAACAATAATGCCAAGATGACTCGTTTAAGACTAATTTTGGATTTGCCAAAAATCTCAACATATAGAAGATATATATAATAAAATATAATGAATCAAGATGTCAAAATTTGTCCAAATATGATTTGTTATACTTCCAAAATATTTTAAACATTTTAGAGTCTAAAAGTTCACTGAAAAATATTTAAATGAAAATTCCAATACTGATCTTTTAAAATTTATTTTAGGATTACTCAAAAAACCTATATTACATAGAATATATCTTTGAAATTAGAATGAAATGAAATATGAAATGTTTATCACATGTGCTATGATATTTCACCTCAACATATAAAAAAAAATTGAAACTTTCGAGAAGAAAAGGTTATAGTAAATATAAAAACATCAATTGTTAGATAATGAGATCAAGATTAGTGAGAAATCCTAACTTAAATAAGATATATCACCAAAGTAATAGTGACTTAGAGCTTGAAATATTAAACACATGTTCCTTGGTATTTATTCTCATTCTCCTCAAAATTTCACTATCTAAACATTCCTAGGGAAAAAAATTACAACAAAGATTTCATGATATCTTTATTGAAAGAGAAAAATGTTAGGATCATAGAATTATAAACCAAATGTGATGATAGAAGTGCCTTGAAAATGATAGAAAGCCAATGAATACAACACACTTTCAAGGGAAAACATCCTTTTATAATGAATACAATATAAAAGATAAGATGAGATGATCATAATATTAGGTGTCCGTGTTACATATATATAGGATATAAAGGGTATAATAATAATGAAAGGGTGCAATGAAAATGTTTGATAAATAATTCTATGTGTTTGACATGAAGAAATGGGGATGAGACCATTTAGTCCAAAAATTCAATAGGAGGAAGGTATTCCCAAAAGTAGGTCATTTGGTTATCGAAGGAGATGGGGTGGTTGAAAGTTAGCGATAATGGAGAAATATGTGAAAATTTGAATGCCTACTAAAAGCTTGAAGCTTTGTGTGGATAAATATAAGAATTAATTCCATTATCTGGGATACTTTCTTAAAGCACAATTTCTAGGGTCCATGTTCATATCCTTTATGCTAGGTTTACTAAGGAAAGTATAGAACATGTTCTTATTTCTTGTTCCTATATTATTCAAGTTTGAAAGGATATAGGTATCATTATTGGTATTATTCCCATTTGGTCCATAAATTCACTAGGAGGAAGGTATTCCCCAAAGGTAGGTTTGTTCTTGTAGACGAGATAGGGTGGTTGAAAGCTAGTTATGGTGGAAAAAGGTGTGAAAATTTAAATCCCTACTGAAAGCTTGAATTTTTATTTGGATAGTTGCAAGAAATAAAGCCATTATTTGGGATACTCTTTTAAAAAATGATATATTAGGTTTAAGTAGATGTCATTTATACTAGGTATAGGAGAAAATAATAGAACATATTATTATTTATAATACCTATATTATTCCGGATCAAAAGGAGCTACATGACATTCTTAGTATTAGCCTATGATTGGATAGAGACTATGTTGATAGTTGTGTAAGATCTTGGTGCATAAATATTACATTGAAAAGGTATAAAGATTTTATTTTGATTATGTCTTATGGCATACAAATTTCTCATTATGTAATGTTGTTTTATGTGAAAAGTATTCTTTTTTTATAATGTGTTATCCAACCCATATCTATATTAGGTAGTTTAATTCAAAATATGAAGGAAAAGGCGAAGAGGAAGGTAGTGGCTAAGTGATTGAAAAATCTGGTATTCAATCTTTTTATTTTATCAAGCTAGTCAAAGGATCCTTCTATCTATGGAATCAGTGGGGTCATACACCTCAATGGTTTTAATTCTCTCAAGTTCAATATTTTTTTTTTCTAGGCTAAGACTAAACTAAGTACCCACGGGGAATTGAACCAGTGACCTATCGCAAGGAGTGTCTTAACAGCTCACCCATTCACCGTCAATCCAAAGTCCCGTGGGCTCTCAAGTTCAATATTGGCCTCTATAGAGGTATCAATAATTTTGCCAGGTTTTTAGCCCTTAAACTTTTATTGTTCCTTGCTGCCAAAAAATGGATCACTAATATTCAAATATTCGTTGATTCTATGGATGCCATAAATTAGATGTAGGGTATTTATTGATTAGAAGCAATATGTTAAGGCCTATTTTTTAAGAGACGTAGTTATTTAAATCAAATTTTAACCATGTTTATTTTCAACATGTATACATGGAAATAAGTGAAGATGTAGAGGAGTCTTTTAAAATTTGTTGTATAATTAGAAAATTGTGAATGACATATTCAAGAAATTAAAAAAGGTCAAACAATGGAATGCTTCCATCTTCTTTTGGATGGTCATTTCTATAGGCTATACTTTTAAGTATATTAGATTAGTTTTAAATTATCACAATTGGTGGCTTTTGATGTATTTTGAGCAAATATATTTTGTGAATCCTTAGACAGATGTATGGGGTAACAAACCTAACAATATGGTAGCATTTCATATAGTTGTATTTTATATCATTTTTGGGGGTGGTATTGGGGGAATTTAGAATTTACCCCCTCATATTTTGATCATAAATTAAATGCTCAAATGATATGTAAAGTGAATTTTATATATTTTATAATACAATTACATTTTGTGAATACACTTATGTCTTTTCACTTGTTGTACTGATGATTATTTGAAACGTCGACATATTAAAATGGATACTATGATTTTTTCTTAGAAATAATTATGCAAATAGTTCTCGCCATATAAATCTCAAAGAAAAATTACATTTCCACCATGGAGTATAAATAAATCTGAAGGATTAGTTCAATCAATTGAGCCATTCTCCAAGGCATGTTGTGGACATGAAGGAATTAACTTGCAAGTTCAAATATGATTAATCTCCCCAAGGTTACCACTGATTATTGTGGCTAATTGTTGAGTTACATATATTCATGTATTCCAGGGGAAGAGGGGAACATAGTTTGAGGTTTTCCTTGGGACATACACACACACACACAAAGATATTATCCTCACATTCATGTGTATAAAATATTCCAAATGAGGAAGTTGTTACTTTGCTACCACAAAGAATGAATTATTTGTTAAGAATTATAGCTTGAATAATAACTTTTGAAAAGGTTTAGTTTGAATGTGTGAGAACTAGTTTAAGATATTTTCAAAAGTATTTGAGAAAAGTAATTCTAATTATGGGAAATAATTATATTTTATAATTCACTTTACTGAAAATGTGAAAGCCTTATATTTAGAAGTTGAGTCTAGAAGTGTATCTCATGCATGACTTAGACTATGATTAATAGTTAAAATGGATTACTATTAAAACTATAAAGATAAGAAAAGGTAGAGGATTTCATCACACATGAGCACTTGAATATGTTGAATGACCAAGAGAGAGTGTGTACAAAACTAGGATCAAGGTGTTTCACAATGCAGAGTTCCATATAGTTATATGGATAATACCATGTGGCTTTGCACAATGGAAATTTATTGTGTCCATATAGTTCGTATAGCGTAGAGTTGTTATTTCTATTTTTTCCAATATTTGTAAATCTCAAGCAACATATAGAAGCTCAAGTTTAGGGTGTTTTTGATCATTTTGAATTATTATTTGTTGGGACAACATGTGGAAGTATGCTTATATGTTTTTTGAAGGAATAAAAGGATAATTTGAAGGATTAGTTAATTATATATGTGTGATAATGTTAAGGATTCTATTACTCCTCCTATAGAGCCACAATAGTTGGTATCTCACAAAAAGAAGGAAGTGACTGCTAAATAAAGGATCTTGCATGCCATGAAAAGAAAATATAACCCTTGTGAGAATAAGATGAGAAAGGAGATGTTCAATGCCATGGCTATCATTTTCCAGAGATAGAACATAAACACAAAGATGATATTGTGGCACAAACTCATACCAATGATATGGATAGATCAAACATAGTCGTTATTTACCTTATAAACATCACATAGACTTATGATTAGATTGAATTGGTGGGGGAGAAGATTGAAGATTTGTTGCTAATGAATTATGAGCACCAGTATTGTAGCAAGGATGTTACAAATCTTGGGGCTGCCAAATTTACTTCATCAACCCTGGGTTCGTACAAACTTGGAGGTGATAGTGATGTATACACAAATAGATGTAATGGGTCCACTCTTTGTCACTGCTGAGCTGGGGCGATAGACCACCAGGGTTTCTCAAACCAGCCTTCCATTGATTAGAAGAAGTTTGATTACCAATTGAGAGAGGAGAATTTGATCCTAACTGAGAGAATTACAATGCTACTTACTGCAGTAATGAAAGAATGAATGGAATGCCTACAAAACACATAACTCATCTAGCTATTCGTTAATATACCTTTCTTGCAAAATAAATTTAATTTAACACATGTGAAGTCTTAACTAGCCTAAGCATGAAGTCTGATCTAAAAAAGAACTTAATTGATGTGTGCATGAATGAATATAAAGATTTTTTTCTTTTTATATTTTTGTAAAAATGTAAATGCTAATCCTTCTTGGTTGCATGATAGGTGAGATAGGAGTGGAGGGAGATGAGTGCAATGGTTCAGATGGCTTGGGAAGAAACTAGGGGTCTACTCTTAGCTTTAGTGATGTTGTTTTCATAATTCGGGCTCAAAATAGGCCACTAGAGGTTTTCCTATAGGATGTCTACAGGATGTCCTATTTCAACTACAGGATCCCCTATTTTCCTATAGGAACAGGATGAAAGCATATGGAGTGGTTTGAAAGGTGGTATGGATCTTGGAGAAGGTGAGTAAGGAGGAAATAAGTCAAGGGAGTGGTAGGCACTCACTTAAAACTCAAACCAAAGCTTTATGATGGTTGGATTTTCTCAATAAGCATGGCAAGTTTTCCTTGTAAAATGCTAACTCAAATTGAGAACTTAGTGGCTTTTGGCAGTCATGGGTGGATATGTGTTAGCTGAGGCTGATGATATAAGGTCTTCTTGCAATGTAGAAACTCCTACAACATATACATAGTTGTTGAAATTTATCCATAAATTCATCTCAAAACAAGAAGGGTTTACTAAAATAAAAGAAAATAATTTTTTCATCATTTATTTGCCAAGTTTATGCATGGGAATGCTTGAAACCATTATGAGAGCAACATGAATTTTAATGCAAGAACTAAGATATCAAAAATTTCAATTGCAACCTATCTTCTAAAATTGAAATATGATGACCTAATTAGCAGAAAAACCCTAAATTTCGTAAGAAACCAAAATTCTGTCTTTTTTGGGATGAATGGGAATTGTTCCTCAAGCCATTGTCCCTGGAGGGGAGGAATGAGGTAGGATACACATGATATCATCCATTCTTGAATATTTTCTTATCTCTATAATGCTATTGTTATAGTTATTCATAAATGGAAGCAAACTAATCAAATATACCAATACTTGCAAATTAACAACACCAAAATAAGTTTAACAACTAACTATGAGATAGCCTAAGCATACATGTATAGTAAGAGGAACCTCTGCTACTAGGATTGGGCCCTAACCCAAGAGCTTTAGCTCTCTGAGTCAACTCAGTGCTGGATCAAGGGAATGCTACTCATTTTAATTAACACATCAAAATTACATAAAAGTGTTTCGTCACAATCCTTCAACTCGAAAATTTCTTAGCTATCTTGAACAAAATATCTGAATCCTAATGAGGCTCTAGGCCTTTTTATTTATACAACTAAAGTTGCCAACATCTTCCTTAAATCTAGGGAGGCTTGGATCCCAATCTTGAGATTAACTTGTTCTTAACCGTCACTGGCTTGGCTGCCAATGATCCTCATGACTCGGCTGCTTGCAACTCTGAGCTAGTATGATTTGATTGAGGGATCTTCAAGTCAGTGAGGAGTTAAGGAGGGAGATCCCATCTCCTATAATCTCTCCTACTTGTCTCATTCGAGTTCCTGCACCCTAATTAGCCACAATTTTCTCCCAAATCCTACAACCAATGCACATTAGACCAATTAGACATGACATCTTACATTTAATCATCTCATTAAGCAAAATATAATTAAAGCATGTAAAGAATTATGAGAAGAGTTGATTTTAGTAAGCTGGAGGTGCATTAAGGTCCATATATTTTACCCATTGATGAGCCTCATCAATGAACATGGCACGAAATGGTTTCCCATATTTTTGGGAGCCATTTGACAAAGGTGTTTGTGCTCAGGAAAACATTATTGACTTTTAGAGGCTTTGGGATTGCTATATCTAGAGGGAGATTTAGATGTAGGAAAAATATTAAAAGAAGGATGCTGATGAGAACCTATGCATATTACTAATTTAGATAATGGTAGAGATAAAGGACCTAATGAGAATAATGGAAATATTGATGGTGAACCTCATAACCAGGAAATGAGTACATGAGTAAGATAAACTACTTAGTTTGTCATAAAATTGACCATTATGGATCATAACGTCTAGAAAAAGAAGAAATGTAAAGGGAAGCAACAATAGAAAAAGGTAGCAGTCTCCATGGAAACTCAGATGGAAAAGTATGCTACTAAGTTTTAGAAGTATTTCTTGATGATAACTTTCCTCTCCACCAACTTTATTTTGATGGATATATAATATGTAAATATTGGGGCATCTCAACATATGACATCACCTCGACAATTGTTTTCTAGTTTGAAGAAGCATGACTTAGGAGTACTGGTTGAACTTGGTGATGATTCCAAGTACTTAGTAATAGAAAATTGGTACTATTCACTTACATCTTGAGTTAGATAATTCTTTAGATTTTGATAATGTTGTGTTTTTTCTAGGTCTTGGGAATAACTTGCTTTTATTGTTTTAAGATTTATGTGGTTGGGATTGTTGATTGATAGAGGAAGATCCACAAATTTGAGTATTATAGTAATTTAGTTTTGATCATGGAAGATAAGGGCTTTACAATTGAGTTCAAGAACTAAGAATTACTCATCAAATTAAACAATTTTACCATAGATATAACTTCGCTGGCTATAGATCTTCAAGAGTTTAGTATTAAGTAGCATGGTGTATTTAAATCTTGTATGCTTGGTGTAAAAAGGGATATGCAAGGTCTAATTGAATCCTTCTAAGAAGAGAATGGAAATACCAAGAGGGTTAAAAAAGGCTTATGGATGTTAGGTGTGTGTTATATTCTTTCCAAGACTAGTCACACACACGGGGGAGGGGGGGCACAAGGGGGGGTGATAGTCAATGTTGTTTGTTGCACTGGGTGCAGTAGGGGGGTGTAACGCCCCCTATCGGGGGGTTTCAGGGGAGGCGATATCACCCATGTACGGGGTCAGGGGAAGTGCCTCAGGAAAAAAAATTGGACCCTATATTAGGTGGAAGAAACCTACCTGTGGTTTGTTGCATGGGTTTCGCACATGGTTTCAGGCATGATGGTTTTTCACCCATGGTATTTGGTAGATCCGATCAAGGGAACTACGATTATGTTCTAATCCAAGGTTTATGGATTGGGGTTTATGAATGATTTGGAATGTATATATATGTATTGTAACATTGAAAGGAACATAATGAAAAATCAATCTGGTAGTCTAGGTTTTGAGATCCAAGGGAAATATCTGTGTATTTGTTTAATATTATCGTGATTATTTATTTTATGTTTTTAGAATTCATTTGTAGGTAATTTTTGTACAATGTTAAAACCTACATTTGGTATCAAATTAGTTTCAGCTTCAAGGGGACACCTTTTCTACTAAGGGGTTTCACTTTTACCTGTGGTAGGCCTTATTTAGTGGGAGATCTGTGGGATTGATTCTTGCAGTGAAAGAAGATGGCGAGTAGTGGAAAGATAGAGATTGAGAAATTTAATGGTTAGAGTTTTGAGTTGTGGAAACTCAAGATGGAGTATGTATTGGTGGATAAAGATCAATGGATCATGGTAGATTTGGGTACTAAACCAACGAAAATGTCAATAGAAGACTGGGTGAAGATGGATCAGAAGGACAAGAGCACAATATGGTTGTGTATCTTAGATTCAGTATTGTTGAATGTATCATGGAAAGCTACAACGAAGGTTTTGTGGGTCAATTTAGGGACTTTGTACCAATCTATGTCTTTGGCGAACAAATTGTTCCTTCAAAAAAAGTTGTCTAACCTAAGGATGAAGGATGGAGACTCGGTGATAGAGCATCTTAATGCCTTTAATACTGTGGTAATCCAATTTTTATCTGTTGATATAAAAATTTAATATGAAGATAAGTGCATCAGTTTTTTGTGTTCTCTACCATATTTGTGGGATATTTTGGTTGTTTCTATAGGTAGCAAGACAACTACCTTGAAGTTTAACGAAATAGTCTCATCCTTGTTATCAGAGGAGATGAGATGAAAAAATATGGAGAGCCAAAATGCAGATGCCTTGTCTGTATGAGGATGGTCCCAGAAAAGAAACAAAACTAAGTCCTTGAGTGGGAGATATAAATCTAGAGGAAGATATAAATATCTAGGAAAAACTATAAAGGTGCATTGGAAATGCGAAAAGGAAGGGCACTTCAAAAAGGACTGTAGACCTAAATCTCCTGAGAAAGGAAGGGGATCTAATGATTATCCTTTTGCATAGGATAAAAACACATCAAATGAAGGTGGGGACATGTACTTGGATTCTTCTTCAAGTACACATGTAGATAATGAGGAATGGTTGATTGACTCAGGTGCATCCTTTCACTTCACTCCCCATAGGGGGTGGTTCTACGAGTATGAGAAATATGATGATGGTGATGTCTTATTATGGGATGAAATGAAGGCTAGAATCATCAGATGTAGAAAAATCAAGATGAAGTAGAAAGGTGGAAGGATTATAATACTTTCAGGTGTTCTGCATATTCTTGCATTGGCTAGAAATCTTATTTTTGTAAGAAATATGTATGATGCAGGTGTAAACATAGTGTTATAGAAATATACCTACAAGATAGCTCGAGGAGCAAGAGTATTGATACGGGGAGTTGATATTGGAAATTTGTACAAGCTTTTAGGTAACACTATTATTAATGGGTGCAATAGTTTTGTGGTTCCTGAAAGTGGAGCAGAAAATCTAGTGGTCTCTAGAGAAAAGACCATGCTATGGCATCAAACACTTGGACATATTGGAGAGAAGGGCTTTGGAATACTTCATGGTAATGATATGGTAGAAGGTATGTCTAATTTCTCTCTAGATTTCTATTTCTATGAACATTATGTATGTAGTAGAATCAAGTGATTTTTCCCTCTGGTGCTAAGAGGGAAAAAGGGATATTAGAGCTTGTGTACATTAGTGTGTTTGGACCTATGTCAGTTCCATCACTGAGTAAGCCTGTGTACTATGTTTCGTTTATAGATTACTTCTCAAGGAATACATGGATATATTTCCTATAGAACAAATTTGAGTCTTTGACAGGTTTAAAGAATTTAATGCTCTGGTGGAAAACTAGATAGAGAAAAAGATAAAGGTGTTGAGGACAGATAATGGTGGAAAGTTTTGCAAGAATGAATTTGAAGAATTTTGTAAGAAGTGTGGTACAACACTGTACAATACTAATCCATACACACCTCATAAAAATGGAGTTGAAGAAAGAATGAGTAGGAAATTAATGGAAAAAGCAAGAAGCGTGCTCAATGGTGTCGGGTTAGGACAAGAATTCTGGGCAAAGGCAGTGGAGACTACATGTTACCTAGTTAATAGATCACCTTCATCAACATTGGATGATAAGACTCCACCTGAGGTATGGACTGGTAAGAAACCCTCTCTTTCACATCTGACAGTATTTAGCTGTGATGCATATGTACATGTTCCAAAGGAGAAAAGAACCAAATTGGATAGTAAATATGAAAGGTGCATCTTTATTGGATATAATGATAGTTTAAAAGGTTATAATATTTCGAACCCAGAAATAAGGAAGGTTGTGCACAACTGCGATGTGGTATTTAAAGAGGTGAAATATGTTATTAAACATGAATTCCTACCAAAGGAACCTAAGAATATAGAGTTTGAGATAAGTGATAAAAAATCAAACTCTACAACAGAATAAGAATCAGAAGATGAAGAGCCAAAAACTCTAGCTATGAGAAGATCAATTCAAGAAAGAAGGCATACAGAAAGGTACAGTCCATAGTCTTTCTATTCAAATTTTTCTTTATCTATCACTCATGATGATACCAGAACTATCAGGGAGGAAGTAGATTCAGAGGATAGAAAACTTTAGAAAGAGGCCATGGTTGATGAAATGACATCTTTGGACAAAAATGAGGCATGGGATCTGGTGGAGTTGTCAGATGGAAGGAAATCTATTGGAAACAAATGGGTGTTTAAGAAGAATATGAATGTAGAAGGAAAGGTGGAGAAATACAAAGCTCGGCTGGTAGAAAAAGGTTATTCCTAGGTTTTAGAAATTTATTTTGGTGATATTTTTTCTCCTATTGCCAAGGTAGTTGTAGAGTCTCCAAAATGTATTCAAAATATCATCCACTTTCACCTTTATCGTCACCATTTCACTCACAAGCCGTAACCACATAGCAATATAATCTTTTATTAGCCTTAATTTTCATAATTATATGGGTTCCATTTGTGTTTTCCAAAAGTTAATGATTTCTAGTATTATAAGTGAATTAAATGGTTAAAACTTAGAAAAATGGTATATAATTTCTAATACTTAAAAGTGTCTTGAGTTTCATGACATGTGTAGGTTATTTGGAAGCTTCCAAGACACCCATATGTGGCCTCCAATGCTCAAATTCGAATTACCTTCAAGATATGGAAGAAGGTTTGGATAAAGATCAAAGAGGATATGTGTCTCATCATTACCTATTTGATCTCTATGATATTTTCTAGGGATCTAGGGAGAGAATAATGTACCTCCATTAATGAGGTAGCTTCTTATGTTTTTGTATAAAAAGGAAAGCCTCCTCCTTTCAAAGGCATGTGTAAAGTTGGGGAAATGCTTATGTTTTGAATATAGAATTTGGATTTGGCACCATGCTCATGAGTGATGTTACTTTGATTTGGTTATTGCTTTCATAGATTAAGATTTATTTCTTTCATATATTTTACTGTGTGAGAGGTTAAGAGTGACTGTTTTTATTTTCTTTCTACCTAGAAGTTAAGAGTTTTTTTATTTATTTGCTTTCATATCTTTTCCTGTGTGAGAGGTTAAGAGTGATTGTTTTTATTTGATTTCTACCTAGAGGTTAAGAACAATTGTTTTTATTTGCTTTCCTATCGAGAATTTAAGAGAAATTTTTTTTATTTGTTTTCATATCTTTTCCTGTGTGAGAGGTTAAGAATAATTGTTTTTGCTTTCATTTCATGTCATGTGGTTTTGATTATTCATTTCATAGGATCCTGATTTGTTAATACATACATGATCCCTTATAGTAGATTTCATTTCATATAATTTCAATTTGGCGTGGTGTACTATAATTGTATTATAATTTCTTTTGAGTTGATTGTTGAATTAGAATAGGTGAATTTGCTTTGTCATTATTTGGTTTCGTATTTAGATTGATCTAAATTGAAAGTTAATTTCTAGCATATACATTGCACGCACACTTCGCAAGTTTTACGAAACCCCCGAGTTGACAATTAAATGATAGGTAGTTAATTTGCCTCAACATTTTGGCATCGTTGACGGGGAAGTGTGCATAGGAACTAGCTTTCAGTATAGAGTTTTGCTTGTTTTTCAATTTTTTTAGATGCATGATTAAAGTGTGTAGACGCATGAATCATTTAGCTGCATATCATTTTTATAAAAAATATATATAAAAAAATCGATATTAACCATTTATGGACAAAATATCTAGGATGCAAATCAAACATTCTTTGGAGCACAAGGACTACATTGAGGAATGGTATCAAAATTTGATTGTGCCATGACATTCAACCATTCTTCAAAGATCTTTGCGGTAAATCTAAAGGTTAAAATGATTTTTCATGTCCTCATTCACAATCAGGTACATTTTGCAAATTTGGATATGAATGTTCTAGAAAGTCTAATCCGTAAATGGCTCCATAGGAAACTTTCATATACTTAAAAATTAAAAATATAATTTCTTTCAAGTAGATAAATTAGGAAATATAATCAAGCTTGATTGCATTTTTTTAAGTTGTTAGACTTTGAAATCTTTTAGAATTTTATTTATTTTCTTGCATTTTTTTCATTAACATCACAAATATTTTCAATAAAAAATTCATGTTTTGATTTTAAATAATTAAAAAAAAATCATGTTATATATATATATATGTGTGTGTGTGTGTGTGTGTGTGTGTGTGTTTTTGAATAAGGAAAATGTAATATTTTTTTTTAAATTATCAATTCTTTTGTTTTAAGAGAACTGACAAATTGACAAATTGATAACTGGCTCTCATGCAACCTGTAAAGGAAAAAATTAGATTAGTTTAAAAATCAAAATTCATCATTAGCAAAACAAAAAATTAGATCTAACACATATTTCATTAAATTTGGAAGTATTCAGTGGATCTAGAATTTAGAACTTTAACTAGATTAAGTTTTTTCAAAATGAGGAATTAGAAAATCACTTAGTTCACTAATTTTAATGTAGATATTGACGATTCTTTTGTGTAAAAATTATCATGATAAACTTTATAAAACAAATTTATATAAACTTGCTAAAGCAAATCTTTCACATCTTAATCTTGGATTCCTTACATTATCTATTTTAATATTTTTAATGCTTTATATTAAAATATAAGTTTGTTAAGGTTTTTTTTATAAGCAGGCAGGAAGGCAGGCAGGCTGGAAGGCAGGGGGCACGCAGGGGTGATCCCTCACTAAAAAGTTAGGTATCCCCATGACTAAAAAGTCTTAATAGTGGTGGAAATATATAGTATTACTATCATTTGTTTCAGTTATATAGTAAATATCATGTATGTGTTAAGTTACGATTGTTACTAAGACAATGTTGACACAATTTAAAATTCTATCACTTTTGCAACACTAGTAATATGGTTGAAGATTAAAAAACTCTCATAGATCATCTAGTTTATACTCATATTGGAATTAAATTTCAAAATATTTGTGATGCTACCAACCTTCTTGATTGTTTAACTAAACAAAATTATGATGATCTTGAAACACTTCTTTTAATACTTTTTGAGCATAACAATAAAATTCCAAATAACTTTTAGTAATATCTTTTTACCTTCTTATATACCATATTTGGTCTTAGTGGATGATAATCATCATTATCACCGTCATAATTACATACTATTGTAGGAATTTTGCACCATTTTAGGGTTGAGGAGGAAAAAAAATTAGGATCAAATTAAATGTTGAATGTGAGTAGTAGCATAATTTATTTTTATTTATTATTTGTACTTTTATGTTAATAAAGAAGTTGATTGAGGCTCACTTTATGAACAATAGATTAATATGCAAGATATATATTAAGTATAAAGTTATTTAATGACAAATGATCTTATTAATGTGTCCAATATATACCATTATTTATAACTTTAACTAGATTATGTCTTTTCAAAATGAGGAATTAGAAAGTCACTTAGTTCACTAATATTAATGTAGATATTTACCATTTTTTGTGTAAAAATTATGATGATAAAATTTATAAAACAAATTTATATAAACTTGCAAAAGAAAATCTTTCACATCTTAATCTGGATTCCTTACATTATCTATTTTAATATTTTTTATGGTTTATATTAAAAGATAAGTTTGTTAAGGTTATTTTATGACATTAATGATGTGTATGTTACTATTATTAACCCATTTAATTATAATTTGATATAGTAATATCATGTATGTTTTAAGTTGTTGGATACCTATACCAATAGGTTTCATATTTCATGATTGGCCAAGGAAAGTCCAAATATGCTCTGCTTTGATATCACAAAGATCCCATATTTCCTAGAGAACAAGAGGTGTGTAAAGTGTTTTCAAATATTGATGACCTTATTTCAAATTTTGATGGATGATCCAACAGTTTAATCTGGATCATGCCATGAGTTCAATTTTGTGCTATAGACTAGAGAAAGAAGTCTGTCCAAACTGCTTAATCTTGGCAGACAACTAGTTTAGGTAGAGAAGAAAAGGATCCCAACAGCCTAATCTGGGACCTTGGAAGAGATAAGGGTAGAAATAGATAGAAAAGAATAAAGAAAAAGCCAAAGAAAAGAAAAGGCAAGTAAGGGTTTGCAAGTCCAAGTGCACCCTCCAATGGAGAAACAAAAAATGCTAGGAAAATAGCTGGGTAAGTAGTTGTGGTTGCAGAAAGGGCATTTTCACCATTGCACATATGTCAAAAGATGTATTGCCAAGGCAAAATCTATCAATGGACAAAGTGGTTAACTCCATCAAATTGCAGCAAGGAGCATGACTAACCTCCCTTTCCCTTTCATTTCAT
Organism: Pinus tabuliformis; assembly: GCA_031772625.1. Classification (NCBI taxonomy): domain Eukaryota; kingdom Viridiplantae; phylum Streptophyta; class Pinopsida; order Pinales; family Pinaceae; genus Pinus; species Pinus tabuliformis. Next base: position 624,486,525 of record CM062817.1, on the reverse strand, counting down.
TATTAACATTCCCTTTTCAGCTGAGATTCATGGAGAGAGATCATGGTTTTATGGTGGTTCTTGTTCATTCAGAAGCCACATTTCTTGTCTAAGATCTTTTCATTTTGATCTACTCTCAAAACTAAATCAATTTCAGATAAACTCAGTAAGATCCCCTCATTTGCCCCTTTCATTCATATTAACCTCTAATTCTACTATATAGCTCCCCTATCTTACCCTTCCCCTAATAATATTAACACTATGGTGTATAAAGCCCCAAATTCTATAAATACTCCTCCCCTTGGCATTATAGCCATATGTTCTTCAAAAAGGAACCAAAGTGACCTCTGGTCACCTTGGTGAACCTATCACGTCCCATTCCCCCTTGCTACAAGCCAACTTGCCCCTCAAACCACCATTTGCATTGAAAAAACCTCTATAAACCCTCTTTTACCCTTAAAATCCTTTGCAAAAATTACCCAAAGTCTAAAAAGCCCGCCTCTGGCACATTTCCAAAAGGTTAGCGCGCAGTTTGTTTTAATGGAAAACATTGAAAAACCATCAAAAAACCCACAACCCAAAGTTTTCCGCCCGCGCATATACTCCGAGCACGTTGTTGCTCCGCCCACCGTCGGATCAGGTCCCGAGGATCCGACGATCCACAGCAATATCGGAGCGGCCCCCATGGTGGTCCTTTACCGCTCGAGAAAGTGACGTTGCGTCACGTCACGGGCAGGCCACGCGTCAAACAATAAGGGCTCTCGGAGCCAGGCCTGACACTTTCAGCGCCGTACCCAGACCGCCCCGAGAGACCGTAGCGGCTAAGCCTTATCTGTAACCGCTACGGTCCTGACCGCCAGCTGCCCTCCTATGTCATATCACCACGTCATTTCTGCTTATCCTTTTGCCGTTGATTGGTCCACCATCGGATGACATGGCTGCCACCTCATCGCCCCCATGGACCAATAGCTTACCGCCACGTCACCCGATGACGTCAGCTGACGTCACCTCACCTTGACCCACCAATGACGTCATGCTGACGTCATCACTAAAAAGCGCCAAAATGGTAAAAAGGTCCATATTAACCCAAAAAACCGTGTTTTTCTCACTTTTTACTCCTGTCGCTACTTCGGCTCTGCATGGCTGTTTACGTCCAAATTTTCGCCAACCTGCTCAGTTAACCAAGGCGACCTCCAGAGCTCCAACCGTGCACGCCTATGCGACCTCTGTTCGTCAATTAACAGGTATTTACCGTTTGCTGCCCTCCATACGCCTGTTATTGAAATTAAAGTTACTCAGAGGGCTAAGGAGACCTTAAAAATTATATTTTCACCGGCCATTTCCCTCTGCACATCCACATTTGCAACTGTGAAGTCCAAAAACATCAGCCGAGCCTTAATACCTGTAATTTCGCTCAAAAACAACATTCACTGCGTATTCCCGGCAAATTTCTTGTTAAACTCAATTCACCCGCTAAAAGAGGACATAGTGAGACCATAGAGAAGCCCTGCTCCTGAAACAAACAGTATTTCAACTGCTGTTGTGTAAATTCCTCCTCTGGTATCTGAGATACAAACTGTTTTTACAGAAAATCACTTCTATTCTGTGTTGCTTCCATTAAACCATCCACCTACAATTGTTGAACTTTGAAGAAGATCATGGAGACTCCCATTGCTCTCAACATCAAGCCCCTCAATGCCCCTCACCAGGAATTGGAGTGGAAAGCCCTGGGAGATATGGATTACCAAATGCTGGACTGGTTTCTTATGGGCTCCAAATACAATATTCAGATGCTGAATGAGTTGAAAGCCCAGCATCTTAGTGGAGCAGACATTTTGGGAATCTGGGACTCAAACCTGCCAATCTATAACCTCCCCCAGGTAAACCCTATGCCAGAGTTGATATGCAGCTGCCAGGTATGCTATGACCCAAGCCGAAGAGCTGTCATTAGCCCCTCAGGCTTAGTATTGTTCCAGATCACCTCAGAGAGTATTAACGAGATGCTGCACTTCCATACTGCCAAGCAATTGACCCCCCTCAATATGCAGAATTTGATAAAGAAAGGAAGCAGGCTGACAACCGACCAAGTCATTAAAATCAATCAGTTGTTTGTAAAACTAGGCTCTGAATCAGTCAGAACTCCTCCTATTGGATATCAGTACTTGAATGAATTGGGCAGGATGTTAGTAGATTTGATCAGCTATGCCCTAGGATTCAAGGGAATGGAGGATGTGGATGAAACCATAATAGCAATGCTGTCTCTATTCTCTCCTGGTAAGCCCCCAGCTGTGCATTATGATTATGCTACATACATTGCAGACAAAATCCATGACCAGTTTATGAACTTGAAGAGAGAAAGACTATTCAGGTATACCTCATACATATACCACCTCTTCTTGTTTTATCAACCAGCTACCTTCTCTTTTCCTTTGAAGCGACTCAATGCCCAAGGAAATCCAAGATCAGTGGTGTTCTGGACCTCTGTCTTTCACTATACATCTGTGTCACCTTACACATACAATGAGTTCATTGACTTATTCATTTATCCAGCCTTGACAGTATTGCATGGTGTTCCTCCTCCAAGGCTAACTGATGATATGAAGAGAGTTCTTCACCTAAACAAAACCTACAGCATTGGTAATTGGTACCTCTACCAGAACCACACAGTCATCAGAATATATGGCTGTGAGTTAACCCCTTTTAGATTGCCAAGGTATGTCCCCATGAGGCTTTTTGCCTTGGAATATTTCAGACAGTTTGGCAACTCAGACTACCTGCATTTTCAGAGCAAGAACAAGAAGTCACAGCTAAAGGTGAGGAGCCAGCTGGGTCCTTTCCTATATAACAGAAAAGAGGAGGGATGGAAAGAGGCAAACACTATCCTGGAAGGCCTCAGACTGCAAACTAGTTTTGAATGGATACCCTATGACCCCAATCATTTTGTCTCCCTCAGGAGGATAAAATATAAATTGGGTAGTTATGCACACAAGAGACAACCTGAGATTGAACAGTATGCAAATGCATTAAGCTGGGAAGAGGGTACCTTAGAAGAAGAAATAACTGTTGAAGAGCTTCTAGAAAGAGAAGCTAGAAATATACAAAAGCAAGCTGACTTGGAAAATTGTGGACAGGTTCCTCATTCATACAGAAGACAGCTTGGATCAGCCGCTTCATCATCAACAACACAGCAGCAAGCTGCCGGGAAAACACCACAAACAGCCAGTAAAGATAAAGGGAAACAGGTGGAACAACCACCTCCATTGACAGAAGAGCAAGTGGAAACATTGGTGCAACAGCAAGAAGAGATGGAGCAGCAACAAGAAGGGCAACAGCAAGAAGAAGTGCCACTTAAGGAACAGCAACCCTTGCAGCAAGAAAGGGTGATTGACACTCCTAGTTCCACTGAGCAACAGGCTTAGAATATAGTGCCTCCTAGGGCAGAAACTACTTTTGATGCCTCGGTCCTCCAAACCCCACAAAAGGAGGACTTAACCAGGAAAAGAGATAGAGAGACTCCCCTGACTTCATCCATCAATCAGGGAGAGAAAAGACAAAGATTAAATGACTTTCCAGAGGATGACATAGCAATAAGACAAGCAATGGGCATGGGCCCACCCAGCCGAGAAGTGTCAGCCAGTTCATTCCAGCATGAACATGATAGAGCTATGGGAGGAGAGGTCAGTTCCTCCAGCCAGCACCAAGAAGGACAAGTAAGCATCAAACAACAATTTATCGACATTAAAAGGAGGAGTGATCCTATTAAAATACAGCTGTACAATCATTTGCTGAACCTGGCTCCCACCAATCAGCAAAGACTCATGTCTGCCTTTGATGTAAGTGAAGGCAAAATGATCATGAGTCATTTCATGCCCACAGCTCTGCATCCCCAATCTGCCTCGGATTACCTCAGGACCAACATGGAGGTTCTAGCCAAAGACATCCACCCTATGGATAAAATAGAGCTACATAAACAAACGGTGAGATGGTCTATGCCTCCTTGGCAGATGAGACATTGGAAAATTATAAATTGAAGAGCAGCCTGGATAATACAGCCTCTCAGCTAGAATTGGAGAGGGCTTCATCACAAGCCAAGGACAACAGAATCAAGTCCTTGGAGGATGTAATTATAGAAATAGGACATGATCCTAAAGATGTTAAAGGTATCCAAGAATTGTTAAAGATAAGGGATCAAGACATGGCTGCCTTAAGGAGGAAAATCAAGCTCCCAGCCACCATCCATCCTCAAACAGATGAAGTTGCTCAGCAAAGGCTAGAAAAGGATGCTACGGATTTGATGATATCCTTATACAAGGAGCTGGTTCGGACTCAAGACCAGCTAGGACAATCAGAAGCTGCAAAGGCAGCATTACAGACAGCATTGAAACAGAGAGAAGAGGGCCAAACTTCTCAGCCCCCTCCGGAAGTAATCAATCTTGAAGAAGCTCCTCCAACAACTACTCTTCCTCCTCAGCAGACAGGAACTACAGCACCATCTACAGCAACAACTACGCCAACAACAGAGCAGACTCCTAGTCTGGATATGCAGAAGCTGCAAGCTGAGATCCAAGTTCTTGAATCCCAAATGAAAGAGCTTGATGAAGTCAAAAGGTCTTTGACTAAGGTGAATGAAAGATTTGACAAAAGCAAGCAGAGTGAGGCTGCAAAGGAAAGAGAAATAAAAGTTCTAAAAAAGAGAATAGCTGAACTAGAAAAGGAGCTTCCACTAGAAAAAGTAACAGCAGAATTAAAAGCAGTCCTCTGGGGCAACATTGGTCGATCCATCACCAATCAGTGGCAGTATATTGAGACTATGGATGAGCAAATAGTACTCATCACAAAGGCAAACAAGGAAATACACAGAGCTAGAGCAAGCCTTGGCCACATGCCAGATGCTGCCAGCAGAATGATCAATATTTTAAATAACAAGACAAGCTCTCAGCTAGCCACAATAGGAATTACCAACAGGACTGAAACAATCTCAGTAGTTAAAAGAGTCCTGACACTAAGAAGCCTAATTGGAACGCTGGAGAGGAGAACACAGGATATGCAGACCGAGATCAACAAATTCCTGGACAGATTCCTGACATTACAGAACAGAGGCCTCCCCAGCATATTAAGCAGTGTAGGAAGACTGCTTACCCTGGAAAATTACATCAAAAGGGTTGATGCCCATGCTGCAGCACAAATTGCAAAACAACCTAGTACCTCAGCAGAAACAGGGCCAGCATCAGGGCAGAATTTGTATGATAGGGTGGATAACCTGTTTTTTATCATGAATGAAATTGATCACCTGTTTGATACACCACCAAATTTCTTTAAGTATACAGAAGCAGATGAAACTATGCAGGCAATCATAAAACACCAATTGCCCACACAGGAAGTATGGAGGAATTTGACACAGATAATCTTATCAAGCCCGAACCTGTAGCGTTAATTTTCTCCAGTTTATGAACAGTCATGCACAGGCAGAATTTTGGTGGATAACTCCACAAGGAAAAGACAGATGCTGAGCCAACTCAGCAGGGCTATTTACTCACCACAGCAGCAATCACAATCACAGGTGGCAGACCCAAAATACAGCGCACGAGCCATAAAGTCGGGTTCTCCAACATTTGATCAAAGTATCCCAACCGACTTAGCAGCTCCCAAAAGCCAAAATATCTTCTGACAGAACATCAAGACGCCTTTATTTTGTATTCAATGCTGTAATAAATTTCTGATAATAATATCTCAAAAGTTGGTGAGAACATTAAGTCTGAGATAACTTAGAACTCAGATATTTTTGTATAATCGTATGTATATATTCACCCCTCACTGAAGCTTAAGGGGTTGTTGTTATTTTCATTTTGGAGATCTCACTTGCTGTAAAATTCTCAGAGAAATAATACAAAGGGTGAATGGAATTTCCAAAGCTTGGCGTACCTTGATGCATTGTGATGAATGGTGAATGTTGCAGGATTCCAGAGTGTTTCATAAAACAATAAGTCTTTCTTAAATCTCTGTGTTACATGTTTTCGAGTCTTTTGTTCTCTTTTATTGTTTAAATGTTGTACACTTAATAGCAAAGTAGAAGAATAGTTCCAGGATTTAATCACTGATTACCCTGAACTCAATCTGAGCTATTATCCATGTTTTCTTCAGATACAGTGAATGAAGTGTAATTCTTAATTGCTGCACTTTAATACTATATCTTTCACAGTGATAGACATTCCCAGGGATTCAAGTTTGCTCCTGAGACATCTATCCGTTCCTCATACCTAGTTTGGTGGAAATACTTAAATACTTTAGTGAAAATTCTTAATTGCTTTCACTGGTTTTTTCACCTGTTTGTGTTATAAATCAAAAATTTTGTTGTATGAAGTATCCAAATGGCCCTGTAAGTTTCACCAATTCACCTCAAGGTTTCTAGACACCTACAGCCATAGACTCCATTGCCCAATGATATTTGACTCTTTGAACATTATATCACAAGACCTGAAAGAAAATCTTCAACCAAAACATAAACAAAACCTGTGCATAATACCTAGCCTAAAACACTATCATAACAGATACAAATCATAAAGAGAGAGCCCTCTCTGATCACAGTTTGGCTAGAAACAGTGATCAAAAGATTGGTTAGTGGTTACCCCGGCCGTATTCCCTTGGGAGTCATAGGGAACAACCTGGGTGTTAACATAATTGGCGACTCCACTGGGGACTTCTTAAAAATTTTCCAATTACTATCTATCTTCCAAAGCTACCATCAAGCCTGAAACTAGCCAAGAGGCCTTAGGACTGTTTCTGTAATACAGGGACAGCTTTAGGGAAGAGCTGATTAGGGAATCTTCATCCTAGCTTTGAAACATATATAGCCATTCCAAAATTTTCATCCAGTCCTTGCATATATAGCAGCTTCCTGTACAAGTTCCAGAGAGAAATTAGAAGCTGGCTCCCAAAAGAAACCCAAGGCACACTAGGGCAAACCCTGACCCTAGTCAACCTATCATTGTTGATAATCCAAATATCATTCCAAAGAACATTAGGAGACAGCAAAAGCAGGAGAAGCCTGCTGAGTCAGATATAATTTCAGATCAGCCTATCTGCATCCCCACACCCTGCAAAGTTCTTTTCCGCTCCACACCTAGTTCCCCTAGTTCATCATCAACACCTCAAAGTCCTCCTCTTACATCTTCACCCACTGCACATACTCTTTCAACCAGTTCCCCATTTGTTGCCCATCCCATTAACCCTATTACACCAGTAATCCCTGCTGTCCCATTCATTCCTGTCAACCCTGTAAATCCCATAAACATGGCCAACAGGTATGCACCTCTGCAGATACCAGCTAATGCTCCAGCTCTACCCCAAGACTACCAAACCAAAATCTCATTTTTTGACTCCCATGGCCCTTTGACAGCTGTCCAGCATGCTAAGAAGATGCAAGACCACTTTGAGACCTATGAAATAGATGATAACAGCGTCAGGATGAGAATTTTTGTTCAAAGCTTAACTGGGGATGTTAGAACTTGGTTCAGATCCCTCAATGCAAACTCCATTGCAACACCTGATCAGCTTTACGAAACTTTTACTGAGAGATGGGAGAAGAAGAAAGACCCACTCCACATACTTGGTGAATATAACACTATTAAAAGAGGTCCCCAAGAAACAGTTTTGGAATATTGTGCTAGGTTTAACAATGTATATAATGCTATCCCACAGAACTTAAGGCCCCCTCCTGATTTGGCCCTGTATAACTTCCCTGACGGTTTTGATTCTGATATGGCCTATCAATTGAAAGAAAGAGATCCTCCAACCCTTGCAGAAGCTCAAAGGGTTGCAGTCACTGTAGAGGCTAACCTAATTGCCAAAAGAAACAGGGCAAAGTTGGAAAAGAAGACTGGCTTCAGAGAAGAGCCCTCGGGTTTTGATCAAAAGCTGGATGCAATACTAAACAGCATGAAGAGATTGGGTGAAAGAGTGGAATCAGTTGAAAGAAAATCATCATGGGAGGCATCACAAAGCAACCCTCCTAGAAACCCGAATTTTAGGAGAACTCAGAACCCAAACATAGGAAAGACAAGTGCTGACCAAGACATTAGACCCCCTTTTCAAGAAAACTATGCAGAAACTTCCACAGCCAATCAACTCAATGAAGATCCTGAAATTAACTTAATGGGTCTGGATGGTAAAAGCCATGTTTTCCTAACACAAGAAGACCATGAGGAGGATGAAAGCAAAGCATTCCAAACAAAATCAGGAGAATCCTTTGACTTTAAACAAGGATATGATACTGCTGTCTATGAAGTCCATAAACAGTATAAACTGAGGAGTAGGACTCTGAATGTAAACCAGCCCGACAAGATAAAGGATAAACAGAGGTCTAAAGAAACCATGATCACAGAACCCAATGACAAAATAAACTTTCCTGCAGAAGAAATTGTAGTTGAGGAGGTTACTGAACTGCTGTCCCCACTACAAGAGCCCATGGCAACTTCGTCCTCTCACCCTGATTCAAATTTTACCCCTCAAGACATGAGTAAAAGGGGCAGGTCTCAAAATCAAGATGAAATCCAACAAGAAGATTTAATGAACAAAGAAAAGACTGCTATCCGTGACTCTAAAACCCAAATTGACAAACCCTTTGACCTAGGCACAAAGATTGGCAAGCTAAAGATAGCAATTCCCCTCTCAGAGCTAGCCAAGCATGACATATACAAACAAAAGATCAAGAAATCCCTTCAACTCACTAATAGCAAAGATGATGTAAATGTGCTAGATGACACTCCAGAATTACTGTTTGGCCCAGAGGTAGATGGAAAAACAATGGTCACAGGGGTTTTACCTTTTTATGTCAGCCTGCATGTTCATGATAAAATACTACATAATGCAATGTTCGACTCAGGTGCCTCTCACAACCTTATGCCAAAAGCAGTCATGGAAAGATTGAACTTGGATATAACAAGACCATACAAAGACCTGTTTTCTTTTGATTCTAGCCAAGTCAAATGTTTAGGCCTAATAAAAGATTTATGTGTGTCTCTGGTTCAATATCCCAACAAAACCATTCTAATGGATGTTGTAGTCGCTGATATCCCACCTAAATATGGGATGCTGTTATCAAGATCATGGGGAGCCAAGCTCCAAGGTTCCCTGCAATTAGACATGTCATATGCCACTATCTCTGTCTTTGGGCAACCAAAAAGACTGTACAGGGAAACACTCATGAAGTATATGGTCAGCAGTGAAGAAAAGCCTCAAAATTTTCCAATATATGCTGTCCATTCGGACATAGACTCCTTCATCCTCTTCAATGACAGCGCAGGCCTTTCAAACAATGAGATTAGGACCGAAACACTCATACAAGAACAAAACATTGATCAAGTAAGTAGCACCTGCAAAACATTAAGCACACCAACAATACACCTTATCCCTCCTCTAGTTGTTAAAAATTGTCAAACAAATGATAAAGCTGTCCTAGAAAACAAATGGGAAAAGAAACCCCAACTCATGCTCACATTGCCATCCCATGAACAGAATTTTAAATCTCCTGTTCAGCAAGATACCCTGTGGGTCCTAGAATTTGATGGCTCAGTTAACAAGTTAGGGGCAGGAGCTGGAGTGTGGATACATAACAAAGAGAAAGACTATGCAGAAGGCAGGGCTTATAGATTGAATTTTAGATGCACTAACAATATGGCAGAATACGAAGCTCTGTTGCTGGGCCTAAAGCTAGCAAAATCACTACAAGCTCCTAAACTCTCCATCATGGGAGACTCTGATCTAGTAATTCAACAAGTAAAAGGAAATTTTGTCACCAATGACAAAAGATTGAGGTCCTACAGATCTGCTGTAATTGAAATATTAGAGACCTTCTCTGAGTGTGTTATCACGAAAATTTCAAGGGGCCACAATCTCCATGCACACAGCTTGGCAACGTTTGCCAGCACCTTCAAATTCCCATTAGAACCCAATAACTGTTTCACAGCCGAGGTCAAATACAGACCCTCTATTCCAAACAATGTCAAAGAATGGCAAGTATTTGAGGATGACATGCAAATAAACAATTTTTTAACCTTGCAACAAGAGTTCACAGGATTAAATATTGATATTGATGGAGCAAGTCAATCACAAATACTTGAATCAGCATGTCAATCACAAAAACTTGATGGAGCAAGTCCATCACAAATACAGTTTCAACAGTCTGCTCACCCAATATCACCTAGAACAGCAAAACAATTACTGAGTCCAACCATTTTCAGCAATGAAAACATTCAGCAAATTCACCAAATTGACTGTGAAGAGATGAGCAACGCTGAAGCTGAAATCATACAACTCAAAGACAATTTCCTTCCAGTAGGCCTTACCCCACTAGAGGACATTTTTGATTCAAATGACATCCCTAGGAAGCCAAAGATGCAGCCATTAGATGCAACAGTTGAAGAATGCAACATTGGTACTATTGACAAGCCTAAAATAATAAAGCTATCTGCCTCTTTGCCCCCTGATCAAAAGCCCAAATACATTGATCTCTTTAAAGAATTTCAAGATGTTTTTGCTTGGGGTTATGAGGATCTAAAGTCCTATGATACTTCTGTCATCCAGCACACAATTCCCCTCAAGCCCAATCAAAAACCATTCAAACAGAAATTGAGAAGGATCAATCCTATGCTCCTTCCTTCTATTGAAAAAGAATTACATAAAATGTTCAAAGCTGGTATCATAGCACCAATCAGGTTCTCTGAGTGGATTTCAAATTTGGTCCCTACAAGAAAGAAAACTGGTGAGATTAGACTTTGTGTAGACTTAAGGAATTTGAATCAAGTATCACTCAAAGATAACTACCCTTTACCCAAAATGGATCACATTCTTCAAAGAGTAGTAGGGGCTTCAAGGATATCATTGCTTGATGGATTCTCAGGCTTCAATCAAATCCTAGTACACCCTGATGATCAAGACAAAACTGCATTTACAACCCCATGGGGAACTTTCAAGTATGTAAAAATGCCCTTTGGATTGAAAAACGCAGGGGCAACGTTTCAAAGAGCAATGGACATTGCTTTTGCAAAAGAAATTCATGACTTCTTGGTCATTTACTTAGATGATCTTACACCCTTTTCAAAATCTGACCAAGAACACTTGAAACATTTGAGACAGATTTTCATAACATGTAGGAAATATGGCATTTCCTTAAACCCCAAGAAGTCATTATTTGGCTTGGAAGAAGGGAAACTCTTAGGACACATTATTTCAAAAGATGGCATAAGAATTGATCCAGATAGGATACAAGCTATCCTACAAATGCCTCACCCAAGGAATGTCAAGGAGTTGCAAGGATTCTTAGGGAAAATCAACTTTTTAAGAAGGTTTATCCCTAATTTAGCAGAATTAATCAGATTACTAAACAATATGCTAAAGAAAGATTCAAAGGTCAAATGGACTGTTGAAACAAAACAAGCCTTTGAAAGTATAAAATTGGCCTTGACTCGAACCCCAGTGTTAACTAATCCTCAGTTTGACAGAGACTTTATCATTTTCTCCTTTGCCTCCCAACATACTATTGCTGCTGTTTTATTACAGAAAGATGACCAAGGGAAGGAGAAGCCTATTGCCTTTTTCAGCAGAGCTCTCAGAGATGCCCCTCTAAAGTACCAAATAATGGAGAAACAAGCCTATGCTTTGATCAAAGCTATTAAAGACTTTAGGATTTACATCCTTTACTCCCATGTTGTGGCTTACGTACCAAGTCCTATTGTCAAAGACATTCTCACCCAAGAAAACTTAGAGGGCAGGAGAGGAAAATGGATTGCCAATATACTAGAATTTGACATTGAAATAAAACCTACAAAGCTAATAAAAGGGCAAGGTTTGGCCAAATTAATGACAGAAGCAAATTTCCAAGCCTTAGATATCAACCAACTGGACAGTGAAACAGAGCTGGCGACTCCAAAGATCAATGTAGCCTTTGAACAATCTCCTTGGTACTCTGATATCTGCTATGTGTTACAAAACCTGTGTGCTCCCCCAGGACTGTCCAGAACTAAGTGTAGGTTCCTAAAAATGAAAACATCTAGATTTTGTGTGATAGATGGAAATTTACTTTGGAAAAACCATGAAGGTATATTGCTGCACTGTCTAATAGAGAATGAAACTAACAATATCATGCAAGATTTCCATGCTGGAGACTGTGGTGGACATTTGTACTGGAAGTCCACTGTGGACAAGATATTGAGGGCTGGTTATTACTGGCCCACCATGTTCTCTGATGTTAAGAAATTTACAACCTCATGCCACAAATGCCAACTGTTTGAAGGCAAAAGACAGTTGCTGCCACTTCCTTTGAAGCCCATTGCAACAGAAAGACCCTTCCAACAATGGGGCTTGGATTTCATTGGGGAAATTCATCCCTCATCTTCAGGACAACACAGATGGATTTTAACAGCAACAGACTACTTCACCAAGTGGATTGAAGCTGCCCCATGCAGACAAGCAAATGATTCAGTAATTATTCAGTTTTTGGAAAACAATATACTGGCTAGATTTGGCTGTCCAGACAAGATAATAACAGACAATGCTGCTGCCTTCAGATCCAAGAAAATGGTGAACTTCTGCCATAAATTTCACATTACTTTGGGCCATTCTACTGCTTACTATCCTCAAGGAAATGGCCTTGCTGAATCATCAAACAAAAGTTTAATAAATATCATAAAGAAAGTGCTGGAAGAGAACAAAAAGAACTGGCATAAGAAACTAGTAAATGCTTTATGGGCAGATAGACTAACAACCAAAAGATCAATTGGGACCAGCCCATATGAGTTAGTCTATGGATTAGAAGCCAGATTTCCTTCATCACTAGAAGTACCGGTTATGAAGCTTCTGCAAGAAAGTCAAGCAGAGCCAAATGATATGCAAAGGAGGATCAATCAGATAATCTGTTTACAGCAAACTAGAGAACAAGTTTTCAGCAGAGTGCAGATATTACAAGAGAAACTGAAAAAGGCCTTTGATAGAAGAACCAAAGCAGAAGACTTCAATATGGGAGACAAAGTTTTAAAGTGGGATGCAAGAAGAGAAGAGAAAGGAAAACATGGAAAGTTTGACTCTTTATGGAGAGGACCATTTGCTGTCCAAGCAGTACAAGGTAACAACACTTACTTCCTTAAAAGTCTGACTGAAACTGACTTGGATGAAGGTCCTGTCAATGGCAGGATGCTGAAACACTACTTTGACTTTTCCCCATGAGTGGAAACTAAGGATTCATTGTATATATGCGGATGTACATATAGTTTTCTGTTTTAGATTGTAAAATACAGTTTTCCAAGTGATTCACCAACCAGCAAGAGGCAAATAGGATCAGAGGTCTTTCAAAAAGGAGGCACACAGTTTTGACACATCAAAGCAGCGAAATTTCAAGATTGAGATGGGCAGTCAAAGAACAAGGCAATCTGACCTGCTGTTCTTGGTCTTTCAAAAGAAAAACCATCCCCATGTGGAGCCACTGTTGGATACCTATACCAATAGGTTTCATATTTCATGATTGGCCAAGGAAAGTCCAAATATGCTCTGCTTTGATATCACAAAGATCCCATATTTCCTAGAGAACAAGAGGTGTGTAAAGTGTTTTCAAATATTGATGACCTTATTTCAAATTTTGATGGATGATCCAACAGTTTAATCTGGATCATGCCATGAGTTCAATTTTGTGCTATAGACTAGAGAAAGAAGTCTGTCCAAACTGCTTAATCTTGGCAGACAACTAGTTTAGGTAGAGAAGAAAAGGATCCCAACAGCCTAATCTGGGACCTTGGAAGAGATAAGGGTAGAAATAGATAGAAAAGAATAAAGAAAAAGCCAAAGAAAAGAAAAGGCAAGTAAGGGTTTGCAAGTCCAAGTGCACCCTCCAATGGAGAAACAAAAAATGCTAGGAAAATAGCTGGGTAAGTAGTTGTGGTTGCAGAAAGGGCATTTTCACCATTGCACATATGTCAAAAGATGTATTGCCAAGGCAAAATCTATCAATGGACAAAGTGGTTAATTCCATCAAATTGCAGCAAGGAGCATGACTAACCTCCCTTTCCCTTTCATTTCATTATTAACATTCCCTTTTCAGCTGAGATTCATGGAGAGAGATCATGGTTTTATGGTGGTTCTTGTTCATTCAGAAGCCACATTTCTTGTCTAAGATCTTTTCATTTTGATCTACTCTCAAAACTAAATCAATTTCAGATAAACTCAGTAAGATCCCCTCATTTGCCCCTTTCATTCATATTAACCTCTAATTCTACTATATAGCTCCCCTATCTTACCCTTCCCCTAATAATATTAACACTATGGTGTATAAAGCCCCAAATTCTATAAATACTCCTCCCCTTGGCATTATAGCCATATGTTCTTCAAAAGGAACCAAAGTGACCTCTGGTCACCTTGGTGAACCTATCACGTCCCATTCCCCCTTGCTACAAGCCAACTTGCCCCTCAAACCACCATTTGCATTGAAAAAACCCCTATAAACCCTCTTTTACCCTTAAAATCCTTTGCAAAAATTACCCAAAGTCTAAAAAGCCCGCCTCTGGCACATTTCCAAAAGGTTAGCGCGCAGTTTGTTTTAATGAAAAACATTGAAAAACCATCAAAAAACCCACAACCCAAAGTTTTCCGCCCGCGCATATACTCCGAGCACGTTGTTGCTCCGCCCACCGTCGGATCAGGTCCCGAGGATCCGACGATCCACAGCAATATCGGAGCGGCCCCCATGGTGGTCCTTTACCGCCCGAGAAAGTGACGTTGCGTCACGTCACGGGCAGGCCACGCGTCAAACAATAAGGGCTCTCGGAGCCAGGCCTGACACTTTCAGCGCCGTACCCAGACCGCCCCGAGAGACCGTAGCGGCTAAGCCTTAACCGTAACCGCTACGGTCCTGACCGCCAGCTGCCCTCCTATGTCATATCGCCACGTCATTTCTGCTTATCCTTTTGCCGTTGATTGGTCCACCATCGGATGACATGGCTGCCACCTCATCGCCCCCATGGACCAATAGCTTACCGCCACGTCACCCGATGACGTCAGCTGACGTCACCTCACCTTGACCCACCAATGACGTCATGCTGACGTCATCACTAAAAAGCGCCAAAATGGTAAAAAGGTCCATATTAACCCAAAAAACCGTGTTTTTCTCACTTTTTACTCCTGTCGCTACTTCGGCTCTGCATGGCTGTTTACGTCCAAATTTTCGCCAACCTGCTCAGTTAACCAAGGCGACCTCCAGAGCTCCAACCGTGCACGCCTATGCGACCTCTGTTCGTCAATTAACAGGTATTTACCGTTTTCTGCCCTCCATACGCCTGTTATTGAAATTAAAGTTACTCAGAGGGCTAAGGAGACCTTAAAAATTATATTTTCACCGGCCATTTCCCTCTGCACATCCACATTTGCAACTGTGAAGTCCAAAAACATCAGCCGAGCCTTAATACCTGTAATTTCGCTCAAAAACAACATTCACTGCGTATTCCCGGCAAATTTCTTGTTAAACTCAATTCACCCGCTAAAAGAGGACATAGTGAGACCATAGAGAAGCCCTGCTCCTGAAACAAACAGTATTTCAACTGCTGTTGTGTAAATTCCTCCTCTGGTATCTGAGATACAAACTGTTTTTACAGAAAATCACTTCTATTCTGTGTTGCTTCCATTAAACCATCCACCTACAATTGTTGAACTTTGAAGAAGATCATGGAGACTCCCATTGCTCTCAACATCAAGCCCCTCAATGCCCCTCACCAGGAATTGGAGTGGAAAGCCCTGGGAGATATGGATTACCAAATGCTGGACTGGTTTCTTATGGGCTCCAAATACAATATTCAGATGCTGAATGAGTTGAAAGCCCAGCATCTTAGTGGAGCAGACATTTTGGGAATCTGGGACTCAAACCTGCCAATCTATAACCTCCCCCAGGTAAACCCTATGCCAGAGTTGATATACAGCTGCCAGGAATGCTATGACCCAAGCCGAAGAGCTGTCATTAGCCCCTCAGGCTTAGTTTTGTTCCAGATCACCTCAGAGAGTATTAACGAGATGCTGCACTTCCATACTGCCAAGCAATTGACCCCCCTCAATATGCAGAATTTGATAAAGAAAGGAAGCAGGCTGACAACCGACCAAGTCATTAAAATCAATCAGTTGTTTGTAAAACCAGGCTCTGAATCAGTCAGAACTCCTCCTATTGGATATCAGTACTTGAATGAATTGGGCAGGATGTTAGTGGATTTGATCAGCTATGCCCTAGGATTCAAGGGAATGGAGGATGTGGATGAAACCATAATAGCAATGCTGTCTCTATTCTCTCCTGGTAAGCCCCCAGCTGTGCATTATGATTATGCTACATACATTGCAGATAAAATCCATGACCAGTTTATGAACTTGAAGAGAGAAAGACTATTCAGGTATACCTCATACATATACCACCTCTTCTTGTTTTATCAACCAGCTACCTTCTCTTTTCCTTTGAAGCAACTCAATGCCCAAGGAAATCCAAGATCAGTGGTGTTCTGGACCTCTGTCTTTCACTATACATCTGTGTCACCTTACACATACAATGAGTTCATTGACTTATTCATTTATCCAGCCTTGACAGTATTGCATGGTGTTCCTCCTCCAAGGCTAACTGATGATATGAAGAGAGTTCTTCACCTAAACAAAACCTACAGCATTGGTAATTGGTACCTCTACCAGAACCACACAGTCATCAGAATATATGGCTGTGAGTTGACCCCTTTTAGGTTGCCAAGGTATGTCCCCATGAGGCTTTTTGCCTTGGAATATTTCAGACAGTTTGGCAACTCAGACTACCTGCATTTTCAGAGCAAGAACAAGAAGTCACAGCTAAAGGTGAGGAGCCAGCTGGGTCCTTTCCTATATAACAGAAAAGAGGAGGGATGGAAAGAGGCAAACACTATCCTGGAAGGCCTCAGACTGCAAACTAGTTTTGAATGGATACCCTATGACCCCAATCATTTTGTCTCCCTCAGGAGGATAAAATACAAATTGGGTAGTTATGCACACAAGAGACAACCTGAGATTGAACAGTATGCCAATGCATTAAGCTGGGAAGAGGGTACCTTAGAAGAAGAAATAACTACTGAAGAGCTTCTAGAAAGAGAAGCTAGAAATATACAAAAGCAAGCTGACTTGGAAAATTGTGGACAGGTTCCTCATTCATACAGAAGACAGCTTGGATCAGCCGCTTCATCATCAACAACACAGCAGCAAGCTGCCGGGAAAACACCACAAACAGCCAGTAAAGATAAAGGGAAACAGGTGGAACAACCACCTCCATTGACAGAAGAGCAAGTGGAAACATTGGTGCAACAGCAAGAAGAGATGGAGCAGCAACAAGAAGGGCAACAGCAAGAAGAAGTGCCACTTAAGGAACAGCAACCCTTGCAGCAAGAAAGGGTGATTGACACTCCTAGTTCCACTGAGCAACAGGCTCAGAATATAGTGCCTCCTAGGGCAGAAACTACTTTTGATGCCTCGGTCCTCCAAACCCCACAAAAGGAGGACTTAACCAGGAAAAGAGATAGAGAGACTCCCCTGACTTCATCCATCAATCAGGGAGAGAAAAGACAAAGATTAAATGACTTTCCAGAGGATGACATAGCAATAAGACAAGCAATGGGCATGGGCCCACCCAGCCGAGAAGTGTCAGCCAGTTCATTCCAGCATGAACATGATAGAGCTATGGGAGGAGAGGTCAGTTCCTCCAGCCAGCACCAAGAAGGACAAGTAAGCATCAAACAACAATTTATCGACATTAAAAGGAGGAGTGATCCTATTAAAATACAGCTGTACAATCATTTGCTGAACCTGGCTCCCACCAATCAGCAAAGACTCATGTCTGCCTTTGATGTAAGTGAAGGCAAAATGATCATGAGTCATTTCATGCCCACAGCTCTGCATCCCCAATCTGCCTCGGATTACCTCAGGACCAACATGGAGGTTCTAGCCAAAGACATCCACCCTATGGATAAAATAGAGCTACATAAACAAACCGGTGAGATGGTCTATGCCTCCTTGGCAGATGAGACATTGGAAAATTATAAATTGAAGAGCAGCCTGGATAATACAGCCTCTCAGCTAGAATTGGAGAGGGCTTCATCACAAGCCAAGGACAACAGAATCAAGTCCTTGGAGGATGTAATTATAGAAATAGGACATGATCCTAAAGATGTTAAAGGTATCCAAGAATTGTTGAAGATAAGGGATCAAGACATGGCTGCCTTAAGGAGGAAAATCAAGCTCCCAGCCACCATCCATCCTCAAACAGATGAAGTTGCTCAGCAAAGGCTAGAAAAGGATGCTACGGATTTGATGATATCCTTATACAAGGAGCTGGTTCGGACTCAAGACCAGCTAGGACAATCAGAAGCTGCAAAGGCAGCATTACAGATAGCATTGAAACAGAGAGAAGAGGGCCAAACTTCTCAGCCCCCTCCGGAAGTAATCAATCTTGAAGAAGCTCCTCCAACAACTACTCTTCCTCCTCAGCAGACAGGAACTACAGCACCATCTACAGCAACAACTACGCCAACAACAGAGCAGACTCCTAGTCTGGATATGCAGAAGCTGCAAGCTGAGATCCAAGTTCTTGAATCCCAAATGAAAGAGCTTGATGAAGTCAAAAGGTCTTTGACTAAGGTGAATGAAAGATTTGACAAAAGCAAGCAGAGTGAGGCAGCAAAGGAAAGAGAAATAAAAGTTCTAAAAAAGAGAATAGCTGAACTAGAAAAGGAGCTTGCACTAGAAAAAGTAACAGCAGAATTAAAAGCAGTCCTCTGGGGCAACATTGGTCGATCCATCACCAATCAGTGGCAGTATATTGAGACTATGGATGAGCAAATAGTACTCATCACAAAGGCAAACAAGGAAATACACAGAGCTAGAGCAAGCCTTGGCCACATGCCAGATGCTGCCAGCAGAATGATCAATATTTTAAATAACAAGACAAGCTCTCAGCTGGCCACAATAGGAATTACCAACAGGACTGAAACAATCTCAGTAGTTAAAAGAGTCCTGACACTAAGAAGCCTAATTGGAACGCTGGAGAGGAGAACACAGGATATGCAGACCGAGATCAACAAATTCCTGGACAGATTCCTGGCATTACAGAACAGAGGCCTCCCCAGCATATTAAGCAGTGTAGGAAGACTGCTTACCCTGGAAAATTACATCAAAAGGGTTGATGCCCATGCTGCAGCACAAATTGCAAAACAACCTAGTACCTCAGCAGAAACAGGGCCAGCATCAGGGCAGAATTTGTATGATAGGGTGGATAACCTGTTTTTTATCATGAATGAAATTGATCACCTGTTTGATACACCACCAAATTTCTTTAAGTATACAGAAGCAGATGAAACTATGCAGGCAATCATAAAACACCAATTGCCCACACAGGAAGTATGGAGGAATTTGACACAGATAATCTTATCAAGCCCGAACCTGTAGCGTTAATTTTCTCCAGTTTATGAACAGTCATGCACAGGCAGAATTTTGGTGGATAACTCCACAAGGAAAAGACAGATGCTGAGCCAACTCAGCAGGGCTATTTACTCACCACAGCAGCAATCACAATCACAGGTGGCAGACCCAAAATACAGCGCACGAGCCATAAAGTCGGGTTCTCCAACATTTGATCAAAGTATCCCAACCGACTTAGCAGCTCCCAAAAGCCAAAATATCTTCTGACAGAACATCAAGACGCCTTTATTTTGTATTCAATGCTGTAATAAATTTCTGATAATAATATCTCAAAAGTTGGTGAGAACATTAAGTCTGAGATAACTTAGAACTCAGATATTTTTGTATAATCGTATGTATATATTCACCCCTCACTGAAGCTTAAGGGGTTGTTGTTATTTTCATTTTGGAGATCTCACTTGCTGTAAAATTCTCAGAGAAATAATACAAAGGGTGAATGGAATTTCCAAAGCTTGGCGTACCTTGATGCATTGTGATGAATGGTGAATGTTGCAGGATTCCAGAGTGTTTCATAAAACAATAAGTCTTTCTTAAATCTCTGTGTTACATGTTTTCGAGTCTTTTGTTCTCTTTTATTGTTTAAATGTTGTACACTTAATAGCAAAGTAGAAGAATAGTTCCAGGATTTAATCACTGATTACCCTGAACTCAATCTGAGCTATTATCCATGTTTTCTTCAGATACAGTGAATGAAGTGTAATTCTTAATTGCTGCACTTTAATACTATATCTTTCACAGTGATAGACATTCCCAGGGATTCAAGTTTGCTCCTGAGACATCTATCCGTTCCTCATACCTAGTTTGGTGGAAATACTTAAATACTTTAGTGAAAATTCTTAATTGCTTTCACTGGTTTTTTCACCTGTTTGTGTTATAAATCAAAAATTTTGTTGTATGAAGTATCCAAATGGCCCTGTAAGTTTCACCAATTCACCTCAAGGTTTCTAGACACCTACAGCCATAGACTCCATTGCCCAATGATATTTGACTCTTTGAACATTATATCACAAGACCTGAAAGAAAATCTTCAACCAAAACATAAACAAAACCTGTGCATAATACCTAGCCTAAAACACTATCATAACAGATACAAATCATAAAGAGAGAGCCCTCTCTGATCACAGTTTGGCTAGAAACAGTGATCAAAAGATTGGTTAGTGGTTACCCCGGCCGTATTCCCTTGGGAGTCATAGGGAACAACCTGGGTGTTAACATAAGTTACGATTATTACCAAGATAGTGTTGGCACAATTTAAAAGTCTATCACCTTTGCAACACTAGTAATATGGTTGAAGGTTAAAAAACTCTCATAGATCATCTAGTTTATACTCATATTGGAATTAAGTTTCAAAATATTTGTGATGCTACCAACCTTCTTGATTGTTTAACTAAACATAATTATGATGATCTTGAAACACTTCTTTTAATGCTTTTTTAGCATAACAATAAAATTCGAAATAACTTTTAGTAATATATTTTTAGCTTCTTATATACCATATTTGGTCTTAGTGAATGATAATCATCATTATCACCATCATAATTACATACTATTGTAGGGTGTTTGCACCATTTTAGAATTGAGGAGTATTTTTTTTTTAGTATCAAATTAAATGTTGAATGTGAGTAGTAGCATAATTTGATTTAATTTATTATTTGTACTTTTATGTTAATAAAGAAGTTGATTGAGGCTTGCTTAATGAATAATAGATTAATATGCAATTTATATATTGAGTATAAAGTTATTTAATGACAAATGATCTTAGTAATGTGTCCAATATATACCATTATTTAGAACTTTAACTAGATTAATTTTTTTTTCAAAATGAGGAATTAGAAAGTTACGTAGTTCACTAATTTTAATGTCGGTATTCACCATTTTTTGTGTAAAAATTATGATGATAAAATTTATAAAACAAATTTATATAAACCTGCAAAAGAAAATCTTTCACATCTTAATCTGGATTCCTTACATTATCTATTTTAATATTTTTTATGGTTTATATTAAAAGATATGTTTGTTAAGGTTATTTTATGAAAATAATGATGTGTATGTCACTATTATTAATCCATTTAATTATAATCTGATATAGTAAATATCATGTATGTGTTAAGTTATGATTATTACTAAAAGAGTGCTAGCACAATTTAAAAGTCTATCACCTTTGCAACACTAGTAATATGGTTGAATGTTAAAAAAATCTAATAGATCATCCATTTTATATTCATATTGGAATTAAATTTCAAAATATTTGTGACGCTACAAAGCTTCTCAATTGTTTAACTAAACAAAATTATGATGATCTTGAAACACTTCTTTTAATGCTTTTTGAGCATAACAATAAAATTTCAAATAACTTTTAGTAATATCTTTTTACCTTCTTATATACCATATTTGGTCTTAGTGGATGATAATCATCATTATCACCATCATAATTACATACTATTGTAGGAATTTTGCACAATTTTAGGGTTGAGGAGAAAATATTCTTCTAGGATCAAATTAAATGTTGAATGCGAGTAGTAGCATAATTTATTTTTATTTATTATTTGTACTGTTATGTTAAAAACGAAGTTGGTTGAGGCTAGCTTAATGAATAATAGATTAATATCCAAGCTATATATTAAGTATAAAGTTATTTAATGACAAATGATCATAGTAATGTGTCCAATATATACCATCATAGATCCATTTTAAGTGCAGATGTAGGGATCAAATTTCTTTACGAGCAAACATTTTTAGAGTGAATGATACAATGTGTTATTTTTAATTGTTGAAACTATATTTTTAAATGCTAAATAGAGTATAATAGTTTCTTTGTATCTCTAGCTGAAATATTTTATAAGATTTAAACATCTAATTCACACATTCTTTTTTACGGAAAATTACTTTACAAAATATTCATTTTTTTATTTTTCTATTTAGAACATAATTTTTATTTAAAGGGGCATAGACGGACATACAAACCTACACATTCCCCCATATTGGGCTGTAAAATATGCCTCTCATCTCAATTACTAATCATTCTAATGATCAAAATCAATCATGAATTAGAATAGTAACAAAGTAGTACAATTTGATTATTTTCAAATACAACAAGAAAGAGAGAAAATTGACTAAGATATTTATTACAAATGTTTAGTTTTTATTCATGTAATGTTTAAGGATATTATATTGAAATGAACATATTAACATTCATCCAAAACTTAGATTCCTTACATTATTTCTATTATCATTAACATTTATATTTATGTATTAAATTTGACTCGTGAATAATAGATTTTGTAAAACAAATCTTACCTATAAAGTTATTTAACAATATATTAATATTGTTTTTCTTACTATTATTGACCATTTTAAATTGACACTAACTACTTTTCCTAAGTTGAGTACAAATTAATTATACTAGTACAATGTTGGCACCACTTCAAAATCTATAAGAGGAAATATTTTATAATTCTAGTTGTGTTGTTCAATGATCAAAATATTTTTTTTATAAATTAGAGTGCAACAAAATACCACATTTGATTTATATCAATTATAATAAGGAAAACTCACCTCAAACATTATATCAAGCATCTAGCATTTATTCATTAAGTGTGTAAATGGTTTATATTAAATAGAATACTAATTAGGTACTCCACTATTGTTTTAATAGACCAAGTTTAGAAGATGTTCTTAAGTGCATTATTGAATTTGATTATGCATATTTGATAAGGTGAGAAGTCATGTTGGTCAAATAAAGCTTTGAAAAATTAAATATTTTATGGCATTGTCATGTAATTTGTATAACACATGATTACATTGAAATATTAAATAATATAAAACTCCTCCAAAAAGAATATGAAGAGTATTTGATATACAACAAATATGGAAAAGTGTGTCTGAGTGTATATTAATAGATCCTTAAAAAAAAATTACATTCATGAATCATATAAACCTACTCTTAAGATATTCGCTCAAGTAGATCAAGAATGGCTTCTACAATATATTTATTTATCTTGGTCTTCTTGCAATGTTCTTTCTTTGGCATCCATGCCCACACTATGGTATTAATTGGAATAGAGCCAAGTTCTGTGTCATCAGGATTTGTTACCCAATATTGCTCTAAAAATTTTCCATTGTATTTCCCTAACATAAGCTTCCACCAATCAATATTTACATGAATATTCTCACCTTCATTATCCCTAAAGATATCTGAGATGAATGTTTCCATCCAAATCATCTCTCTTACCTCCTCATTCCATGATCTAACTAGCAACATCTTTTATTTCTGAACATCAATCATCGGATTGAATGTTGGATTTGGCTTGTTGCATTTGGGTCCAGCATATATTGGTTCATCTATCGCATTATAAAAATCTCCATCCACAATACTTGAGATTACTTGAATTGCATTACGATCAACATCAAAAATGTGCCTTGTCTTGGGCTAGGAATCCTCAGAAGATGAATCACTTCCATCTATTATTATATGATCATTATAGATTCCATCTAATGTATCAAGAACTTTTTCCCAGTACACTACTTTATTTTTCCATTCCTCTGTAACAATTGGTGAATCCTCATTCCCAATAGTGTCTTTCCACATTTTTATGTATGATGTTATCCATTCCTTTAGTTGTTTTAAATAGACATCATTTTTTTTGGAATCTAAGAAAGATGGCTTCCCTATGGGAATTATAGGTCGACCTTCATCATCTATATTCCATAACTCAATTGGTTCTGACCACTCAATATCTCTAATTGGTTCTTTTTACCTTAGTACTGGAACACCATTGAATACAAGAAATTGGAAGTATTGGACATTAAGATGTCCAACTAGTGCATTTTTCCCCTCCTGGATGTATCCATTAAGGAAAATTTTGAAGTCATAGACCTTGTTAATAAGTGTAGGTGGAAACACTCGATTTTCTTCAATTATGTGATATGTATCTGTCATTTCAGGTAAAGAATAAATATCTTTACCTTTTAGGTTGGAAGACATTCTTCTGTAAGTTCCATGTATGTCTTCATGGGTGTGCCCCATAGGCAACAACCCAACCTCAATAGTGATGAAGACACCAAGTGCAGTTAAAAGTGATAGAAACATGAAAAGATAGTGATTCTTATTATCACTTGCTGCATTGTCCAACTGTAACAAAAAATGTGGAGGAAGAGGTTTAAAATCAACATTTTGACTTTTTGAACTTCCATGAGATATAAAATCATCCTTGTACCCTTGACATTTTGAGTAAATAGAGGTGTCAAGTAATGCATTTGTAAGTGGGTTTCTTGAAATTCCACTTTCATAAAGTAGATCACCATACATATCCATTTGTGGGTCTTCAAGGTCCCTTAAGCACTTTTCAAGGGATGTAATAGTAAATTGTGATCCCATATGGACAAACTATAGGTAGAAATGACCAAAACCTCCCACCTTATGCCCATGTGTAAGCATACATGTCAATGAAAAACCAAAATTTGTTCCTACAATATATTTTGATTTGACACGTAGCCTTGGGATTTAGGTCTTTGTTTTTTCTATTTTATCATGGATAATGCTCAAATACAGTTCCTTTGGAAACCACTCTGACACAATTCTATGGGCATAGTAGCAATATCTTCCACACATAACAATCTTGTTATGTTTCTTCAACCTACCTTGTGCCTTTTCTTCCAACTCTTTTGTAGTTGCTGACTTCATTTATGTTTTCAACACAATACATTCAATGCATTTCCTAAAGTTGGTGCGCTTTGAAAATGCCACATCTTGAAATTTAGTATTCCAGATCTTGCTCATTGCTGACTGTGATATTGATGGGTACCTGAGCTTTTGAAGAGTCTCATTGATCTCTTCTAACAAAGAATTTTGTGTGTAAGTCGAAGGAAGCAATCTTAAAGGAGAAGATGTTCCATCTTCTTCAACTTGATGTGTTTGGTTTGGTAAAAAATCCGAATTATCCATTACAATTTTGTGCAATATTTCTATGGCTGCCACTGTGTGAGCTCGTGCTTTGCATGTGTTGGTGTTACCATGAATAGCTTTGATCTGTCAATGTTGGAAATAATGTTGGTAGTTGTAGAACTTGATTTTAGGAATTTTATGTATCTTATACCATGCTTTCTTACAAATAATATTCCCATTAAATCTCATGTCCTTTACATTTCTAGCAATAGGTGGCAGGCCATGGCCATGGTCATGGACCTTTGACATGACTGTGTTTGACATGAGTGAATTCAAGACAAATTCTCTAATACTATTTGTATTTATTTGTCTCATACCCCTTCTAGCACCTGTAATGGCCTTCCTATCCACATGTTGAAGACAATCTTTTCTACAACATACATCTGCTGCCAAAAGTCGAATTTCTTTCTCTTCATATATTTTTGTTTGACATTTTGCAATTTTTTTGTAACCATAACCTGTTTAATCCTTTTATATGGCCTTGTTACATGCATATCAATTGAGTTTCTATCTTTTTCATTACAAATATACCCATCCCATTTGTTGAACCTTTCCTTGACCCTTAATATCACACCTTTGTTTTCCACCAACTTATTTATTGGCCATCTAACCAAACAGTGTATAGACTTATCCTAAATTCTACATATCTCACAATTTCTATCTATCTCTTCTAGAAAAACACCAAAATCCATTTCACCTAGTGTTTCACCCTCAACAATGTCGTCCTCACGAAAATTAACTAGCATTCCTTTGGCAATGCACATCCTTGTTCCCATTCATTCATGTGTAAGAGAAACCTTTGTACATATGAATCCAACCCTATCTTGGGGAATATTTATGGCATCATCATGACAATGAGGCTCCAAATGTGATTCTCACCAAATTTCATAAGATTATAATGCATCCCCAAGTGTATGCTCAAATCCTGTTGGATGTGGTAGAGGAGAATTATGTTTTAGCTGTTGGCATTATGAGACAAGTGTTGTCCTTGATGGAAAAATGAAAAATTATAGTGCAGCAGGTCAGTAGCAAAGAATTGATGATCAGACTACAAA
The DNA here is from genome assembly GCA_031772625.1 of Pinus tabuliformis. NCBI lineage: Eukaryota > Viridiplantae > Streptophyta > Pinopsida > Pinales > Pinaceae > Pinus > Pinus tabuliformis. The sequence goes on along the minus strand of CM062817.1, from coordinate 624,460,041 downwards.
GAATGAAGAAAGAAGAGTATATACGCAGGTTCACTATATACCAAGTAGGTTATACGTGCAGGTTCACTATATACCAAGTCGCGTATATGCAGATTTGCTATATACCAAGTAGGGTATACACACAGTTTCATGCACGGAAAAGCGCGTACATGTCAGAAAGCTTACTTTCGGTCCGTGGTAGTTAGTCCTTGGTATTTGAACCTATGATTTTGGACCATGGTATCTCAACAAGTGTGTTTATCCCAAGTATTGGGCTCTTGGTATTGATTTATTATGGTTTTGGACCATGGTATTGAGCAAGGCCTAAGATTGTTTAGATAATCTTCGGCAAAATCGCATAACCAATCTTTTGTCGACGCGTTTCGAACCAACCAGTGTGGTTCATCGTCAGGACAAGTTGAAGAACCAATCAGGCTTAGCTTGAATAAATAGAGTGTGCAGAGACTCAAACGGCTATATTGCCAACGGCTAATTTTAACCTAATGATCCTAGTCAAACAACCAATTTAATTATTAATATTCTTAGAAATAGCTAAAACAGGTAAATATGTTAATTTAAATAAATGATTATGAATATCTAAAAACAAATAAATAAATTCATTATTATTAGCTCATATATTAAGAGAATTCATTTGATAATTAAAATATCCATATTTATTATTTAATTATAATGGTCATTATATAATCTATATTTATTATTATTCCATTATTATTTAAATGGTATTACCTTACTATTATTTTTAGAATTTAGTCACATTAGGTAATAGTGTATATATTTAATGGTCCATTAGATCTTAAAAAATATCATTTATATTTATTGTTTAAATATAATGGTCCATTAAATTAATAAGTTGTATACAATAATATATGTTAAATAACTAATCTATATTTACTTACTAATTTAGAAATAGCTAAAACAACCAATTTAATTATTAATATTCTTAGAAATAGTTAAAACAGGTAAATATGTTAATTTAAGTAAATGATTATGAATATCTAAAACCAATAAATAAATTCATTATTATTAGCTCATATATTAAGAGAATTCATTTGATACTTAAAATATCCATATTTATTATTTAATTATAATGGTCATTATATAATATATATTTATTATTATTCCATTATTATTTAAATGGTATTACCTTACTATTATTTTTAGAATTTAGTCACATTAGGTAATAGTGTATATATTTAATAATAATTATTAAATGGTCCATTAGATCTTAAAATATATCATTTATATTTATTATTTAAATATAATGGTCCATTAAATTAATAAGTTGTATACAATAATATATGTTTAATAACTAATCTATATTTACTTACTAATTTATAGTAGAGTTAAATATAAAGGCATAAATATTTGAAATTAAGGAAGCAAAAATTCTAATCTAATTATAATATACCCAATACTATCATAAACGGGATAAGGTTAATACAATAATTAGCCCGAAATTAATTAATAACTTAATAATAACTCAAACACTCCATAATAATAGGACTAACCCGCCAAAACAAAACTTAAGGAGAGGGAAGACAGAAACCCTAAGACCTAGCAAACGGGGAATGAGGAGGCTAGGAAGACAAGGCTGGGACCCAGCAACTACTAATCCTCCAGCCATCATCCCTATTAAGATTGTTTGGCCTTTTCTCAATCTCCAGGGCCTCTCTAAATTTGCGATGGTGAAACTGCGCAACTTTGGCAATGACTTGAGCCTCCTCTATACATACATGATGCATAGTCTTCTCCGCATGCTCAGCCAGGGCTGAGGACTTGGTCCTACCATGTCTTAAGTCAGCCGAATGCTCGCCAATCCGCTGATTGATAGAGCGACCAGTCTCACCAATATAAAAGGAGAAGAAGATCATTAGGCTAAGGCATCCAAAAAGTCTTGAATATCTGAGGAAGTATGAGATCCAATATGCAGGTTATGGATTGATGATGCATTGCTTGATCTGAGCTAAGGACGGATCTCACCTGTGGATGGAGAACAAGATCTAAGGATAGATCGGGATCAAATGGTTTGAAAAGAACTATTCCTATATGATTGATTATGTTTATTCTAGATCTGTATACTGACGCATACAATGATCTGAACTAGGTATAACTTAAGTTTGTAATCGCTACAAGTCATGATTGAATATTTATAGATCTGTACGTGGGTTGGCTTTGGTGTAAGCGCGTATGTACGCAGGTTGAGTTCATTGTAGTAGCGTATACCTTTTGGGCTATGATATTTGAAGTTACAGGTGGTTCTGGTGGTTAAAGGGTTCTGATGACAGTTTAAAGGTGTCAGTATTCAACATATCTTGTTTAGCTGATTTTGTTTAGCTTCAATATTGATGGATGAGAACTAATATTGGATCAGGGTCATAATGACTCATATTTATGAGATCTGATGGACTAGATTTGGGTGCTAACGCATATATTATCCTTGTATATGTCATGATCTGGTTATATCTGAAGTCAGGAAGTGCAGCAAAGTTATGAATAAGTGATTAATGACATATATGTTGGTTCATCTTGATGAAGTTGCGTATACACACAGGTTCGACACTTCCAAGTAGCGTATGCACTTTGATGCATGATTTTGATGTTACAGTTGGTTCTGATTGTTATTGCAGAGTTCTGCTCTATGTTCTGGTGACTGTGTTGTTGACAAGGTTTGAGTGTTTCAGTGATTCAGAGATTGATGATGCTAGTATTGATTGTTTTGTGCTTCAATGATAGTTATGGGTCCAGTATGAAAATTGGATGAAACGTGGCCTTCAGATTATGTGTTGTGTTTTAGGAGTATCCAGTCTAAAAATGTATGAAACGTGGTACCCGGAGGAGAGAAGTTTGTAGGCCGGCACCTACATACTAGTATCTTAGCTAGTACAAGAGCAAAGGGGGTTGTAGCTCCCTTCCAGGAGAGTCTGGAGAACGAGAGAAGGTTGTAGCCTTCTGCAGGTTGTAGCCTGTGTGCTGGTAAAGGACTGCACCAGTACATTGTAAAAGAAGTTTCTTAATAAAGGAATATAGAAACGAATTGCAGCAGGTGGTTTTCACCCACATTGGGTTTCAACCTTATATCATGGTGTTCATGTGTTCTTCTTGTGTGTGATGATCTGTTCTGTTTTTATTGCACCTGCTTACTGTTCATATGGTTAATGATGTTCTGATGCACTAACTAAAGATCAATATTTAATGGATTAACTGAATCATAAGTATTTTGGATATATGCTAGTTTCTTTAGACACAGCTGCATATACACGCAGGTTCCCTTGAACAAAGTAGCGTATATGTATCTGAAGTTGAAAAATGAAAAAGTTTTATTGATTTGATAATACTGATTCACCCCCCCTCTCAGTATTATTTACAACAATTGGTATCAGAGCAGGTCCTTTGATAGAAGCTTGATCGCTTGAAGGAGATCTGTGGAACTATGGGAAAGAAGCTTAAGAAGAAAGCACCTAAGAAGAAGAAGACATCTCAGAAAAACTATGACAGTGGGAGAATCAATTGGGGATTAGGTATAAGAAGCTCTTCACATTCAGAATCAGATTCAGAATCATTTCAGAATGAAGATGAACTATCAGGTATGAATTTGCTATCCTCTGATGTTCCTGCTATCTATCCATTTGGAAAAGATGAAAGCGATAGCGAAACAACTGAATTTGCTCTTATGGGTGAAAAAGAAAGATATCAAATAGAGGTAGAATTTAAAAGGCTCTCAGATAAAATCATAAATCAAAAAGATCTACTGAACAAAAGGGAATGTGACTTCAAAGAAGAAGCTACCAAACATAAGGCCCAACTGGAGGAAGGAAACAAGGTAAGGAAGTTATTCAAGGACAAATGTCAAAAGTTGCAGGATGAAGTAACATCACTAAGAGATGAATTTAATGAAAGAAGCACAACCATTAAGAAACTCAGAGATAGATCCAGTTACTATGAAAGTCTTGAAGCCACGAACCGCTCGCTAAAGGAAGATCTTGAAGAATCAAAGAAGCAGAATAAATATCTACTCCAAGCTATTGAAAAACAGGAAAATGAAGTTATCAGCTTAAAATCTCAGCTGGAATGTGCCTTCAGAATTCGTCAAATGCAGCATGATATGAATGAAGAACAAGAAAATGATATTCTCAAACTAAGGCATCAGTTGGAAGAAGGAAGGAAAGCTGAAGAAGACATGAAGAAGCAATGTCTAGAAAAGGAAGAACAACTTCAAGTTGAGGTAAATATCTTGAAAGGTAAATTAGAAGAAAAGGATAAACTGTTGCGATTTCAAGATAGTACTAAAGCCTTGGATGATATTCTTAGTAGTCAAAGGTCTCCTGCTATCAAGACAGGTCTTGGTTTTCATGAATCTGTTGAAGGTGAATCTAGCTCACAAGGTGAGGCAAGGAACTCTAAAGAGAAATCTAAAATGATCAACAAGGAGATAAGAGAGATGAGAAGTCAACCCCATCAACAATCAAGGAAAGAGATTCTTCAAAGAAAATCTTTTACTCCTCCTATGAATAATGTTGAATGTTATGTATGTCATAATCTTGGACATGTTGCAGCTAGATGTAGAAGAAGAAGGTTTCAAGACCATCATGCAGAAAGATCATCACATTCAAGGTACTTTAATGGATATTGCTTTGCTTGCAATATGTTTGGTCACAAAGCTGCTGATTGCTACAGGAGGAATATGAAACATGTAAGATGTTATGCATGTAACAAGCTTGGACATATAGCAAAGGAATGCAGGAACAAAGAACGGACTTCACACAAAAAGGAGAAAACAACATCACACTTGAAGATATGGAAGAAGAAGGAAGTACAGACAGAAAGATGTGGCACAACACAATGTACTCAGACACAACACAACACAGACTCAGAGGGCGCTGAAAGTATAAAACTTCAGTGTCCTAAATCTCATACGCAAGTTCCATAAAGGGAAGTCGCGTATATATGCAAGTTGGATACTGCACAGTTGCGTATATGATTATCTGAAGAAATGCAGTAGGGACAGGTTCAGGAAAAGGATTTGTTATGTTTCAGTCCATTATTTTCTCTGTTGATAATGTTTATAGTCTGCTGAGGATGTGTGGAAATGTCTTGATACTTGTAAGATGTTTAGAAGGGCTTGATCCTAACTTGATGATGATGAAGTCTTGATGCTTATTGCTGATATATGCATGATCAGATCTAATAGATGGCACAGGTTGAGGGGGAGCATATGCCTTTAATAATTAGTTGTTGGCATTATGGTTAATAGTCCTTGGTGATGATGCTTATATGGCTAAAATGATATATCTTGCTATGATGTGGTTATGAGTTGTCCATGATAAAATATCATATGATTCTTGGGGTTACATAGTTGATGTTCAGATTAGATTTATGGTTGATTCTTTGATGATGCATATATGGTGCTTACATGGTGATTTTCATAAGGATAAGGAGAAGTACAAAGCTTGAATACACATCTTCCTCACTTGATGATGAGTCACTCATATGCTGCTGTCGTCATATGCATAAAGATCATATAGTTATGATGCAGGCACTCTTGCGGATAAGAATTGTTGTTGTTGACGATATCAAGAAATTTTGTCAAATAAGCTTGAGCTCAAGATACATAGCGCTGATATATGGATGAATACTGAAAGTTGCTTTGTTGGAGACATGATGATGAGTTCTTATCTATATGATGATAGGTTGATACTTACATATGTTGATTGATGCAGATGTTCCCAAGTAATGGTACTTGGATCATGTAGATCTTGACATTGATTTAATGGCTATGGTGGTTTCACATATAATGTGAATGATTTCATGATGATGTTTAAAAGGAGGAGTTGACATCTATGTTCAGACATACCTTGTTACAGGACATTTACATGTTGCTAATATGGAAATGGTTGTACGCGAGTTTCATAAGGACTATCCACTTATATACGCTTGTTTATGTGGATACAGTCGCGTATATGATAATTTGAAGGAAATCAGTGGGTCAAACTCAGAATGAGAAGATTCTGATATGGGTCTGACAGAGACCATCTGGCACAGGTTTAGGGGGAGCAGATAAACTTCCAATGATGCATTATTGGCATTATCTTAGAAGCTTTTGGTTCTAGTTCACAGTTGTTGTTGGTTTCAGGTGGAACAAAGGAAAAAGGAGAACAAAAGGATCTCTTGGTTGATTGACAGATGCTGCCGATATCAGTTATTGGTGACTTTCATAAGTCTTGCTCTAGATATTTTGTCTCTATGTCATATTTTGTGATATCTCTTTCATGGTGTCAAGGTCATGTAACGGCCTATATTGGTTTCCCCACTATACCTGGGATGAAGATGTAATGTTCTTGCTTTATCATGTGTAAACTTTTGATGTATCCCCACTTGGTTGGGTGGATGAGTCAATTCTAGTATATCCTCACTTGGTTGGGAAATGGATGTATGTATTGAGTCTTTTGGTGATAGGAAGGTCTCTTATGATGTATAAGTCATGGTTCTTCTTGAAGAACATCTTTTTGCAGATCTAGCCTTTATTCAGGAAGAGCATGAACACCACACTTCAGCAGTACAGAGACTTGGCATGTACTCGGGGGGAGCATGGATAGATTGGTACATTTTGGCATATACAAAGCGGGAGCACATTTGGAGATTTCAGCAGGTACTCAGGGGGAGTATGGACAGCAGAATGTGTATCAAGGAAAGAGAATATCTTGGTCCACCCTTTGCCCTTGATGTTAAAGGGGGAGAGTGATTTGGTGTTGTTGCCATCAAGTCCAAAGGGGGAGATTGTTGGCATTATGATGCATGTGTTGTACTTGATGGCAACCCTCTCATAGAAGAACATCTCACTTACATATAACTGGATCAATATACAGATATGATGCAGGACATCTCAAAGGAATAAGAAGATCAAGTTCTAAGTATGACAAGTTAGCTTTTCCATCAAGTCCAAAGGCGGAGATTGTTGGCATTATGAGACAAGTGTTGTCCTTGATGGCAAAATGACAAATTATAGTGCAGCAGGTCAGTAGCAAAGAATTGATGATCAGACTACAAATAATGAAGAAAGAAGAGTATATACGTAGGTTCACTATATACCAAGTAGGGTATACACACAGGTTCACTATATACCAAGTCACGTATACGCAGGTTCGCTATATACCAAGTAGGGTATACACACAATTTCATGCACGGAAAAGCGCGTACATGTCGGAAAGCTTACTTTCGGTCCGTGGTAGTTAGTCCTTGGTATTTGAACCTATGATTTTGGACCATGGTATCTCAACAAGTGTGTTGATCCCAAGTATTGGGCTCTTGGTATTGATTTATTATGGTTTTGGACCATGGTATTGAGCAAGGCCTAAGACTATAAAAGGAGAAGAAGATCATTAGGCTAAGGCATCCAAAAAGTCTTGAATATCTGAGGAAGTATGAGATCCAGTATGCAGGTTATGGGTTGATGATGCATTGCTTGATCTGAGCTAAGGAGGGATCTCACCGGTGGATGGAGAACAGGATCTAAGTATAGATCGGGATCAAATGGTTTGAAAAGAACTATTCCTATATGATTGATTATGTTTATTCTAGATCTGTATACTGACGCATACAATGATCTGAACTAGGTATAACTTAAGTTTGTAATCGCTGCAAGTCATGATTGAATATTTATAGATCTGTACGTGGGTTGGCTTTGGTGTAAGCGCGTATGTACGCAGGTTGAGTTCATTGTAGTAGCGTATACCTTTTGGGCTATGATATTTGAAGTTACAGGTGGTTCTGGTTGTTAAAGGGTTCTGATGACAGTTTAAAGGTGTCATTATTCTGCATATCTTGTTTGGCTGATTGTGTTTAGCTTCAATATTGATGGATGAGAACTAATATTGGATCAGGATCATAATGACTCATATTTATGAGATCTGATGGACTAGATCTGGGTGCTAACACATATATTATCCTTGTATATGTCATGATCTGGTTATATCTGAAGTTAGGAAGTGCAGAAAAGTTATGAATACGTGATTAATGACATATACGTTGGTTCATCTTGTGAAGTTGCGTATACAAGCAGGTTCAACACTTCCAAGTAGCGTATGCACTCTGATGCATGATTTTGATGGTACAGTTGGTTCTGATTGTTATTGTAGAGTTCTGCTCTATGTTCTAGTGACTGTGTTGTTGACAGGGTTTGAGTGTTTCAGTGATTCAAAGATTGATGATGCTAGTATTGATTGTTTTGTGCTTCAGTGATAGTTATGGGTCCAGTATGAAAATTGGATGAAACGTGGCCTTCAGATTATGTGTTGTGTTTTAGGAGTATCCAGTCTAAAAATGTATCAAACGTGGTACCCGGAGGAGAGAAGTTTGTAGGCCAACACCTACGTACTAGTATCTTAGCTAGTACAAGAGCAAAGGGGGTTGTAGATCCCTTCCAGGAGAGTCTGGAGAACGAGAGAAGGTTGTAGCCTTCTGCAGGTTGTAGCCTATGTGCTGGTAAAGGACTACACCAGTACATTGTAAAAGAAGTTTCTTAATAAAGGAAGATAGAAACGAATTGCAGCAGGTGGTTTTCACCCACATTGGGTTTCCACCTTATATCATGGTGTTCATGTGTGCTTCTTGTGTGTGATGATTTGTTCTGTTTTTACTGCACTTGCTTACTATTGATATGGTTAATGAAGTTCTGATGCACTAACTAAAGATCAATATTTAATGGATTAACTGAATCATAAGTATTTTGGATATATGCTAGTTTCTTTAGACACAGTTGTGTATACACGCGGGTTCCCTTGAATGAAGTAGCGTATATGTATCTGAAGTTGAAAAATGAAAAAGTTTTATTGATATGATAATACTGATTCACCCCCCTCTCAGTATTATTTACAACATTAGCACCTTATCAATTTTAACCTTTATAAATCCTTTATTTACCATATTTCCATGCACTTTATGCCCAAGCTCTGTATTGAATATGGATCCCTCACCCCACCTTCACTCCATGTTACACAAAAATATTGTCACCATGATTATTTGCAGTCAGTATGGGTCTATCATCACTTGTACTGTCCTCCTAAGCAAGTCTCAGACCTCAGCTCTTCAAGTCAAGCTTTGAAATTGAGAGAAAGACATTGAAAATCAATAAAACTCTGGTTCCGCAGTTTCTCTCACTATTGCTTGCGGTCCTGCACCTTCTGTTTACAAAAAATGCGGACCTGCCCGCTCTGTCCCTAAAGATGTGGGTGCGGACCCCTGTGAAAGTAAAAAAGGTGCAAGTTTATTCTAAAAAGCTCACTTTGGGTTCATTCTAGATGATTCTAGAAGGAATTTTGACGTGGATTGGCCGCTCTTAGGTGGTTCATGCATCCCAAAAGAGAAGGAGCTAATCCCTTGATGAGAGGAGCTATCCCTTTGAAGGAGGGCTTTATCCCTTTGAAGGAGGACCTAGTAAATTCCCTCCATTGCACTATAAATTAAGGCATTGGGCTGGTTGCTAGGGAGGTTAGAAGCTGAACATTTTTTAGGGTAAATGCTGGTGAAATTAAGACTTCCTAGTTGAGCTTAAGAGGAGAGATCACATACCTTTTTTGCTTCATTGGGAAGAGAGTGAAACTTGTCAAAGTAGAGGAGACTTCTTGCTAGACCCTCGGAGGAGCTTGTACAGTGTCAAGGCACAGGTTGTAAAGTTATTCTTGAATTGAATTAATACAATCAAACTCATTTTTCTCAACAAATTGTCTCATGTCATTTGTTTCATGAATTCCTTGACTTTCATGTTAAATATGTTTTATGATATTGGCTTTTCAGGTGTTATTTAATTTGTTTGCTTGTTTGTGATTGCAGATTCGCGACAAAGGAGCTCATTTGGATCAGAGGAGCGAAGGCTTCCACAAACCTACGTTGGACTTAAGGTAGGCCTAAAACACTTGTTTTCCTTTGTTTATAAAAGCATATTTAGAGAAAGATAGTGTGTGATTGGTTTGCTTGTCATTAGGTCTTCTTTAGATTCTAGGAAGGTCTATCTTGTCCGCAAGATTGACTTATTCCGTGTGACACTCCATGTTGCAGAAGATCTACCTTGTCTCTAATAGAAAATGTAGAAGAAACATTTGCACCTATAAACGAATGTAAATAAGGTTAGTATTTACTCCAAAAAAAAACATTTATTATACTATCAATAATATATACAACATGCTTTAATATTTTGATTTACCTATGCTGTGTCTCAAATCCATGATCTTCCATGGATGTATGTCCCCTTCATTAACATCCTCATCAATCAAACGTGGTTGAGTGACATCAACTATCAAAATTGTAACATAATCAACATTAACCCTTTCCCCAACATAATAAGTTCCAGACATTGTAGATTTGACACTTCCTAGCCCAATGACTTGATCATTAATAAGGAGATCAACATAGTCCCCTTTTGCCAAAATTATTTTTTCCATTGTAGCTTGTATCAATTCTGTAACAACGATTAAATCATAACGTGTAATTAAAAGGTTGAACCATGTAAGTGTGACTTTATATTTTCATAAAAAACACATAACTTACAAAAAAGTAATATAGATGCAAAAATTAAAATAGTATGCTAGTCGTATTGTATGTAATGAAACAGTGTTTCCTCAAATGAAGGCTAACAATCAATATCATTCTTTCTACTACAAACATAAGCATATTTCTAGAAGCAACATTATATGGTCAAATAAATCTAGCACATGCTAGATTTCCTTCTAGCACAAAAACAAACACATTGCTAATAACAATATTCTAAGGCGAAGGAAATCCACCACATGCTAAATTTCCTTCTAACGTAAATAGAAGCATATTACTCACAAAAACATTTCAAAGTAAAATAAATCTTACACATTCTAGAGTTTATTCTAGCACAAACACAATCACAGTGCCATAAATAACATTGCAGTGTGGAAGATATCTAGCATATGCTTGATTTACTCCTAGCACAAAAAAAGCACATTGCCAACAATAACATTGTAGGGCAAACAAAATCCAACAAAATCCAACAACTTCTATCAAAAACACAATCACATTTCCAATAACAACGTCGCAAGGTAAAATAAATTTAATGCATGCTAGCTTTACATGTAGCATAAATACAAGCATACTACCGAAAACAACATTTCATGCCAGAAGAAATCTAGTGCATTCTATATTTCATTCTAACACAAACAAAATCCCATTACCAAGGTGAAGGAAATATAACACGAGTTAGATTTCCTTCTATAATAAACAACCAAATTGAAAACAACAATATTGCATAGCAAAAAGAAATCTAGCACAACTTCTAGCCCAAACACAAGCACAACATTTCCAATAACATTGCCAAGGTGAAGGAAATCTAACACTTGCTAGATTTCCTTTTATCATAAACAACCAAATTGACAACAACAATATTGCAAAGCAAAAGAAATATAGCATAGTTTCTAACCCAAACACAAGCACATTTCCAATAAAAATATTGCAAGGTGAAAGAAATTTAATGCATGTTAGCTTTACATGTGGCACAAATACAATCATACTACCAACAACATAATTTCATGCCAAAAGAAATCTATTGCGTATTATGTTTCTTTTTAACACAAATCAACAAAGTGTAATGGTGATTCTCTGTTGTGAATACCCATATGAAAAGTGGCATAATCCTAATAAGACCAATGCAGCCACTGCTAGGATACCCACTCACCTTACCCTTTATCCTACAAAAACCTCCCATGTATGAAATCCTTTTTTGCCAAGTGTTTACTTGTAAAAGGGGAAAGTAATGAATAATTTTTCTCGCTAGAATAAATTTCCTTGGGGAAAACATGGTGGAAAACATGAAGCCTCATCTCCTTACCAAGAAAGTAAGACTAACTAGGCCTGATTGATATCCATGCCCGATGAACTATATTAGTGGTAAAATTTGTTGTTTACACTATGATTGGTAATGTACCTTGAAAGTCACACGTGCTATCATCTTCATAATGTTAACAGTTACACATCCATGACATCTCTGGTTCTTCCAAATTCTATGACATAATCAATGTAGTTGAAGCCTTTGAGATTTCTGGATCCAATGTTCTTAGAAGAATATGGCAGGCTTAAAAGTTAGTGTCCAAGGAGTTACTCTCCTTTATCACAAGTTGACCAACTAGTGTTCCTATTCTAGATTACTCTCAAGATCTACTTACATGCCAAAAAAGAAAGAAGGTATTGTGAAGACAATATATCTTTGTTTCTAAAGGAAAACAATCTCTATTTAATGACAAAAGATAATTTTTTGCTATTTTTAGAACAGTTGCCTTGAGAACATTGCCAAAGAAATCATAATACATTAAGAGTTTATATACTCTCAAAATCTTCCAAGGTCACGTAATCACAATTGAGCCTCAACAACTATATAGTTATGAGGCAGCCTAACCCATATTCATTTAATCAATTTTCCTTTAGATGATTACGTAATAAACAACTATACAAACAAATATGCATTCTATTGACAAGAATTTATATAACCCTATCAAGGTCTTACAAGAAAAGGAATATTTGTACCAGGAAGATCCACCTGAAGAAATTAATTCCTACTGGCTCAACCAACAAAGGTTGTTGTGCAATCTACAGGTACCAAGCAATGATCCCACACAGCAGTGTCCAAGTTTCACTAGCATCTTATTAAAAAAGTTTGTGTTTCTCCCCATGTAAGTTGACCATACCAATGTTTCATTATTCAAAAGTTTAGAGCCTCCTTGGTAAAACCATGCATGCCATATTCAGTGACTATAGCATACTCTGAGGTAGATTCAGTAATAAATTTTGTGCATCAATAGAGTTTTGGCATTTTGTGGCTAAGTTAAGGCACCAACACCACAACTGTTACGAATGACCTAGTCAAGTCTCAAGAGAGAGCCTCTTTTGTCTCATCACTATATCAATTCATGAAATGGTGTAGAGCCTAACAAGCTTCTCTTTCAATTACTCAAGCTAGACAACATTGACAAGTTGTATTCCTACCTAACCAAACATTTTCCATGTTTTTGTTCCTCATAAAAAGATATCAGTTTAGGGGTTATCCTAATGCAAAATGTACCTCTCGACAGACTATGTTAACACCTTGTTTTAGGAGATTAACCCATTGGCCTTTGTTCTGTGGTGACTTTCCAAACCCAATAGCTCCTCCATAATATTACTCTCGTATTGAATCTAAAACCATTTAACTATGATTAATTTGTAGCACATGAAATTTGCAAGGAAGGGTCACAGTTTTAGGTTTGGACCATTTAGTCAGGTTTATAGCTTAAATGGCAGTTTCATACTTCGAGTTAAACTATCTTTGACATATATGATATAACTAGCCTAGTCCATTTTTATGTCACTACTACAACAATCCATGAAATTTGCATGCAAGGTCTAAAATCAATGCTTAACTTGGCTTCCATAGTAATGTTCCACATTTGAATGGACTTCCCAAAAGATTGCATTGTGCTTATATAATGCTTCATGCATCTCTAGTAAAAACTAAAGGCTGGATGCAAAATGTGTTTGTTAGATGTTTCTTATGAATGCATAGATAAGATTGGCGTATTTCATATATTCTCATGCATCTCTAGTAAACACTAAAGGCTAGTCTCCAAAGGTGTTTGTTTGATGTTGCTTATGAATGCATAGATAAGATTGGTGTATTTAATATATTCTCACTACAATACTGAATGTTGGATCTAACTCTTCAATGGTCCATGGATTGAGTTTTAACTCATTGAGGTATCTCTTACAATGGGCCAATATCTTGAGCACTAAGGAATCAGATAAACTTGCAGCTGATTTTATCTCTCTAGGGGTAGCACTGGTGTATTCTAGCTATCTAAGTGTCATTTAATGAGGTTGCAACTTTTCCCAAATTACAAAAATAAGTCAACATATGGCAATATCTTCTATGTCCTAGTGGGATAGGGAGTAAAAATTGATTTGCATCAGAAAACACAAGGTACAATAGACAATGAAGATGACCAGTTTTTCTATCTCACTGATGCAAAGACCCAGTTGTTGCCATAGAAGTTCAACAACTAAATTTAGACTCGTGATTATAATAACACTTTCGTCATGATATCTATAAGTCGCTACCTAATCATCCTTTCCCTCGTTAAGTGAGGAAGAAAGAGAGCACAAGTTCTAAAGTACCTTGAGAAATGTAGCATTAGAAATTTGACGTGAAAGAAGCATGGCTTCTGCCTCAGCAAAAACATTGGAGTTCATTCATTGCAAACTTGCTCAAACTTTTTTTTTATAGCATTTGGAATTTTGGTAATGAAAATATGTCAACAGGGAGGTGCCAGTTTCACTAACTTAATCAATACACCTACATCATGAGAATATAAAAGGTTTTACAAACCTTCACATTCCAACAAGGATTATAACAATATAAACTCTGTTCGAGGAACATTGAGTAGCATTGTTCATAAAATGTCATTTCTCACCTCAGCACAAGCACAAAACCGAATCATCACTGTGGCGTATGTTTTTCCTGAAGAAGCCACAAATGCACGTAAAGAACACCCTAAATAGATGTGTTAATACCTTCCATTCATCCAATGAAGGTGGGTTGGCCCTCAAAGTTGTTTTTAGATTGCATGAAGAGAAGGCTGGTACTTTGCCTTTGAATTTATGATCATTCAACCTGTTTGGAAAGGAGAAATATTGAAGAGGTATAGGAATGAATTTGGCTATTTGGTTTTTATGTTTAGAACAATCAGATGATATGTTTTCTCCAAAACATAAGTAGAAGAAGATCTGTCTGGGAGGCTGATTTTAATAAATTCACAAGGTATTATTTCTATCCATTAGGAATCACATACTCAGGTGATTGAGAATAAATAATAGCATAGTCAAACGGAAAATTAGGTTTAATTTACATAACCTCACCTAGAATCTCACTCAAATCTCACATAAGGTACAGTAGACAATGACGATGACTAGTTTTTGTTTCTTACTGATGCAGAGATCCAGTTGTTGCCATAGATGTTCAACAACTAAATTTAGAATCATGATTATAATAACACTTTTATCACGATATCTATAATTTGGTACCTAATCATCCATTCCATTGTTAAGTCAGGAAGAAAGAGAGCACAAGTCCTGAAGTACCCTGAGAAATTTAGCACTATAAATTTAACTTGAAAGAAGCATGTCTTTTGCCTCAGCAAAAACACTAGAATTCATTCACTGCAACCTTGCTCAACATTTTTTTTATAGCATTTGGTATTTTGGTAATGAAAATATGTCAACAAGGAGGTTCTAGTTTCACTAACTTAATCAATACATCTACATCATGAGAATATACAAGGTCTGACAAACCTTAACATGCCAAAAAGGATTATAACAATCTAAACTTTGTTCAAGGAACACTGAGCAACATTCTTCATAAAATGTCATTTCTCACCTCAGCACAAGCACAAAACCAAATCATCACTATGGTGCACGCTTGTGCTGAAGAAGCCACAAATTCACATAAAGAGCACCCTACATAGATGTGCTAATACCTTTCGTTCAACCAATGAAGGTGGGTTGGCCCTCAGAGTTGTTTTGAGATTGCATGAAGAGAAGGCTGGTATTTTGCCTCTGAATTTAGGATCATTCAGCCTATTTGGGAAGGAAAAGTATTGAAGAGGTATAGGAATGAGTTTGGCTATTGGGTTTTGATGTTTAGAACAATCAGATGATATATGTTCTCCAAAATAAGTAGAAGAAGGCCTGCCTGGGAGACCGATTTTAATAAATTCACAAATTATTATTTCTATCCATTAGGAATCACATCCTCAAGTTCTTGAGAATAAATAATATCACAGTTAGCTGGATAAGCATGTCTAATTTACAGAACCTCACTGATGCAGGAAAGAACACCTATAGGCAGTTTTCCCTGCTTTCGCTAATCACCTTATGCAAGTCTGTGGGTTATTACCACCTATCTCAATCGGAAGCATTATATCTATTCTTTTTAATTAAAAACTAAGGCCACACAACTTGGTCGAAAATACACGGAAACCATGGAAAAACCTTACTAGAACATATAAGTCGGATCTCAAATATTATACAACCTGCTTTCATAAAATCACTGGGTCCAGTTCATCAAAGCTACCTCTGCAACGTGGTACCATCCTTCATTATCTCTGATCATCGATCAACAACTTGCATGACAATCCTCCACCGTCAATCTTCCTCCATCAGATCCCACGGTTGACATTAATTTCGGGTAGACAACAAGCACAGAAATTACCTGCTCGAAAAAGTGGTTTCCTCTCTCCTCCTCACTGCTATGTGTCACTCGGTTAGTGGAATCGGGTGACTACCCTTCAATACCACTTATGGTTTTGAGGCCACCCAATAATCCGTTTACCACCTTATGAAGACCGATTTCGCTACTTAACACCCTCGCGTCTATGCCATAGGTTGCCAATGCTAACCGTCGATCTATGAGATCTGACGGCTCCTGTGCATACTCCGATCAATTCCTCATTAATTTGGTTTCATTCTCCTTTGATGGTTTCTATGTTAAACCACCTTCCTCTGCAATACTTTGTTTCGACATCCATATAACGATTAACTATAATATCTTGGTTATTGTTGGATCGCCATTGATTCTACAGTGATTGATAGTCGATCAACATGCCTACAGATGGAATTTTAATCATCTACGTATATACATATACCAAAACTTCGAAAATGGAACAATAGACAATTCCTCTGCCTCTCTGTGTTCACCGAATTCTGCCTGGATACATATGTTACACAAAATCACTAATGTAACCAGAATTTATCATTTCATATTGAATCACACCATCCACACTCAGAATTAACTCTCTGTATATAACATATAAACACATAATTACATATTTGAGGCTCTCCGTCCCTCTCTAGCCTGATTCTTCTAATTAGAGCCTCTGTTTCCTCTAATCTGCCCATAGGCTTACAATTCCATCGTGAATCCTCTCGAATCCTCCCTCTCTGTCCTTTCAGAAAAGAAAGGAAATACAATATATCTAAGCTAACCATCTCCTCCACAATTGAAGGGATAGACTATACATTTAGAAATCAAATCCTATCCTAATCTGAACAAACTAAACTACTTGGCTTGATCTCCATGCAGGGAGGATCAACTTGCCACCTATTCTCTCTTTTCCTTAGTATTTGGCAACAATATAACTACTTACATACTTTGCAATTTATAGAAATTAAGTAGCCAATTATTCTTCCAAACTCTCGTTAGCCACAACATGTGACCACACCATCACATTGTTGGCTAGGCCTAGATGGTCCTCCATCACTCACACAGAATCTCACTCAAATCTCACACAAGGTATAGTAGAAAATGAAGATGACCAGTTCTTTTTATCTTACTGATGTAGAGACCCAGTTGTTTCCATAGAAGTTCAACAGCTAAATTTAGACTTGTGATTATAATAACACTTTCATCATGATATCTATAAGTTGGTACCTAATCATCCTTTCCCTTGTTAGGTGAGGAAGAAAGAGAGCACAAGTCCTGAAGTACATTGAGAAATGTAGCACTAGAAATTTGACTTGAAAGAAGCATGGCTTCCGCCTTAGCAAAAACACTGGATTTCATTTGCTGCAACCTTTCTGAACCTTTTTTTATAGGATTTGGCATTTTGGTAATGAAAATATGTCAACAAGGAGGTGCTAGTTTCACTAAATTAATCAATACATCTACATCATGAGAATATACAAGGTCTGACAAAGCTTCACATGTTCACAAGGATTATAACAATCTAAACTCTGTTCAAGGAACACTGAGTAACATTGTTCATAAAATGTCATTTCTCACATCAGCACAAGCACAAAATTGAATCATCACTGTGGTGTATGCCTGTGCTAAAGAAGCCACAAATGCACATAAAGATGAACCCTAAATAGATGTGCTAATACCTTCCATTCATCAAATGAAGGTGGGTTGGCCCTCAGAGTTATTTTGAGATTGCATGATTAAGCAGGTTGCCGGGGTAACTGTTCCAACTGCCATTTCTGTATTGAACTCTGCGACGTTGGATTTCATCACCAACTAGTGTTTTCAGTACGGAAAGTTACTGTTTGTGTGTGTTTGATCTCCTAGATTCTTTAGGCGTGTGATTCAAATTTGTTTGGTTCTTTAGAGGCTTTAGGTGGTTTTCATTGAGATTTTACTTTGTTTGCGTGTGAAGTAGTTAAAAGTTTTTAACCGTGGCTGAATTACTGAGGAAGTCCCGTAGACTTCGGGGCCAACCTCCTGAGTTTTCACCAAGCCATCCTGAAGGGTTGAAAGTCCTCGTAACTCCTAGAGACAGTAAAGTTGGGTCCCCTGAAGAAGGAGAGTCTTCTTTGGTGGTACATCCTGATTTTCAAGCTTTAGTAGCAGATTATAATCCTCAGTCAGTGTCTGTTTCCGAAGTTACTGGTAGCTTTTCATCTACTAGTGATATAGGTGAGGAACCTGAAATATCCAAACCTGAAAGTGAATTTGCTACTACTCTGACATCGGGGTTTGCTTCTCCAGCTTCTAGTGGTCCTGGTTCACCTAGGGTAGAAAGAGTAATCACCCAAGATCTTCCTTTTGGACTTATATCTATCGAATAAATTGCTACTCCGGAAGAAGAAGTAGGCATCCCTATCCCTGAAAATCAACCTGTTATTGAGCTAAGTGTTGTAGGGAAAAGTATCCGATTCGGATGACCCTATCCCACTCTAAGGGTGATAGTACCTCAGCAACAACTGTAAAGAAAACTACTTAAGGTTTACTTCTTTATGAAAGCAAAAGAGAGTGGAGAAATGCACTAACCGTTGCCTTGCGCTTAATGTCGAATCCAGACTCTTCTCCTTGCTGCTTGCTCCCAACTCCTTGTTCTTTTGCTGGCCCAGCTACAATGAGATCCTGCAAGATAACAAAGAAGGAAACTACAAGAAGCATGCAATCATAACTGATTCACGGATTAGCATAAATCAAATATACAATCATCACAACACATCATTGAAACAAGTGCATATAGAAGAACCTCAATAGCTTTTATTAATGAAGAAGTAAAGTTCTGAGAGAGTTACAACCATTGAAGGCCCCAATCCAGCAACACCTCCCAGCAGAAAGAATTTCTCCTCTTCACCTCCCTCAAGCAATCACCCAATAGTTCTATAGTGAAACCAACAGCATATCATTACTTTGCACAAAATTCCAGCCTCTTGAGCTCATAGGAGAGAGCTCAATATATAGATGAATTGAGAAAGGATGAGTCAGCTTGCAACTGATGTGTAGCTGCCTTGTGTCCTCTCTCTCTTCAGTTGATCTTCAGTTCTTGAGTACACTTGGAGAACCTTGCTTCCACTTGGAGAAACAGAGCCTCTGACTCATCACAAGGCGAAATCCCTGATCCAAGTGTCATTTTTGGAAGATTCCAGAGCAATGACTCAGTGTGCCACTTGTCCCATCTCGCTCAGCACAGGTGGCCTTTGTTCCACTTGCTTTGCAACGAAGGTACACCATGGAGGAGTTGAGTTTCAGCGCAGAAGCCTAGTGGAGCACCTGCTTTGATTTCAGGATTGCTTGTTTTTGAGTGTTTTCAGGTGGAGAACTGATCTGAGAGCTGTTGGTTTGCTGACCTTGTTCCTCTAGGGGTAGGAACATCATGTTTACGGACTTTGGATCCCTTGGATTATTGACAATTCATGCCTGATGCTGCAAGGCACAAAATTGTCTATAACATATGCCCCCTAAAGTATGAGGTCGTTTATCGGGTGAAATGCTTTATTAGGAGGATCCGAAGTTCATTCAATCTGCTGAGAAGTGTCCTGTAATAAGATACAATACAATACATTATTTTTCATACTTTTTCATGATCTAGCTGAGGCGGGCATTCCCATGCTCAGCTTTTATAAATTCATTTTGGTACATAACACAGACGATCGTCTGATGATAGACTGATAATTCTTTGCTGAAATTATCATCCTTTGAGAAGGATGATCATCTGCTGTAATGATGTACATATCAAATGTCTTTATATCCTGAATATATATCGCAGCCCGGATGGATGAAACTAGATCCGGGGTCTTCAATCTCTTCCGATCTTCACTCGATGTACAAGTCGATCCATGTGAGAATTTCTTGAAGTCGAACATGGAAAGACATCGCTTGATTACCGGTCAATGATGTAAACCGTTAACAAGCGCGAGAGGAGTCACCGATAAGGATGATGACCCTCAAGGTACGGCAGTACAATTCACATGGTGGGAATAGAGGACTTGGCGTCGACCACCATGCAAAATCTTCTGGTCGAAGGTCATTGATGTACACCTGTCGCCGGAAGTGAGAAACTTGCCATTGAGGCATGCAAGCTTCAAAGTACTGAAGGGGGTGTTCCTAGATCAACTCCTTGGATAATGAGCTGATGTCGACAAGGAGCGATCTGTCAAAGGAGGGCCTTAATGAATCCCACATCAGTGACACGGAACTGAGCTAGTGATTGTGATGAGGTGAAAACAAACTGTGATGTATGATTCAGGGTGGCGGTCATGAAATGGATGAAGGACAATGTATGGCAGTGGATGGGACACGGTTGACTCTTTGCAGAACAACATCTCTTGAACATATAACGACACTGATGTGATGGATTGGTAGCATTACCCCAAATGTGGATGGTGTGGCGAGGACCATGGTGATGAGACCGGTGAATGAGACAACCCAACCCGATGTGATACGGAGGACAAAGTGTCATGTTCAAGAGTGACTTGCTACCATTAAAGCTGTGAGGTTCTCCCAATTTTTTCCCCAGTCATTGCTGACCAGTACCTCTTTATTTTTATCAAGCTTGAGGAGGATAACATATGCTTGTTCTATAACCTGCCCTTCGGGCAAGCCCATCGCTATGTTTCAACGAGCCTAGCGATAGGGAAACTCGTTCTCGTTTAAAGACAAGTTTGTCGCTATTTAGTGAATTTAACGAGTCTAACGACAAGGATAACTCAGTCCTTTTCATTTTTAGAGAGTCTGAAAAGGTACATAAAGTCAACTCCAGAATTCCTTTTTCGTCATCTAATCCCTTAAGTCCGAAAAAGTATAAAACAACACAGAAGGGATGAATTTTCGATCTCTTTAACGAGCCGAACAAAAGAAGCGCTCGATCTTTTTGTGCAATAATCCCTCAGGTCCAAAAAGATTAAAATCTAGAGGAGGGATAGCTCTTCCGGTTGCTTTAACGAGCTGGAAGGCCAAAACTCGGCAAACTTTTCATTTTTTACGAGTCAGTGAAAAGAGCTCAAAGAAGACTCGTCTTTTGAGGAACGAGTGATAAACAGGGATAGCAGCAGATTCTAGGTATAGGTTGGAATTTTCCAATCACGGCAGTGTCACAAGGATGGCTAAGTGAAATCACTCTTCGCAGCTGTTCCTCAAAATGGGTAAACAAACATATGGAGATGAACGATTGGCCAAATGAACGGATGGAGGTGAGACTGCAAGAACACGACCAAGGGTTTTAATATGGCAGTCAAAGGTTACATTTCTCAAGGTTATTTACCGGTTCATTTTTTCTGGGTGAGCTTGAACTCTAGGGGAAGATTGCTCACAACTTATGTTTATTTTTTAACGAGCATGAACATTGCTAAAACTGCTCGATGATGGATGCCCCCAGCATAATAATGCAGACGAGGCATATGCCCCCTAAACCTTAAGGGACAGTTCATTTTTTAATGAGGTTGACATCGTAAAGAACTATCCTCTTTACTCTTTATTTCATTTTTTAAACGAGGTTGACTTGAGATAGGAACTATCCTCGAAGCTTTAGATCCATTAAAAATAGAAGGCTTCATATTCCATTGCGCCCATTTCCGCCAGATTATTTGGCGGTGGTGGGGCAGCAGTGCCCATTAAAGAAGGGCCTTTTAGGAAAATTACTCCGATATATTGGAGAGGATGATTGCCTCCATGGATCGTTGGAATGCTTCTTATATTGGATGGCGGCACAACTTCTGTCGAAGTTGTTGTCGAATTGCCTGATCGACCTTTTCTCTTGCCATTCAACAACTGCGAATTCCCATGGCTTTTGTTTAATGTTGAAATTAAAGCATCATCTTGGCGCTTAAAACTTGACAACATCATAACTTGCGATGGGGAAGCATTTCCACTATCAACCAGATTCTGACTTGGGTCGGGAAATGGATCAGTCAACACAGCTGGAGTATGTGGATTCTTTACGAATCTTTTAAACTCAGCTTTGTATGGACAATCTGCCGTCCAATGATCATCGTCACATATGTGACACCTCCCAGGTGGTTTCTCCTCTCTATGAGGAGTTTTTCGAGGAGATGATTTTCTTTGATCTTTCTTCCCTTTGTTTTGCTTCTTCTTGCTTCCTGGTTGGTTGGTTTCTTTGCCCTTATCTGTCGATATGGCATTTACTTCCGAAGCAAGAACTTCTTCATGTGCATTTTGATTCGAATCCTTACGGGCCTTCTTTTGATTGGTACTTTTCGGATTCGTGTTTGCCGTGCCAATCACGCCATCGCCGGCATGAGAGTCACTATTTGATTTAGGAGGAGGAGGGATTGAAAACTCTGGTCTAGGGGCGTCTGGTATTTTGTCATAGAGCGTGCCGGACTGAGTATATACTAAGTCCAGATATTGCGCACGAGCAATAACTTGCTCTTCTGTTACGACTCCCCCCTTTGCCACATCTTCCGTTATGGCCGGAAGTAACGACTTTATAAACCACTCAGCTAAAAGCTGATTAGGAACGTATGTTTTAACCATTCTTCGTCGACGTCGCCACTCATGTATATGATATGATATATGGGTGGCGGTTGTCTGTTTGAAGTTAGTCAATATTTCTGTTCCCGTTTCATACCTTATTGGTAATTGAAAGTGGGTTAAGAATGTCGTGGCAAGGGAGCTAAAATTGTCGAACGAAGCTCTTGGCAATTCTATATACCATTTCGCCGCTGGACCTGTCAATGTCCTCTGAAAGAGGCGAAGCCTTATCGAATCATCATTCAAAGTGTTCGACGAACACCATAGATGAAATGTCATCACATGATTCGACGGGTCTTCACCTGGATTTCCATTGAATTTAGGAATGTCGGATGGAAGTTTGTGAGGGATCACTGGCCACCATGGGGCGTAAGCAATTGGATCATTGGTTAACCGATGTAAATCAGGCAACTCTAAAGTCGCCACGAATGGTAACTGTTGATTCAAGTTAGGGGAAGCGTAACCAGGGTACGATGGAATTGCCTGAACAGTTGGTCTTTGCATACCAGCATAATGGAGTTGATGTTGGTATGATTGATACGGTTGCTGGACTTGACCACTATAAAGTGGTTGATTTTGGCCATTTTGGATATATGGTTGTCCAGTATTCGCAAAGATTTGCTGTTCAGAACCTTGGTACACTTGTTGGAATTGTGGCTGTTGGTATTGCAGTATCCACGGTTGCGAGACCATGGGTTGTTGCGCTACACTAACCATTGGACCAAGATGTGGGGTAATTGTACCCGATTGTACTTGTGTCGCCCCACCAGTAGGCGATTGTGGTTGGGTCGCAGGGTCAAGGGGCTGTTGCATGAGAACCTGAGAAATCTGAGGTTGACATACAACAGGCATCATTTGAACTTGCGACACGGTTACGATAACCGGTGTAGTTGGGATGTTCGTCACAGGTACACACTGTTGCATAGAATATACAACTCTTGGTGGCTGGGATAGCATAGGTACCCAGCTACTCGTTGCAATTCCACCATAACTTGAATAAGGTTGAGAACTCCCGTATGGGTACCCTCCCGGAGGGGGTAATGAAAGGGCATACTGCCCCCCATACGGTGGTAATCCGGCACTCAAGGCAATTGATTGTCCTGGAGGACTGGATGGCCTAAATTGATTCCCAAAAGGGTCAATTTGATGAGTCTCACCATAAGAGTTACCAGACATTACTCCGGAACAAACAAGAACAGACCATACTGTCGAGATAGTCCCTTGGTGGACTCCTTCTAGCGACTGAGAGCTAGTTGGGACAGATGGTATGCCGACGAACATTGTTGGATTTGCAGCAGGTAATTCTGCCGTCGCCGTGTCATTTGACACAGTCCTAGATGTCGACGGTTGTTCAGACATTTTGAGTCTATCCAATTGATTGCCTAGTGATTCTACAGGAACTTCCACTGGTGATGGACAAACTTCTGTTGTAGCAGGAAATAGAGTGACCCCTACTCCAAAATGAGTTGGAGTGGATACTTGCGGTTCCTCTATAATTTCCTCTATCGCAATCAGACCAGGTGGAAGAGGAAGACCGTCAGGTCCGTAAAAGATTTCCGGTGCCGAAGAAGGGGTTGTATCGACAGCGACAGATGTTTGAGGAACAAAACTCTCTGGACCGGTTACAGATGGAACTGGTTCAGTTAAACAAGTATTTGCCCCCAGACTAGGATCAGTATTACTGTCCTTCTGTGGCGGTTGAACTTCTTCTATAGAGGCAGGGTTTCCGGAAATGTTTGGAGTAACCAGAACCTCAAATGTCGTTGGAACACTTGTTCTAACTTTTAAAGGAGATTTTGAACTGGTTCGACGAGCTCGCTTTGTCCGGACTGTTTTTGATTCCGGAGACAAAGACGGTTGACTCGCAAGCCTCCGAGAACGACGGATATTCAATTGACTTTCTTCCACGATTGCGGATTACTCGATCAACTAAAATATAAAGGGGAAAATTTGTGTTTCCGATTAGAATGAATTTTATTAGACGCTTTTAAACATAACTTTGCTTTTTCATGTTTTAAGAGTCGAGAAAAAGCTAAAGATGACTCTAGTCTCCTTCGATGTATTAACGAGCCCGAAGTGACAAATGCTCGGTTGGACCTTTTCAGTTATATAGTTTGAAAAAGGCCAAAAGAAACTGCTCTGGAGATCTAGGCAGAGGGTGTGCCAAACCTTTCGCGAAACCACAGAATACGTTTTACGGTACGGGTGGTCGATCTTCGTGAATGCTGTGTTCACTGCATCGCGATCAGTAGGGCAGCCGACACGACTTCCTATGGATAAAGGCTTTGTTCCTATAGGGGTCTCCCAATATATACGCGACGGTACGTGGGAGCACAAGTCCGTATTAGTGCCACCGACTCTCAGGAGGAATCACCCACCTTCGTAGAGATCGACAGTCACTATGTTTAACGACGTCGGAACACGTCTCTACCTAGACCTCTATATGTTTGCGTTATGTTACAATGCGTTGTTAGGTTCATTCAGTATATTTTAAGTTGATCTTTTTAAATTTTGCCTTTCAAGGTTCACCACGAGATGTATATGACAAATTCCTAAATGCAGCCTAAGATGAGAAGCAAGCTTTTTCAAATCTTTTTGACTGATGAAAATCTTAACTACTGAGGGAGAAGAAAGGAAAATCTTTTCACATAGTTCATACAGCACAAACTAATGCACTTTCTCCTAAATCATCATGCAAACTTTTTCAAATGCAAAATGCACAATGCATGTATTTTCTTTTCCCTTTCTTAATGTTGATGAATTACAAAAAGAAAGTTGTTATATAACTTTGATTTCGATTTAAAGCGAAAGTAAACAAGCTAGTCCAAAATCAAAAGACACCTTAAGATTTACTTGTTTAATCACTGGAAATACATGAAATCAAACCATGATGACGAAAGTAAAGAGACTAATCAGCTATGGACAACAAACAAGCTAACTCTTTAGACCAGCAAAATGCCTAACACAGGTTCAGATCTAAGAGGCCAAAGCAAGACTAGTTTACTCTTCGTTATGGGAAATTGTAAATGAAGTAAGAAATACAAAAGAACAAGTACAATTTAGTTATATAACAGAGGCGGAATGATGGAAAGTAAGGTTGGTTTCAGAATAGGTACAAGAAAGACAACTTGCAGCAAAATCTATAGTGAAAACAGGCAAGAAAAAGGGAGGAAACCCCAACTGCACTAGGCAAAATTGGGCCAACGCAGGTGCTGCACAGCCAGTCTGGCTCTCAGCGCAGGTAGCCCCTTCGGGACCTGCGTTGCAAAGCAGGTAGCCTCTGTACTACCTGCTTTGGAAAATGAAAGTTACGTTTTCACAGTTTCCGGGTCACAATTTTCTCAAAAATTCACGGTTTTTGCTCAAATTAGAAGCAATCAGTCAAGCACACACTAAGGGATGACAAGGAAGGTGAAAAGCTATCACTAAGAGCTTACAAGGATCCTTGTAGATCAGCTCTTCAAATCATGAACATGCTCAGAAATGAGCTAGAGTAGCTGCCCTCTACTTCGCTTTTGATATAGTCAAAAGCTTTTCGATTTGGTACTCTTTTGTTCAGGAAATGAATAGCAAAATACTACAAACAATCAAACCGATATGATCCCCAGCGAAGTCGCCAGTTTGTTGTAGGGAAAAGTATCCGATTCGGATGACCCTATCCCACTCTAAGGGTGATAGTACCTCAGCAACAACTGTAAAGAAAACTACTTAAGGTTTACTTCTTTATGAAAGCAAAAGAGAGTGGAGAAATGCACTAACCGTTGCCTTGCGCTTAATGTCGAATCCAGACTCTTCTCCTTGCTGCTTGCTCCCAACTCCTTGTTCTTTTGCTGGCCTAGCTACAATGAGATCCTGCAAGATAACAAAGAAGGAAACTACAAGAAGCATGCAATCATAACTGATTCACGGATTAGCATAAATCAAATATACAATCATCACAACACATCATTGAAACAAGTGCATATAGAAGAACCTCAATAGCTTTTATTAATGAAGAAGTAAAGTTCTGAGAGAGTTACAACCATTGAAGGCCCCAATCCAGCAACACCTCCCAGCAGAAAGAATTTCTCCTCTTCACCTCCCTCAAGCAATCACCCAATAGTTCTATAGTGAAACCAACAGCATATCATTACTTTGCACAAAATTCCAGCCTCTTGAGCTTATAGGAGAGAGCTCAATATATAGATGAATTGAGAAAGGATGAGTCAGCTTGCAACTGATGTGTAGATGCCTTGTGTCCTCTCTCTCTTCAGTTGATCTTCAGTTCTTGAGTCCACTTGGAGAACCTTGCTTCCACTTGGAGAAACAGAGCCTCTGACTCATCACAAGGCGAAATCCCTGATCCAAGTGTCATTTTTGGAAGATTCCAGAGAAATGACTCAGTGTGCCACTTGTCCCATCTCGCTCAGCGCAGGTGGCCTTTGTTCCACTTGCTTTGCAACACAGGTACACCATGGAGGAGTTGAGTTTCAGCGCAGAAGCCTAGTGGAGCACCTGCTTTGATTTCAAGATTGCTTGTTTTTGAGTGTTTTCAGGTGGAGAAATGATCTGAGAGCTGTTGGTTTGCTGACCTTGTTCCTCTAGGGGTAGGAACATCATGTTTAGGGACTTTGGATCCCTTGGATTATTGACAATTCATGCCTGATGCTGCAAGGCACAAAATTGTCTATAACACTAAGGGAGTGTGAATCAATCTTTTTAGTGTGGGATCCATCGCAAATTCAACAGGTGTTGTAGCCAAATGTACAGTTGTCATCTCAAACTGGACAACCCTTAGTTTCTGGTACACCCCAGCAACCAGTCCAGTCTAATATTCAAACTTTTGTACCTTCGGTAGTTTCTAAGCCTGGGCCTAGTACGCCTTGTACTCCACCTCAAACGACTATTGAAACTGTCGCAACATCTATTCAATCTACCCCACCTACTTCCGGAGTATCGACATCTCCGGTTTCTATTGTTCCTGTATCTACTCCTCAGACATCTTTACCACCGTCTGGATCCATGATTCAAACTTCTGTTCAGATGCCTGTAGGAAAACCTGGTTCAAGTACGGTTGTCACAAGTCAACCACAATTTACTTATCAACCGTACCAGAGATAGTACCAATTCGGTCCTGCTGTGCAGCAGCTAGTCTATCAGTATCAACCGTACCCTGGGTACACATATCAACAACCTCAACAACCCCAGTACAGTCTGGTTAATCCTGGTTTTCTGGGAGGATACAATATCCCAAATGCAATTCCTATTCTTAGTTATCCCGGATATCCTCCTCCTGGGGCTGGTCTCATGACCCAGAGTTTTAGGGACCCTAATCATCAGTTACCATTTATCGCAACTTTGGACTTTACTGACTTGTCGCGCCTAACGAACGTTCCCATTAATTATCTTCCTTTTTGGTCGCCAATGCCGAATAAGTTGCCTAGTGAAATTCCTAAGTTCGAAGGTAAATAAGGAGAGGACTCGTCGAACCATGTGATGACTTATCACCTCTGGTGTGCGTCTAACTCCATTTCAGATGATTCAATCCATCTAAGACTTTTCCAGCACAATTTAATTGGTCTTGCAGCCAAGTGGTACATTGAGTTACCGCGAGGCACTTTTTATAATTTTAGTCAGTTAGCTACCTCGTTTTTAACTCATTTTCAGTTGCCAGTCCAATATGACAATGGCACGGAATTGTTAACTTCATTAAAGAAATCGACGTCCACTTACATTTCAGATCATATTCATGAGTGGAGACATCGACGACGTTTAGTGAAGGTTTTTATTCCGGAACAGATCTTGGCTGAGTGGTTTGTAAAGTCTTTGTTGCCAAAGATCACTGGAGATGTAGCTAAAGCCAGAGTTGTTACTGAGGAGCAAGTAATTTCTCAAGCACAGTACCTTGACTTGGTCTATACTCAGTCAGGTACATTACACGAGAAAATCCCTGATCTTCCCAAGCAAAATCAAATCGATGCAGCTCCTTCAGGATCTCATGCCGCCAATGGTATGATTGGTACGGTTAACACTAAAAGTAAGAAGAAGTCTTCCAAGAATTCTTCTCCTATCATAACCTTGCCTAATTCCCCAACAAGAGATTCTTCTGCGGAGATTTCCGCTGATATTCACATTATAGAGTCATCTACAGCCAAATCAAAATCCGGTGGGAAGAAGAAAGGAAAGAAGAAGAATAAAACAGACAAAAATTCAAAGGAGAAACCTGAAAAATCAGAATCCAATGATGAAAAATGCAAACCTCGTTATCCTTGTCTCATTTGTGATGATGAACATTTTACAAGAGACTGCTCTCATCGTGCAGAGGTTGCGAAGATTGTCAAAGGTTCCCAAACACCTGCTGTTTTGAAGGATCCTTTTCCAGCTCAAGACAGTAAGATGATAGGTTCTTTCTCGAGTGCCAATGAAGAACCCATACTGATGATGTCCCATGTTAGGATTGCGACTCGATCGCATGATTATGGTAGTAAAAGTCTTGTTGATGGTAAAGAAGCAGAATCTTCTCATTCTAATCCATCAACCTCAGCTCCCGGTTCCGATCCGCTACAGATCGAGAAACCTAATCCAGACTTGGTAATCAAACCGCTCGCCAAGGGTACTTCGAAAGTTAGCTTTCAATCCACATGCGAGAGCGGCTCAGAACTATAACATTGTTGAGGATTTAGCTATTTCACCCTCAGCAATGTCGACTTTGGAAGTGATGCAATCATGTCCAGCACAACGTAAATTACTGTTGTCGGCTATAGGAGTTGTTGACGTTCAAGACTCGAACCTAATAATTTTCGATCTAGAAAATAGTACACCGTGCTTACCTCATCAAATGGCTTTCCAGATTCCAGTGATAGTCAAAAACAGACCTATTCATCAGACTGTGATTGATGAGGGAGCCTCAACGTGTATTATGTCAATACAGTGTTGGAGATCGCTTGGTTCTCCTTCGCTAAATCAATCCCCGATAATTCTAAAGGCCTTTGATGGCCGTGGGTTTCATCCTTTTGGAATTCTACAGGATTTGCCTATAGAGTTTGAAGGAAAAACCATTAATCTAGATGTTGTTGTAGGGAAAAGTATCCGACTCAGATGACCCTATCCCACTCTAAGGGTGATAGTTCCTTAGCAACAACTGTAAAACAAACTACTTAAGGTTTACTTCTTTATGAAAGCAAAAGAGAATGGAGAAATGCACTAACCGTTGCCTTGCGCTTAATGTCGAATCCAAACTCTTCTCTTTGGCCGCTTGCTCCTAGCTCCTTGTTCTTTTGCTTGCCCAGCTACAATGAGATCCTGCAAAATAACAAAGAAGGACACTACAAGAGGCATGCAATCATAACTGGTTCATGGATTAGTGTAAACCAAATATGCAATCATCACAATATATTATTGAAACAAGAGCACATAGAAGAACCTCAATAGCTTTTATTAATGAAGAAGTAAAGGTTCTGAGAGTATTACAACCATTGAAGGCTCCAACCCAGCAACACCTCCCAGCAGAAAGAATTGCTCCTCTTCACCTCTCTCAAACAATCACCCAATAGCTCAATAGTGAAACCAACAGCATATCATTACTTTGCACAAAATTCCAGCCTCCTGAGCTCATAGGAGAGAGCTCAATATATAGATGAATTGAGAAAGGATGAGTCAGCTTGCAACTGATGTGTAGCTGCCTTGTGTCCTCTCTCTCTTCAGTTAATCTTTAGTTGATCTTCAGTTCTTGAGTCCACTTGGAGAACCTTGCTTCCATTTGGAGAAACAGAGCCTCTGACTCATCACAAGGCGAAATACCTGAACCAAGTGTCATTTTTGGAAGATTCCAAAGCAATGACTCATTGTGCCACTTGTCCCATCTCGCTCAGCGCAGGTGGCCTTTGTTCCACTTGCTTTGCAACGCAGGTACACCATGGAGCAACTGAGTTTCAGCGCAGAAACCTAGTGGAGCACCTGCTTTGATTTCAGGATTGCTTGTTTTTGAGTGTTTTCAGGTGGAGAACTGATCTGAGAGCTGTTGGTTTGCTGACCTTGTTCCTCTAGGGGTAGGAACATCATGTTTAGGGAACTTTGGATCCCTTGGATTATTGACAATTCATGCTTGTTGCTGTAAGGCACAAAATTGTCTATAACAGATGCCCCTAAAGTATGAGGTCGTTTATCGGGTGAAATGCTTTATTGAGAGGATCCGAAGTTCATTCAATCTGATGAGAAGTGTCCTGTAATAAGATACAATACAATACATTATTTTTTCATACATTTTCATGATCTAGCTGAGGCGGGCATTCCCATGCTCAGCTTTATAAATACATTTCGGTACATAGAACAGACGATCGTCTGATTGTAGACTGATAATTTTCTGCTGAAATTATCATCCTTTGAGAAGGATGATCATCTGCTGTAATGATGTACATATCAAATGTCTTTATGTCCTGAATATATATCGCAGCCCAGATGGATGAAACTAGATCCGGGGTCTTCAATCTCTTCCGATCTTCACTCGAAGTACAAGTCGATCCATGTGAGAATTTCTTGAAGTCGAACATGGAAAGACATCGCTTGATTACCGGTCAATGATGTAAACCGTTAACAAGCGCGAGAGGAATCACCGATAAGGATGATGACCCTCAAGGTACGGCAGTACAATCCACATGGTGGGAAATAAAGGACTTGGCGTTGACCACCATGCAAAATCTTCTGGTCGAAGGTCATTGATGTATACCTGTCGCCGGAAGTGAGAAACTTGCCATTGAGGCATGCAAGCTTCAAAGTACTGAGGGGGGTGTTCCTAGATCAACTCCTTGGATAATGAGCTGATGTCGACAAGGAGTGATCCGTCAAAGGAGGGCCTTAATGAATCCCACATCAGTGACACGGAACGGAGCTAGTGATTGTGATGAGGTGAAAACAAACTGTGATGTATGATTCAGGGTGGCGGTCATGAAGTGGATGAAGGATAATGTATGGCAGTGGGTGGAACACGGTTGACTCTTTTACAGAACTACATCTCTTGAACATATAACGACACTGTTGTGATGGATTGGTAGCATTTCCCCAATTGTGGATGGTGTGGCGAGGACCATGGTTATGAGACCGGTGAATGAAACAACCCAACCCGATGTGATACGGAGGACAAAGTGTCATGTTCAAGAGCGACTTGCTACCATTAATGCTGTGAGGTTCTCCCAATTTTTCCCCAGTCATTTCTGACCAGTACCTCTTTATTTTTGTCAAGCTTGAGGAGGATAACATATGCTTGTTCTATAACCTGCCCTTCGGGCAAGCCCATCGCTATGTTTTAACGAGCCTAGCGATAGGGAAACTCGTTCTCGTCTAAAGACAAGTTTGTCGCTATTTAATCATTTTAACGAGTCTAACGACAAGGAAAACTCGGTCCTTTTCATTTTTAGAGAGTCTGAAAAGGTACGAAAAGTTAACTCCAAAATTCCTTTTTCGTCATCTAATCCCTTAAGTCCGAAAAAGTATAAAACAATACAGAAGGGATGAATTTTCGATTGCTTTAACGAGCCGAACAAACAAGCGCTCGATCTTTTTGTGCAATAATCCCTCAGGTCCAAAAAGATTAAAATCTAGAGGAGGGATAGCTCTTCTGGTCGTTTAACGAGCTGAAAGGCCAAAACTCGGCAAACTTTTCATATTTTACGAGTCAGGAGAAAAGAGCTCAAAGAAGACTCGTCTTTTGACGAACGAGTGATGAACAGGGATAGCAGCAGATTCCAGGTACAGGTTGGAATTTTCCAATCACGGCAGTGTCACAAGGATGGCTAAGTGAAATCACTCTTCGCAGCTGTTCCTCAAAATGGGTAAACACACATATGGAGATGAACGATTGGCCAAATGAACGGATGGAGGTGAGACTGCAAGAACACGACCAAGGGCTTTAATATGGCTATCAAAGGTTACATTTCTCAAGGTTATTTACCGGTTCATTTTTTCTGGGTGAGCTTGAACTGTAGGGGAAGATTGCTCACAACTTATGTTTATTTTTTAACGAGCATGAACTATCTGCTAAAACTGCTCGGATCTTGCGTTTATTTTTTAACGAGCATGAACATTGCTAAAACTGCTCGAATCTTGCATGGCCCCAGCATCATAATAACGCATGTCAAAGGAGGGTGCCCCCCAAGCTTCATTGCATTCAACTTGGTGGTTGGAATGAAGGTTTACCTTTGAATTTTGAAAAGGGGATTTGTTTCATTTTTTAATGAGGTTGACATAGTAACATAACTATCATCATGACTCCTTGTTTCATTTTTTAACGAGGTTGACACGAGATAAGAACCGTCCTCGGGGCCCACTGTATTTACAGTATTTCCATTAGGGCGACGATCCATGCTGACAAAATATTTAGGAATCTTCTGAATCCGTTGGATATGGAAGATTTCATATTGTAGGTTTCCACTGTGGCTACTTCCGCCAGATTACTTGTCGGCGGTAGGGCAAAAGTACCCATTAAGGCAGGGTCTTTTAGGAGACCTACTCCAATATTTTGGAGTGATTGATTACTTTCATGGATCATTGTGCTGCTTCCCGTAACTTGAGAACTGTTGGGGAGAAATGTTTGTTGGTCGACGATTGTAACTTTTCCTTGAAAAGGAAATACAATCCTCCTGTAGTAGGTCGACACAACTGCAGCCATGGCATATATCCAAGGTCTTCCCAGTAGGATGTTGTAATCGAGGTTTCCGTCGATTACTTCCACATCAACTTCTACTGTTTTTCCCCCCAGTTCAACTTGCAAGTTACTTAAAATCCCGTATGGAGTGTATGATCGTCCATCAAATGCTTTTAACGTCGTTGACGATTTCGACAAGAGTGGTGAGCCTAAATTTTTCCAGCAACTCATTGACATAAGACATGTAGATGCCCCCTCATCAATAATTGTTCGATGAACAGTTTTGTTGAGGGCTTTCACTTTAATAAGGAAAGCTTGTTGAGCTGGTAACTTAGGGTCATATCCTTTATGATCAAAGGCCACAAGATTGGAATCCATTGGGCCAATCCCACCTATAGCTGATAATAAAGCTTGTTCTTGGGAGGTGCAATTTTGTCCTACCTCAAGTGTCGACATAGCGGACGACGATTGGGTCAGGTCCTCTATTATATTATAATCCTGTGTTATTTTTTCACGAGGATTAAATATAGACTTGTGTACTACTCCCTTTGGCGACTTTATCATTGGTTTAGGAACGATGGGTGGCACAACTTCGTTCAAAGTTGTTGTCGAACTACTAGGTTGTTTATCAGCCTTGTCATTCGACCGTTGTGGATTCCGGTAACCTTTATTCCTTGTCAAAGCATTATTCTGCTGCTTTGAGGTGGACAACATAAGCACTTGGGATCGGGAAGCATTTTGATTGGCAACCAGATTTTGGCTTGGATTAGGGAACGGATCAGTCAATACTGCTAGGGTTTTTGAACTCTTGAAGAGTTTCTTAACTTCAGGTATATGTGGACAATCTTTCGTCCAATGATCCTCATCGCATATATGACACCCCGTCGGGGATCTCCCTTTCCTTTTCTTTATCTTCTTGCCCCCTGGTTGCTTCAGTTGTTTGCCCTTGTCGGTCGACATGGCATTTACTTCTGAGGCAAGAAGTTCCTCATTTGCATTTTGACTAGAAATTTTGCGTTTTCCAGTCACGCCATTACTGGCGTGAGAGTTAGTATTCGATTCAGGAGGGGGAGGAATTGAAAATTCAGGTCTAGGGGCGTCAGGTATTTTGTCGTAGAGCGTGCCCGACTGAGTATATACTAAGTCTAAGTATTGAGCACGAGCAATGACTTGCTCCTCTGTTACGACTCCTCCCTTGGCCACATCTTCCGTTATAGCCGGAAGTAACGACTTTATAAACCATTCAGCTAACAGTTGATCGGGAACGTAAGTTTTCACCATCCTACGACGACGACGCCACTCATGTATATGATCAGATATGTGAGTGGCCGTTGTCTGTTTGAAGTTGGTAAGGAGTTCTGTTCCCGTTTCATACCTTATCGGTAATTGAAAATGGGTTAAGAAAGTCGTGGCTAAGGAGCTGAAATTGTCGAAAGAGGCTCTTGGCAATTCAATATACCATTTAGCCGCTGGACCTGTCAATGTCCTCTGGAAGAGGCGAAGTCTTATCGAATCATCATTCAGGGTGTTTGATGAACACCATAGGTGGAATGTCATCACATGATTCGACGGATCTTCACCTGGATTTCCATTGAATTTAGGAATGTCCGACGGAAGTTTATGTGGAATCGCTGGCCACCAAGGGGCATAAGCAATTGGATCATTCGTCAGCCGGTTTAGATTTGGTAGTTCTAGAGTTGCTACAAAGGGCAACTGTTGATTCAGGTTAGGCGAAGCATATCCAGGATAAGATGGTATCGCCTGAGCAATGGGTCTTTGCAGACCAGCATAATGCTGGCAACTTTGACAAGGTTGATGGGCATAACCATTACAGTATGGTTGCCCATTACTTACAAAGACTTGTTGCTCAGGTCCTTGATATGATTGCTGGAATGGCGGTTGTTGAGATTGAACCAGCTCTGGTTGTTGGACCATTTGCTGTTGACCAATATTGGATGATTGACCAAGATGAGGAGTCACAGTACTTGTTTGAGCCTGAGTCGCTCCAGATAAGGAGGCACTACCCTGAGATTGTGATTGAGCCGCTGAGACAAGAGGTTGTTGTATTACAACAGGTAGCGCTTGTACTTGCGGCGCATTCGCCATACCAGGTATAGTGGAAACATTCGACACAGGGTGGACTAGTTGCATTGAATATGAAACTCTTGGTTGCTGAGGCAGTATTGGTACCCAACCGCTGGATGTAATTCTAGTTTGACCTGAATTTTGTTGTAAACTCCCATATGGTTGTTCTCCAGGGGGGAACAATGAAAAGGCATACTGTCCTCCATATGGTGGCAATCCAGTACTTAAAGGGTAGATTGGCCTTTGAAGACACGTTGGATTGATTTGTTGAGTTTCAACATAAGAAATACCAGATGATAATCCGGACGAAGAAATAGGAACTAACCATGTCATCGTCCCTGATGGGACTCCGGCTTGTTGTTGACAATTTGCCGGGACAGATGGTATACCAGCGAACATCGTTGGAGTAGCAGCAGGAGGCTCTGCTGCTGCTGTGTCGGACGACACAGTCCTAGATGTCGAGGGTTGTTCAGACATATCTAGTCTATCCAAAAGATTTCTTAGCGATTCTACAGGAACTTCCACTTGTGGTGGACTAACTTCGAAGATCAACGAGGGAAGGGTGATGATTATTCCGCTTAAAATAAATTTTATAACGACGCTTTAGACACAACTTGCTTTTTCAGTTTTAAAGAGTCGAGAAAAAGCTAAAGATGACTCTAGTCTCCTTCGATGTTTTAACGAGCCCGAAGTGACAAATGCTTGGATGGACTTTTTCAGTTATAGAGTTTGAAAAAGGCCAAAAGAAACTGCTCTGGAGATCTAGGCAGAGGGTGTGCCAAACCTTTCGCAAAACCACAAAATACGTTTTACGGTACGGGTGGTCGATCTTCGTGAATGCTGTGTTCATTGCATCGCGATCAGTAGGGCGGCCGACACGGCTTCCTATGGATAAAGGATGATTGCCTATAGGGGTCTCCCAATATATACGCGACGGTACGTGGGAGCACAAGTCCGTATTAGTGCCACCGACTCTCAGGAGGAATCACCCACCTTCGTAGAAATCGACAGTCACTATGTTTAACGACGCCGGAACACGTCTCTACCTAGACCTCTATGTGTTTGCGTTATGTTTCAAATGCGTTGTTAGGTTCATTCAGTATATTTTAAGTTGATCTTTTTAAAGTTTGCCTTTCAAGGTTCACCACGAGATGTATATGACAAATTCCTAAATGCAGCCTAAGATGAGAAGCAAGCTTTTTCAAATCTTTTAGACTGATGAAAATCTTAACTACTGAGGGAGAAGAAAGGCAAATTCTTTTCACACAGTTCATACAGCACAAACTAATGCACTTTCTCCTAAATCATCATGCAAACTTTTTCAAATGCAAAATGCACAATGCATGTATTTTCTTTTCCCTTTCTTAATGTTGATGGGTTACAAAAAGAAAGTTGTTATATAACTTTGATTTCGATTTAAAGCGAAAGTAAACAAGCTTGTCCAAAATCAAAAGACACCTTAAGATTCACTCGTTTAATCACTGGAAATACATGAAATCAAACCAAAATGACGAAAGTAAAATGACTAATCAGCTATGGACAGCAAACAAGCTAACTCTTTAGACCAGCAAAACGCCTAACACAGGTTCAGATCTAAGAGGCCAAAGCAAGACTAATTTACTCTTCGTTATGGGAAATTGTAAATGAAGT
The DNA here is from genome assembly GCA_031772625.1 of Pinus tabuliformis. Classification (NCBI taxonomy): domain Eukaryota; kingdom Viridiplantae; phylum Streptophyta; class Pinopsida; order Pinales; family Pinaceae; genus Pinus; species Pinus tabuliformis. The sequence continues at coordinate 624,422,929 of CM062817.1, read as the reverse complement.
AAGAAATACAAAAGAAAAAGTACAATTTCGTTATATAACAGAGGCGGAATGATGGCAAGTAAGGTTGGTTTCAGAATAGGCACAAGAAAGACAACTTGCAGCAAAATCTAAGTGAAAACAGGCAAGAGAAAGGGAGGAAACCCCAACTGCACTAGGCAAAATTGGGCCAACGCAGGTGCTGCACAGCCAGTCTGGCTCTCAGCGCAGGTAGCCCCTTCAGGACCTGCGTTGCAAAGCAGGTAGCCTGTGTACTACCTGCTTTGGAAAACGAAAGTTGCGTTTTCACAGTTTCTGGGTCATAATTTTCTCAAAAATGCACAGATTTTTCTCAAATCAGAAGCAGTCAGTCAAGCACACAGCAAGGGATGATAAGGAAGGTGAAAAGCTATCACTAAGAGCTTACAAGGATCCTTGTAGATCAGTTCTTCAAATCATGAACATGCTCAGAAATGAGTTAGAGTAGCTGCCCTCTACTTCGCTTTTGATATAGTCAAAAGCTTTTCGATTTGGTACTCTTTTGTTCAGGAAATGAATAGCAAAATACTACAAACAATCAAACAGATACGTCCCCAGCGGAGTCGCCAGTTTGTTGTAGGGAAAAGTATCCGACTCGGATGACCCTATCCCACTCTAAGGGTGATAGTTCCTTAGCAACAACTGTAAAACAAACTACTTAAGGTTTACTTCTTTATGAAAGCAAAAGAGAATGGAGAAATGCACTAACCGTTGCCTTGCGCTTAATGTCGAATCCAAACTCTTCTCTTTGGCCGCTTGCTCCTAGCTCCTTGTTCTTTTGCTTGCCCAGCTACAATGAGATCCTGCAAAATAACAAAGAAGGACACTACAAGAGGCATGCAATCATAACTGGTTCATGGAATAGTGTAAACCAAATATGCAATCATCACAATATATTATTGAAACAAGAGCACATAGAAGAACCTCAATAGATTTTATTAATGAAGAAGTAAAGGTTCTGAGAGTATTACAACCATTGAAGGCTCCAACCCAGCAACACCTCCCAGCAGAAAGAATTGCTCCTCTTCACCTCTCTCAAACAATCACCCAATAGCTCAATAGTGAAACCAACAACATATCATTACTTTGCACAAAATTCCAGCCTCCTGAGCTCATAGGAGAGAGCTCAATATATAGATGAATTGAGAAAGGATGAGTCAGCTTGCAACTGATGTGTAGCTGCCTTGTGTCCTCTCTCTCTTCAGTTAATCTTTAGTTGATCTTCAGTTCTTGAGTCCACTTGGAGAACCTTGCTTCCATTTGGAGAAACAGAGCCTCTGACTCATCACAAGGCGAAATACCTGAACCAAGTGTCATTTTTGGAAGATTCCAAAGCAATGACTCATTGTGCCACTTGTCCCATCTCGCTCAGCGCAGGTGGCCTTTGTTCCACTTGCTTTGCAACGCAGGTACACCATGGAGCAACTGAGTTTCAGCGCAGAAACCTAGTGGAGCACCTGCTTTGATTTCAGGATTGCTTGTTTTTGAGTGTTTTCAGGTGGAGAACTGATCTGAGAGCTGTTGGTTTGATGACCTTGTTCCTCTAGGGGTAGGAACATCATGTTTAGGGAACTTTGGATCCCTTGGATTATTGACAATTCATGCTTGTTGCTGTAAGGCACAAAATTGTCTATAACAGATGTGGAGGTGGTTGATGCCCCTTTAGATTACAACCTTCTCTTGGGTCGAAGTTGGTCCTATGCTATGACAGCTGTCGTTTCATCGGTCTTTCGGGTTATAAAGTTTCCTCATAATGGAAAGATCGTAACAATAGACCAGCTAGCTTACTTTTCATCCGACCCAGCCTCTTCTAAAAGTATTCAGCATGTCGGTAAAACGAGTATCCCGTATAAGGATGTTGGAGTAGGACTAGTTAAAGATGCCGATTTACTGGGAAATTTTCCTTTTCCTCCGATCAACGCATCGTCTTCATTTGCAACCATTCATATGATTACGTCAGACACCATTGTTTATGATGATCCTTGGATCATTCCTTCTGAATCTGAGATAGACTCATTTGGTGATGTCATGCCTTTGAGTCCATATGAAATTGCGTATGAGGCCGTGCAATCGTTTACCGACCCATCTTCAACCAAAATTGACTTCATGAATGTGGTCCGTGAGGAATCACTTTTCACATCAAGCTCGGATTTAATCATGTTTTCTGAACTTGTTCACTCTGATGAGCAAATTCGTGAAATCCTATGTGTAGATGATTTACCATGGGAAGATCTCCATCACAGATCTTCGTTTTTACCCGAGAATGATCGTTTTGAAAATGATTTTTCATCAATCTTTACGACTGAATATGTCAAGGAACCTCAAAATCTAATGAAACATCCTGATTCAGAGTTAAATTTGGGAAACATCTCTCGAACTATTCCTATTGACATTTCGGTTAAGCTTGGAATTGTTGAGAACATTCATATAGGTGCCTCGTGTACAGATGACGAAATTCAAATATATAAGGCCCTATTTCAAGAATTCCGCGACGTGTTTGCCTGGTCTTGTGAGGAAATGCCAGGAATTGATCCTGCGATTGTTGTTCATGAGATCAAGACTTACCCAGACGCTAAACCCGTCTGGCAACGTTTGCGTCAGATTCACCCAAGAGAAGCTTCTGCAATTAAAGCAGAAGTTGAAAAATTACTCAAAGCAGGTTTCATTTATCCGATCCCGTTAACGGATTGGGTATCGAATATTGTTCCGGTTAACAAAAAGTAGGGAACAATGAGAATATGCATCGATTATAGGGACATTAATCGAGCCTGTCCAAATGAAAATTACCCAACTCCCTATATCGATCAAATCATTGATGATTGTGCTGGCAGCGAAATATTCTCCTTCATGGATGGTTTTTCCGAATACAATCAAATCAATATTCTACATGCCGATCAACCAAAAACGGCTCTCATTTGTCCATGGGGGACATTTGCTTATTGCAAATTACCTTTTGGGCTCAAGAATGTCGGCGCAACTTTTGAAAGGGCTATGTCTTATGCGTTTCATGACATCAAGCACATTGTGCAATCCTATCTCGATGATTTGCCAGCTCATTCATTACATCGAGTTGATCACCTCGTCCATTTACGAGCAATCTTTATGAGGTGTAGGCATTATCGGATTCGGTTGAACCCACACAAATGTGTCTTTTGTATAGATACGGGTCGATTGCTGGGGTTTGTAGTTTCGAAAGCCGGTATTCGCGTCGATCCCTCGAAGGTTGAAGATATTGTCAAATTTCCTCCTCCTTCGAGTCTTCGCCAAATCCAAAGTTTGCAAGGGAAAGCAAACTTTTTACGACGATTCATTCCTAACTACGCCGAGGTTACAAAGGGTTTTACCCGGTTGTTGAAACAGAATACTCCATTCTATTGGGATGAGATAGCTCAGAAATCTTTTGATGCAGTCAAACACGCGTTGACCCATGCACCGTTATTGCATCCTCCCAACTACAACCAGGATTACTTCTTGTATCTCGCCGCCTCTCATTCCACCATTGGAATGGTCTTAGTTCAGGAAGATGAATTCAGGACTGAGCATGTGATATATTACCTTAGTCGAAATTTAAACCAACTGATCTAAAATACTCACATGTGGAGAAATTGGCATTGGTAGTTGTTCAAGCTGTCCAACGTTTTCGTCACTACATTTTACTACGTAAAACTACAGTAATTTCAGATTGCAACCCTATGATCTACATTTTGACCAAGCAATTTCTAGGGGGCAAGTACTCTAAATGGATTGTTATCCTGCAGGAGTTCGACTTGGAATTTGAAAAATCTAAGTCTAAGAAATCTTTAGTCTTTGCAGAGTTAATGTGTGATTTCCCGCGTACTGATACGGAAACTGTGGTGGAGGAACCCATTGCGGACGAATCCTTGTTTCTAATCAGCACTTTAGATCCATGGTATGGGGATATCATCGTTTATCTCCAGACCCAATCCTTTCGACCAGAAATTTCAAGGTCAAAACGTCGAAAAATACGATTCCAGTCCCAACAATTCAGGATTATTGGAGATACTCTTTATCGCCGTGGGGCGGACTCTGTTTTTCAACGTTGCTTAACTCACGAGGAAGCTGAAATGGTTCTAAATGACTGTCACTCTGGAGTGTGTGGCGGTCATATGTCTGGGTATGCCACAGCCCAAAAGATATTGCACACTAGCTACTTCTGGCCGTCTTTGTTTAAAGATTGTATTACTGCGGTCTGAAAATGACACAACTGCTAAATTTTTTATCGAAAGATGCGTGCTCCACCTGCTCCTCTCCACCCTATAATTGTCATTGGTCCTTTTTCCAAATGGGGTATTGATTTTATTACATGTAACCCTCACTCGACCAGGGGGCATACGTATATCATCCTTGCGGTAGATTATTTTACCAAGTGGGTCGAGGCGATGCCTACATTTGAGGCAGATGGCAAGACAACTGCAATTTTCATGTTCAATCATATATTTGCTAGGTTTGGTGTCCCACAAGTGATAATCACTGATCATGGGCGTCATTTTTGAAACGTTATGATGACCGAACTTATAGGCCAGTTTGGTTTGTGTCACGATAGTTCAACTCCTTATTATCCACAAGCTAATGGTTTGGTTGAGTCCATCAACAAAGTCTTAGTCATCATGATCCTATGAATCATTGGGATTCATCGGTCGAATTGGCATAACATGCTATTTTCAGTGCTTTGGGCATATCGTACCTCAGTAAAAACATCAACAAGGTTCACTCCTTTCCAACTAGTTTATGGTTTGGAAGCTGTGTTACCCATTGAATGCGAAATCTCGTCACTGAAAATGGCCATCGAGTTACTTCCAGCCACTTTCGAAGAGGAAAAGCGTTTGTTATACTTGGCTCAATTAGATGAGAATCGATGTGATGCTGCATTGGCGATCTAGACTCACGCAAAACATATGAAAGCTCAGTATGATCGAAATGTGACCCCTCGAAATTTTTCGGAAGGAGATCTAGTCTTAGTTTATGATCAAGCTAATGATAAATTAGGCGCTGGAAAATTCGTTCCTATGTGGCATGGTCCCTATGTTGTCAAGCGAAAGCTAGCAAAAGGGGCCTATGAATTGGTAGATTTTGACGGGGACTCTTTAGGTAAACCCAAAAATGGTCTTTACCTAAAGAGGTATTATGCTTAAAGAATGGGTATGGAGATTTTTAGTTAGGATAGCTTTTCTTTCTAGCTGGTGTGTTTTAGTTTAAACGGTGTGCTTAGCTTAGAGAGTGTTTTTTCGTCAATATTCCTGCTTATCTTGGTTTTACTCTTGATATTGCAGATGTCGATGCCTCTCCAAACATACATTGGTTTCGTTGATGGTGCTTGTCATAATACACGGAACATTTCTTCTGTAGCTTGGGTTATCTATTCGCCCTCTGACGAGTTAGTATTTATGCATGGGGTAAGCCTCGGTCAAACAACGAACAACATTGCCGAGTATAGTGCAGTGATTGAGTTATTATCTGAATCTATTTCATTTGGGATTCGTAGTTTGATAGTGAGGTTAGATTCTGAAATCGTTGTATTACAGCTTAATAGAGTGTATGCCATTAGAAATCCAGTGTTATTAAGATTATTTTTGAGAGTGCGTCTCTTGGAATGTGAATTTGATTATATTGAGTATCAGCATATTCCAATATCTTTAAATACATTAGTAGATGCAATTGCTTCTCGAATGTTAAGTAGACATTTGCAATAATCATACATGTAAATTTAAAACCATTCCATAACATGATTTACAAGATAAGCCAGTAATAGCGATATATATATATATATATATATAGGAGTGTGTCAAAAAATACATCGTCCTCGATCATAGGTTGAAAAACACCTTATGATCGGCAAAAATGATAAGTACAAAAAACAAAAATTTCATATGTGCCCACAATAGGTGATCATCCTATCATTGGTGATGATCTCGATAAGGAACCACTGCACGAGCCACCTTGCAAAGGAACCTCCTAAAAGGTCCTGGGACCCCAATCACATAGCGCTGAAGTCGACGAGGAATGTCATCTATAGTGGTCTCCGGAATATCTCCTGTCAAGCACTCGAGATGACCCTCCAACTCGGCCAAAACCTCTGTTGATTCATCCTGTGGGGCTGGCGCGGCTACAACTGGTTGTTTCCTCTCGTAAGGCTGGAGAGCGGTTGGTCGCTGTGGACCCACATCTGCATTTGAAACTTTAACTATCAGTTTTGGGACGATGGAAAAATAATAAAAAAATTAAAATAGGAAAAATGTTGAAAATGGTTTTACCTGAGTCATCCCACTGCTCTCCTGGTGGAAGAGCCATGTCTGGGTCACCACGAAAATCTAACCCAGCGTAAGGAAAGTCCTGAATAGAAAAAACCTGGTTTTCCAACCGTTGGAAATACTCAGGTTTGAATCGAACAACCTCTGTCCCCTCGTCCGGATGACGGGCCATAACTGCGACCCATCGCATCAGTTTGGGCTCTTGAGGAAGCCCAGCTCCAACAGTAAGGTGCTATGGGATCAACATGGGAACCCTCTCCAGACCAAAGCTCACAAACAAAGCCCCATAACCAAAGGTCTTTAGTTGTCCGTTCTTGGCTCTGGTCAGTTGGCCAACACAGCATCGCACCAGTTGAAGATGGTGCCTCGAAAGCAATCAACTACCATATGCATCTGGGATCCCGTGGCAACATGTAAGGCGGCACTCTCGCAAAGTCTGGTGACAGTAAACGTGATCACCATGAGTTCAGGAAGGGATATGGCTTTTATGTCTATCCCTTTGTCTCTAGCCTAGATGTTGCAGAACTCTAGCCGGAGGCTATCGACAGACTGGCCACCTGGCCTAGCCCCGAAGAGAGTCAAGTCTTCACCTCTCTTAGGAAAACCGGTCAAGAAATATATATCTGCCGGCTCGATTTCGAGCTGGTGGCCGCCAATGAAGAAGCACTGGTCCTGTATGCTCCATCTGTCAACCAGCCACTGTAAGAAATCCACCTGGGCCCTCATGCCAGGTATGGCCCAGAATTTGTACAAGCCGCACGCCTTCAAAGAATCAATCGAAGGTTGGTGATTCCATGCGGCAGCATCCACGTCCTCATGCTCTCGTTCAAGCCAATCTAGCATGATGTACTCTCTGCATCAAGTAAAAAGATAAATCAGAATGCTAGAAATTAATTTGTTTGGGCCAAATTTGAGAATTTTTGGGTTAAAAACCCTTGCGGCGGGGACCGCACCCTCTGGGTTAGACACAGTGCGTGGGTCCACACCTTGCCTACATGGAAGGTGTGGACCCCTGACTTTTTCCCCATTGAGAAAAAGTCGGGGTCCGCAGGCTAGCAGTGGTACACCTGCGGACCCCCGCGCGCGGGTTTTAAGCCTAAAAACCCTCCAAAAAATGAAATGAAATCCTAAAACAAGAAATGAAATGGTTAAAAATGAAGAGTAGGATGATGTGGATTACCTAGAGAAGACGACGTTCTATTCCGACGGTTGGATTTTCCGCAATCTTCACAGGAAGTTTTATAAACAAAAGCACTATTTTCTCACCCAAAACTCAAACGATAAAAATGAATTGATGAAGGCCCTTTTTATAAGTTTTTTGAGTAAATAAATTGCAAATTTGTTTCTGTTTCACTTTGGAAAGGTATTTTTGCGACATTTTTATCCATTTCAAATAGGTATGAGTAATGTTTGCGTTTTTGTTCAGGATAATGGATTATTCAGGTGAAATCTATCATTTTTGATGAAAAAACATTTAGAGTCACCTTTAAGCCCTTTTCTGACTCCTAAAACATGAAAATATCGCCGAGTTTTTTCTTTTAAACTCGTTAAAATGGAACTAAAAGACGGTCCACTTACAGCTCTTTTCTGACCGAAAAACATGAAAAGATTGCCAGATTCTTGTCGTTTTAAGTTTGATATTGGTTATAAAACGATGTGTCCTTGATCGCTTTTTTACTTTTTTGGATCAAGGGCACTAATTACGAAAAGTACTCCTTGGTCGTAAAGATCAAGCGGTTCTCTCAAGTATTATTTAATACTTTTCGGGCTTGGGAGACACAAATTTACGGAAAAGGTCAACCCTGGAGTCTTCTTAAGTTTTTTCAAACTCTCTAAAATTGGAAAACGCCGAGTTTCTCCGATACTTGACTCGTTAAAATTTCATAGTAAAGGACCTGTTCAATTACAAATAGGAACGAACCACTCCTTCTTAGGGTTCGAATTTAAACTAAGTTGGACTCATCCGAAGGATGAGCTTATAATCAAGCAAATGTTATCCTCCTCAAGCTTGTTAAAAAATAAAGAGGTACTTGCCAGAAATGGTGGGGGAAAGAGAGAAAAATGAGCTTGTTTGTCATACTTTGTAACCACTCTTGAACACGACACTTTTATTCACCTGGGTTGGGAAATTCTTTGCCTAACAGTTGATCAAACCACATTGAAAGTCTTCAGTCGGTTTTTGGGTATTAACTTTGGGTCAATTGTCACCAAGCCATCTGTCGTGTCATTATGTGTTCAAGAGGTCACTGCCAATAAGTCATTCATCTGCAAAATATCTGTCATCCATCTTGACCATCCCTGAGTCAGTCCTTGCAACTAAATTTCTTCAACTTGATCTATGATTTTGTGTTGTGGGCTTTCCTACGACGGATCGCTTTCTATCGACTTCAGCTCATTAACTAGAAAGATGATCTAGAAATCGTCAGTACCTTGGGATCTGCATGCCTCAATGGCAGGTTTCTTGCCTTTGACGACAGGTTACATCATTGACCTTCGATCAAAGGATTCCATGACATGTTCGACATCAACACATTTATTCACATCTCATGGATTGTACTGGGTACTTTGAGAGCCATTGACATCACTAGTGTATTCTCTCACACTTGTTAACAGTTTACATCATTGACTGGTAATCAAGTGGTTTCTACCATGTTCGACTCCAACACATTCATTTGCATGGATAGAATTGTACTGTTTCGGGAAGTAGAAATGAAGACCCTGGATCTAGTTTCCACAATCCAGGCTGCGAGGAATTTTGTATTCATTATATAATGGACTATTCATAAACAGATGGCTGCGTCCATACTGTGTCCACATGAGTCTATACTTGTGATGTATTACAAGATCATTCCTATATCATAGCAGTAGTTAGTTTTCTAGGTCAGTTTTGATCTGAGTATGGGAATTCCTACCTCAGCGATGATATGATCTCATATATATGTCTTGCAATGAATGTTTTTACATGTTCCAACCGGGCTCTCCACAAGATGATCCTCGAAATGATAAAGTACTTCACTCTTCCTAAATGATAAATTAAATCCTCATCTACTACAGACTTCGCACTTTAGGGGGCAATCTGTTACACAAAAATATTGTCACCATGATTATTTGCAGTTAGTATGGGTCTATCATCACTCGTACTGTCCTCCTAAGCAAGCCTCAGACCTCAGCTCTTCAAGTCAAGCTTTGAAATTGAGAGAAAGACATTGAAAATCAATAAAACTCTGGTTTCGCACTTTCTCTCACTATTGCCTGCGGTCCCACACCTTCTGTTTACAAAAACTGCGGACCTGCCCGCTCTGTCCCTAAAGGTGTGGGTGCGGACCCCTGTGAAAGTTAAAAAGGCGCAAGTTTATTCTAAAAAACTCACTTTGGGTTAATTATAGATGATTCTATATGGAATTTTGACGTGGATTGGCTGCTCTTAGGTGGTTCATGCATCCCAAAAGAGAAGGAGCTAATCCCTTGATGAGAGGAGCTATCCCTTTGAAGGAGGGCTTTATCCCTTTGAAGGAGGACCTAGTAACTTCCCTCCATTGCACTATAAATTAAGGCATTGGGCTGGTTGCTAGGGAGGTTAGAAGCTGAACATTTTTAAGGGTAAATGCTGGTGAAATTAAGACTTCCTAGTTGAGCTTAAGAGGAGAGATCACATACCTTTTTTGCTTCATTGGGAAGAGAGTGAAACTTGTCAAAGTAGAGGAGACTTCTTGCTGGACCCTGGGAGGAGCTTGTACAGCATCAAGGCACAGGTTGTAAACTTCTTCTTGATTTGAATTAATACAATCATACTCATTTTTCTCAACAAATTGTCTCATGTCATTTGTTTCATGAATTCCTTGACTTTCATGTTAAATATGTTTTATGATATTGGCTTTTAAGGTGCTATTTAATTTGTTTGCTTGTTTGTGTTTGCATATTCGCAACAAAGGAGCTCATTTGGATCGGAGGGGCGAAGGCTTCCACAAACGTGCGTTGGACCTAAGGTAGGCCTAAAACACTTGTTTGCCTTTGTTTATAAAAGCATATTTAGAGAAAGATAGTGTGTGATTGGTTTGCTTGTCATTAGGTCTTCTTTAGATTCTAGGAAGGTCTATCTTGTCCGCAAGATTGACTTATTCCATGTGACACTCCATGTTGCAGAAGATCTACATTTTCTCTAATAGAAAATGTAGAAGAAACATTTGCACCTATAAACGAATGTAAATAAGGTTAGTATTTACTCAAGAAAAAAACATTTATTATACTATCAATAATATATACAACATGCTTTAATATTTTGATTTACCTATGTTGTGTCTCAAATCCATGATCTTCCATGGATGTATGTCCCCTTCATTAACATCCTCATCAATCAAACGTGGTTGAGTGACATCAACTATCAAAATTGTAACATAATCAACATTAACCCTTTCCCCAACATAATAAGTTCCAGACATTGTAGATTTGACACTTCCTAGCCCAATGACTTGATCATTAATAAGGAGATCAACATAGTCCCCTTTTGCCAAAATTATGTTTTCCATTGTAGCTTGTATAAATTCTGTAACAACGATTAAATCATAATGTGTAATTAAAAGGTTGAACCGTGTAAGTGTGACTTTATATTTTCATAAAAAACACATAACTTACAAAAAAGTAATATAGATGCAAAAATTAAAATAGTATGCTAGTCGTATTGTATGTAATGAAACATTGTTTCCTCAAATGAAGGCTAACAATCAATATCGTTCTTTCTACTACAAACATAAGCATATTGCTAGAAGCAACATTATATGGTCAAATAAATCTAGCACATGCTAGATTTCCTTCCAGCACAAAAACAAACACATTGCTAATAATAATATTCCAAGGCGAAGGAAATCCACCACATGCTAAATTTCCTTCTAACGTAAATAGAAGAATATTACTCACAAAAACATTTCAAAGTAAAAGAGATCTTACACATTCTAGAGTTTATTCTAGCACAAACACAATCACAGTGCCATAAATAACATTGCAGTGTGGAAAATATCTAGCATACGCTTGATTTACTCCTAGCAAAAAGAAAAGCACATTGCCAACAATAACATTGTAGGGCAAACAAAATCCAACAAAATCCAACAACTTCTATCAAAAACACAATCACATTTCCAATAACAACATCACGAGGTAAAATAAATTTAATGCATGCTAGCTTTACATGTAGCATAAATACAAGCATACTACCGAAAACAACATTTCATGCCAGAAAAAATCTAGTGCATTCCATATTTGCTTCTAACACAAACAAAATCCCATTACCAAGGTGAAGGAAATCTAACACGAGTCAGATTTCCTTCTATAATAAACAACCAAATTGAAAACAACAATATTGCATAGCAAAAAGAAATCTAGCACAACTTCTAGCCCAAACACAAGCACAACATTTCCAATAACATTGCCAAGGTGAAGGAAATCTAACACTTGCTAGATTTCCTTTTATCATAAACAACCAAATTGAAAACAACAATATTGCAAAGCAAAAGAAATCTAGCATAGTTTCTAACCCAAACACAAGCACATTCCAAATAAAAGTATTGCAAGGTGAAAGAAATTTAATGCATGTTAGCTTTACATGTGGCACAAATACAATCATACTACCAACAACAAAATTGCATGCCAAAAGAAATCTATTGCGTATGATGTTTCTTTTTAACACAAATCAACAAAGTGTAATGGTGATTCTCTGTTGTGAATACCCATATGAAAAGTGGCATAATGCTAATAAGACCAATGCAGCCACTGCTAGGATACCCACTCACCTTACCCTTTATCCTACAAAAACCTCCCATGTATGAAATCTTTTTTTGCCAAGTGTTTACTTGTAAAAGGGGAAAGTAATGAATAAATTTTCTCGCTAGAATAAATTTTTTTGGGGAGAACATGGTGGAAAACATGAAGCCTCATCTCCTTACCAAGAAAGTAAGGCTAACAAGGCCTGATTGATATCCATGCCCGATGAACTATATTAGTGGTAAAATTTGTTGCTTACACTATGATTGGTAATGTACCTTGAAAGACACATGTGCTATCATCTTCATAATGTTAACAGTTACACATCCATGACACCTCTGGTTCTTCCAACTTCTATGACATAATCAATGTAGTTGAAGCCTTTGAGATTTTTGGATCCAATGTTCGTAGAAGAATATGGCAGGCTTAAAAGTTAGTGTACAAGGAGTTACTCTCCTTTATCACAAGCTGACCAACTAGTTTTCCTATTCTAGATTACTCTCAAGATCTCCTTACATGCCAAAAAAGAAAGAAGGTATTGTGAAGACAATATCTCTTTGTTTCTAAAGGAAAACAATCTCTATTTAATGACAAAAGATAATTTTTTGCTATTTTTGGAACAGTTGCCTTGAGAACATTGCCAAAGAAATCATAATACGTTAAGAGTTTATATACTCTCAAAATCTTCCAAGATCACGTAATCACAATTGAGCCTCAACAACTATATAGTTATGAGGCAGCCTAACCCATATTCATGTAATCAATTTTCCTTTAGATGATTACGTTATTGTTGGATCGCCATTGATTCTACAGTGATTGATAGTCAATCAACATGCCTACAGATGGAATTTTAATCATCTATGCATATACATATAACAAAGCTTCGAAAATGGAACAATAGACAATTCCTCTGCCTCTCTGTGTTCACCGAATTCTTCCTGGATACTTATGTTATACAAAATCACTAATGTAACCAGAATTTATCATTTCATATTGAATCACACCATCCAAACTCAGAATTAACTCTCTGTATATAACATATAAACACATAATTACATATTTGAGGCTCTCCATCCCTCTCTAGCCTGATTCTTCTAATTAGAGCCTCTGTTTCCTCTAATCTGCCCATACGCTTACAATTCCATCGTGAATCCTCTCAAACCCTCCCTCTCTGTCCTTTCAAAAAATAAAGGAAATATAATATATCTAAGCTAACCATCTCCTCAACAATTGAAGGGATAGACTATACATTTAGAAATCAAATCCTATCCTAATCTGAACAAACTAAACTACTTGGCTTGATCTCCATGCAGGGAGGATCAACTTGCCACCTATTCTCTCTTTTCCTTAGTATTTGGCAATAATATAACTACTTACATACTTTGCAATTTATAGAAATTAAGTAGCCAATTATTCTTCCAAACTCTCGTTAGCCACAACATGTGACCACACCATCACATTGCTGGCTAGGCCTAGATGGTCCTGCATCACTCACACAGAATCTCACTCAAATCTCACACAAGGTATAGTAGAAAATGAAGATGACCAGTTTTTCTATCTCACTGATGCAGAGACCTAGTTGTTTCCATAGAAGTTCAACAACTAAATTTAGACTTGTGATTATAATAACACTTTCATCATGATATCTATAAGTTGGTACCTAATCATCCTTTCCCTTGTTAGGTGAGGAAGAAAGAGAGCACAAGTCCTTTAGCACTAGAAATTTGACTTGAAAGAAGCATGGATTTTGCCTTAGCAAAAACACTGGAGTTCATTCACTGCAACCTTTCTCAACCTTTTTTATAGAATTTGGCATTTTGGTAATGAAAATATGTCAACAGGGAGGTCCCAGTTTCACTAAATTAATCAATACATCTACATCATGAGAATATGCAAGGTCTGACAAAGCTTCACATGCTCACAAGGATTATAACAATCTAAACTCTGTTCAAGGAACACTAAGTAACATTGTTCATAAAATGTCATTTCTCACATCAGCACAAGCACAAAACCGAATCATCACTGTGGTGTATGCCTGTGCTAAAGAAGCCACAAATGCACATAAATATGAACCCTAAATAGATGTGCTAATACCTTCCATTCATCAAATGAAGGTGGGTTGGCCCTCAGAGTTATTTTGAGATTGCATGATGAGAAGGCTGGTACTTTGCCTATGAATTTAGGATCATTCAACCTATTTGGAAAGGAAAAATATTGAAGAGGTATAGGAATGAGTTTCGCTATTGGGTTTTGATGTTTAGAACGATCAGGTGATATGTGTTCTCCAAAACATAAGTAGAAGAAGGTCTGTCTTAGAGACTGATTTTAATAAATTCACAAGGTATTATTTCTATCTATTACAAATCACATCTTAGGTTCTTGAGAATAAATAATAGCACAGTTATATGGATAAGCAGGTCTAATTTACAGAACCTCACCCAAAATCTCACTCAAATTTCACACAATGTACAATAGACAATGAAGATGACTAGTCTTTCTATCTTACTGATGCAGAGACCCAGTTGTTGCCATGAAAGTTCAACAACTAAATTTAGACTCGTGATTATAATAACACTTTCATCATGATATCTAAAAGTTGGTACCTAATCATCCTTTCCCTCGTTAAGTGAGGAAGAAATATAGCACAAGTCTTGAAGTACCCTGAGAAATGTAGCACTAGAAATTTGACTTGAAAGAAGCATGGCTTCTACCTCAGCAAAAACACTAGAGTTCACTCACTACAACCTTGCTCAACCTTTTGTTATAGCATTTGGGAATTTGGTAATGAAAATATGTCAACAGGGAGGTGCCAGTTTCACTAACTTAATCAATACATCTACATCATGAGAATATACAAGGTTTGACAAACCTTCACATGCCAACAAGGATTATAACAATCTAAACTCTGTTCAAGGAACACTGAGTAGAATTGTTCATAAAATTCCATTTCTCATCTCAGCAAAAGCATAAAACCGAATCATTACTGTGGTGTACGCTTGTGTAGAAGAAGCCACAAATAAACATTAATATGCACCCTAAATAGATGTGCTAATATCTTCCATTCATCCAATGAAGGTGGGTTGGCCCTCAGAGTTGTTTTGAGATTGCATGAAGAGAAGGCTGGTACTTTGCCTCTGAATTTAGGATCATTCAGCCTATTTGGAAAGGAGAAATATTAAAGAGGTATACGAATGAGTTTGGCTATTGAGTTTTGATGTTTAGAATGATCAGGCGATATTTCTTCTCCAAAACATAAGTAGAAGAAGGCATGTTCGGGAGACTAATTTTAATAAATTTACAAGGTATTATTTCCATCCATTAGGAATTACATCCTCAGGCGCTTGAGAATAAATAATAGCACAGTCAGCTAGATAAGAAAGTCTAATTTAGAGAAGCTCACCTAGAACCTCACTCAAATCTACTAATATCATTTCCATGATTTAAATAATGAATGGAGGAGTATTAATACTCCCATTCACTTAACATAAAAGCGACTAAGATGGTTAGAGGATAATACCCCATGACTCTCATGCCATATATGTGCTATTGATAAAATCTGTATACCCCTATCAAGGTCTTGCAATGTAAGTGCATTGGTTGAGAAGAGTCGATATACTCCACACAAAATATTCCATGTTCTCAGAGTTGCAACTGAGCTTCAACAACTATACATTTGTGAGGCATTTAAAATTGTATTCTTGTAACTCTGTTTTTTCTTCAGATGATTAGATGATAAGCAACTATACAAAGTCAAACAACCTCTGCATTCTAATAAGAATACTCTATATCCCGCTCTCCAAGTCTTGTAAGGAAAGGACATACATTGAGAAGAGTTTATATACTCTCAAAACCTTCCAAGATCACATAATCACAATTGAGACTCAACAACTATATAGTTACGAGGTAGCCTAACCCATATTCCTATACTCTGTTTTCCTACACGACAAAGCAATAAACAGAGGAAATGAAGATTTTTTGAATATTTCCATCAATGATACAACCATATGTAGTTCTAGGAAAGTAGAAACCATGTTTCTACCCCAAAATATCAACCATATGAAATACAGTTCAATAAACTAATCTTATTTTCATAGACACCAAAAGTAAGGGAGCTATAGACTTTCATGGTAATACACTTGGCACCTCAACATTTCATTGTGAGTTTGAGTAGGAGTAATGTAACCCCCATGTTGCACTTTGATGTTAATCATGATCATGTCAGAAATAAGTGGAACTAATCATGGTCTCTTAGAGTTTGAGGTCAATAAAAATTTTCAAAGCCAACAAAGCAATAATGTGACCATTATGATTATATGAGTGAAGAAACAATTAATTTTACAGTTCAATCCTAAAATATCCTATATCACAGAATCCGAAAGTCCTGCTATTTTTTATGCCTATGATCTGAATTTATTCCTCAAGGCATATGGGATAGGGAAGTCTCTTTCTTTTAATGTCAATAATCATCTGGAAGACAAAGTTATTGACATACGTGATGGATATTCCTTGGTAGAAAAACAAAGGGTATGTTATAAACAGACAAGTATTGAAGCTTTCAGTCATACAAATCCATTTCCACCTATAGATAGCTCTATTGTTGACAATAAAAAAGTTGGACAACCCTAGAAGATTGATTAAACTTGTAATGAAACCCTTGATGACATATACAACTACAGTGCTGAGAATGAAAATGATGTCAAGAAAATCATTAATGAAGAATACAGGCTTGACCATCTGGATCACATCAAATGCAAATATGCTCTCTTCTCCATGAACATGTGGACAATCATTCATACACTAGATTTTTAAAAGGAAATGTAGACAACGAACATCTAACAAATCCACATGAACTCAATTTTGAGGGACAATTTTGGGGCCTGGAAAAGGTGCATTCTGGAATGATCGATGATATAGGTCAAAATGTTCTTGAAATCAGTAAGAGGACATTTTATCAACATATTCATAAACAATATTTGGCTTCTCTGACCACGTAACTTATGGGGTTTAGGGTTTGATGGTGATACAAACACCATTATGAAGTGTTGTGTTTTGTCTGTGTATCAATTTTTGAGAATTATATTTCATAAACATAGTCTAAGACATTACTTATAGTGGACCACTATAAAACAATCATGTTCCATCTTTCTAATTATCTTCACTGTGTGTTCAATTTTTGAATGAGAAATGACTTTTTGTGGGTATTATTGGTCTTCTAGATCAACAGAAATCACATTGGATATTCTATCGAATTTGAAGAGATTCGTTGGAATCATTCTCATTGCAGATGATAGACTAAAGCTCTATGGACCAGACTACCATCTACTACTTATTTTTCCTACCCCGAGGATCTATAATTGCAATGTATCTCTACCATGCATTTTGGGTATTCTATACTTTACAATAGTGATTTCAATACTATGATTTGTCATCCATGCGTTTGACATTATTTGATGTATGGATTCTCCATATCCACTGTCTAGTTTCTTCAGAATATTTTTGTCACTGTATATGTTGGTCTGGCTTTCTATTCAGGATAGTGGCATCATTGTAATCCCAAACTAAAGTATTGATATCCGTACTTCAATACATTGGCATCTCAGTGAATAAGTTATCATGATGGTATGGAAACTCAGAGACCTTGTTGAAGGTGTCATCACTATTAGGTTTAGTCTATGATTAGTTAGCATTGCATATAGCCTCACCACACTTGTAATAATATATAGATAAGTTTGGATACTTGTCAAATATATATAGTTAAAATCTTGAATCTGTGATGATAGCTATGTTACAACTCGTTTGACCAAGACAATGTTATGCAGTAGTATTGTTCACAAACGAAGTTGTGAACAAGCCTGATTCACATCTAGGCAGCTTGATTCATGAGATTTTGTACTTTGTATCTTTTTGATGAAATTTTGATGACAACTAATTGAATAAGAGCAAGGATCGAGTGCAAGAAGGACCATTTGAAGCCATATTTATTCTTTGTGGATCCTTCTCTCAGTACAATTCTGATTAGCATATATATCTTCAGTAGATTAACTAATATTGGCATTAACAGTCAACACCAAAAGAATAATTCACTGTTCTCTTTGAAATCAAGTATGGCCTTAAGGAAATTTTAAAGATTAGGCAAGCAACCAAACTTTGAAAGGTCTTATGGGATTATAGCTTATTTTATTCTTTTAATGGTTGAGCTCATTTTCAGGTGGTTCTCCATATCTCATAAATTCTGGACTTTGAAGTAGTAAAGGGTTATAATCCATCTATAACATTTCAACCCTCTAAGACAGTTCAAAATTCCTGGCAATGCATCAAGATTAAAAGAGAAGGCCCAACCCTCCACTCACTGTGATTTAACTATGTTTTAGACACTACAATGGTTAAGCTATGTTTCGATCTCATTTGATTCAGCTTTAGTTTTAGGCTCCTATTCACTGTTTTAGGAATCAACAACATAAAAACCATCGAGACCCCCATAATCCATGCTGTCACCTTCTTGACTTCCACTGCTCTTACTAAATGGATTTGTAACCAAAAGACAACAATCAAAACTTGCTTTGTTATTCCAAACTTTTTAGGAGAGACTAATAATGATCAACAAAAGGCATCAAGTTTAAATTTTAAGTACAATTATGCTAATAATCCACTTCCACAATCATTCAATGCATAATAAAATCTATATTTCCAAACCCAACGCACCACTATATGAGACCAAATTATACATTTGAATCTCAAAATTATGTTGTCAGATGCCTCTTCGTAATTCAGTTGTGATTACAAACAAATTTGTGATTTATATCAAAATTTCTGAAATATGGGCAACATCTACCATTAATAACTTACCTTTTACAGTGACCACTATATTTAAATCCCTCCAGACATGAATTCAAGATAGTTTTTGAACCCAAATTTTGAGAAAATTAAATCAATAGATAAGTATAACTATGCACTCAATCGCATGAGAAGAAACTATTTAAGAAACTAAAGCAACTACAATTGATACTGGAGTTTAAAAATTCTTTGACATCAATTATCAGACCACCATATGCCTTAAATCTTCACTGTAACCCTAAAATAAATATGGAAACGAGGCAAAGAAATATACCACAGTAGTATGATCAAACTAAGCACATAAATCCTAAAGCCACAAAATCCAAAGCATGCATCTAAAACATTTTTACGATATGAAACAAACATCACTCAGAACAAGTATAATAAGAGTGAAACATTAAAAGGAAATTCATATATGTACCCTTGAATTTCATGGTAGTTACACCCATGTGTATCATAATTGTTATGTATTGGTGGTTATGGGATCTCTTTGAAAGAAAAGTATAAAATGATAAAGACTTCAAATCACAGCTAAACCTATCCAAACTAGATGAAAATAGGGAAAATATAATCAAGAGAAAATCTTGTAGCCTCAAATTTTAGTTGAGAATTCTTGATACCGTCTTATATTAAATACGAAGGACAAAGTTTGGGTCGTCTAGTTAAAGGAAAAGGGTGCCCTCTGAGAATGTTAATAATATGTATATCACCTAGCATTATGAAGAGGCAGATGAAGTCATGACTAAATTGTCCATGATTAATAAAATTGTCTCCATTGTCACCAATTCTCCTAATTATGAGGAGAAGCTAACATAATATTTTATTGCTAGTCTTTCATAAGTACTCACTAATATACCACATTACTCATCTGACTTATATTTAAGGTAGAAGTGAAAATATATCTATTTTCAACCTCTGGTGAAACCCAAGCTCAAAATATAGTGGATTCAACACTTGTTGAATTTTGGGTTTAAAAAGGGAGTCTCCCACTCTGATTGGTGATCACAAAATCAATATTTGGCACTGTTTTAGTTTATGCGCACCCATTCAACATTTGATGCCACTTATGGGTTTGGAGTTTTCAATGGAAGATCCTCAATATGACTAGTGATAGCGGCCAAGCCATGAGATAGCATGTGAAGAAGCCTCTTAGCCCGCACACTAAGGGCTTGTAAAATTATACAATTTTGTTTACCTTACAATTATTTCAAAATTTTCAAAGACACGTAAAGCCATTGTCTCTCTAGGTATGATAAAGAGGTGTGTCCTTTATGATGCCTAAGGTCTATTGTTAGACATACATTATTGGTTCTTGCTCAAAAAAATTGTAAGCCAATATAAATGGAGAAATCAACAACTTAACTAAAACCTTTAAAGTTGAAAATGAGATGCCATCTTGTTATTGTCTCAATCATGTTGGTATTCAAGACCATAACCTTGATTTTCCTGTGATTGAAATAGGAGCATGCTTAGAGAATGTGCAACCACAATAAGAAATCACAGAGTTTAATTAATTTTGGACACTTGTAATATTATGGCAAGACATATAAGATCAACAAATCAAAAAATCCACATGCAAACAATAATTTGTTTGGGAGGAAAATCAACTCTGAATTTTGTTAGCAAAGAAATTCTACACCTACATCACATGAATAGCATGAAGCAACCAAATAACAGCAACCCATTTATAGTGGAAAATACCAAATAAATAGCCAATCTAAGGTAATACCAAGTGTTTCATCTCTCATATGTGAGACAAGACACATCGACTCTAAAAACATGATAATAAGGATTTTAATCATTTTAGAATTTAGAAACTAGAACATTCACATGATAAAAAATCAATCATACAACTAGTACTTACTAGTACTACATCAATGGTGATCAAATGGAAAACACAAGAAGCTAGAACCATAAAATGTGGTCTTCTCATTAAGTCATAAAAATCATAATGTAGAAAACATACTACATAGATATTGATTCAGTGCTAATATAGATTGGAATTCCAATGGAAAATACAAAATAACATGGATAATAGAACCATAGATGGAAGAATCTCATAGCCGATGACTATCAGTAGTCCTCCTCGATGCCATAATCATCAAATTTGTGAAATACCATTGTTGTCTCATCCATCATCCTCCTTTCTATACCTAATCCAATCTATGCATCTGCTAGTGTGGAGGATGAATGCTCAAGAGGATCACCATCATCAAAAGTGACCAGCTATATCACTAGTCTAGAGGGAGTGTCCTAGGCTCTACACTGCCCTAATGAAGAAGCCCTAGATGTAGGAGGAAAGGGAGATCTAGCACGGTGAAGGCAGCCCTGACACTTCCCTATGGAGAAGCCCTAAACGCTAACCTATGAAGAAGCAGTAATACATAGCAATGGAAATGAAGGCAAAAACCCTAGCCACAGGTCTAAGGAGAAGAGATGCCCTAAACCTAGTTGCTACGCTGCCTAATGGATATGGCACCTAAACGTTGTCCTAGAAGAAGTGCTTTAGACATTTAATGCCATTTTTGTGATGAAAGGAAAAGTCCTTATCCTATACGCAATCATGAAAGGAATACCATTGTTGTCATGGAAGGAATGCTCTCACACGTAAACGTTCATTCACTATTCCGATGGTGAGGGTGCGTAAGCACACTCGACTGTCAAGGCCAGATAAAGAGGCCACACCTTCAACTATCCTTAATGCTCTTCTAAATAAGGATGCTCTATCTATTGTTTGGATTGAATCACAGTCATGAATGATAGATCCAAGTCTTATGATGAATGTTGTAACATTATAGACAACATAGCATATGACAACAAGATGTATGGTGCAATAATGGTGCAACAGTATGGATAGAAATATGTATGGACAACAAGATGTACGGTGTAGCAATGGTGTAGCAGTATGGACAAAAAGATGTATGGTGTAGCAGTGGGACAACAACGCTACATGGTGCTACAATGACACATCAATGGGATAGCAAAGGCAACTTGGTGTAGTATGGTGCAACATATGGTATAGCAATGGGATAGCAATGGTCAATGTCATATAGTGCACAATGGGACAACAATGGTATAATGGTACAACATGGGACAACTAGTATTTAGTGCAGCAAATTCATGGTGTTGTTATGGTATGGCAAAGCAAAACGGGACAACCATGACATTGTGCAGCAATGGCACAATGAGACAGTCATGACATAAGTGTAATAGTGGCACAACAAGACAGCCATGACATTGTACAGTAGTGGCACAATGGGACAGCAAGAATGTGTAGCATGGTGCAGCATGATGATGAGATGTAGCACAATGATAGGTGAAGGAGTCACCTTGGAGAATCAATTGAAGTAACATGTCTTCTAATCTCATCTATCATCTTGTTAGAGATGATCTATGATCTTATCTAGATAAGTCAAAGTGTTGAAATCTATTGTAAATGTACTATCTTTCTCTCTCTCTCTGCTGAACTATTAAAGAACATATAAGAATTATTGATCAAGGGTTTCCCCACATTGGGGTTTGTCCCTGGCTAGTGCCATATCTTGTGTCCTCTTGCCCTAGCTTGTCTTCTGCGATTTATGTTTATGTTTTATCTACAGTTTACTTTAATGCTGATATGATTGCTAATCTAAAAAAGATATTGAGCTAACTATGAAAATTGAAATAAATTGCTTTAAGCATAGAACATACCTAAAATTAACATGGTATCAGAGCTAAGGTGAAGAAAAAGCCCAAGAAAGAGTGAAAGAACAATCACTGAAGATAGTTAGGAAAGGACAAAAGGATCAATGGATTCCTCATCCCTCTTAAAATTCACCAAGGGTAAAGTTGAAGAAGAGTATATCATCAGAATGGTGCAGCGGAAGCTTCTGATGGCCTACCTATAGATCACTTCAATGGGAAGTCTGGATCTCAAGGTGAAAGGAAAGGTAGATGCCTTGCTTACAATAAGTTTGGCCATTATGTGAAGGAGTGTGCAAATGATAGGGATACATCTATTGATGAAGATAACAATCATTCTAGGGACATCTTCAATGATCAAAGGAATGACAGATAATGCAGGTCATCAAGGAAATGGCCGACTCTTCAAGGAAAGCAAGGAACCCCAGGTATGAAGAATCAAATGTTGTTTCTCATAAGATAAAGAAGCGTTATCTTGTATTGGACCTCTCCTCCAGATTCTTTGGGAATCTGGCTTATTGATTATAGTGCTTCAAGGCATTTCATCAGATAGAAGGGTGCTCTCTCGAATTCGGTAAGAAATGATCATGGGATTATACTTGGATCCAATGCCACCTAGCCCAGAAAGGGTGTAGGAAATGTTACCCCTCAATTGAATGAGGGTAAATCGATTCATTTACATAATCTCTTTTACATACCTAATTGCAATAAGAACCCGGTGTCCATTTTGGCAATGGAAGTCAAAGGTTTTAGGGTGGCATTCATTGAACGAAAGGTACGTGTTTGAATATAGAATTTTCAAAGATGATTTTACTCATGGGTTCAGGGTTGGAAATTTGTACCATGTTGCAGGATGGTCCATTGGGACCATGTTAGTTGACACATCTCATCTATAGCACCGGAGGTCTACTTATTGTGGGGCCCTACCCGATGTGAGTCATATGGTGACTGGGATTCCTGAATTCAAAAGGAGCATGAAGGTACATGTCTGAGATGTATCGAAGGACAATCTTACAAAGGGACCATTCCCCTCATGTAGTAGGTTCACAGGCTTGGAACAACCCGAGGGGTTTGAGATTCGTCGGGAATCTCATGTATGCAGGTGGAAGAAATACCTCTATGGCTTGAAGAAAATCACCTCAGGTTTGATATGAGAGGATTGATAACTGTCAGATGAAGCTAATCTAAACCATTGTTTGAATATTGTGGATGATAGACCTCTCATACCAGCACCTTCTAAGAATGACCTATTTCTGATAGGTGCAAACCCTCTCACTTGCAGAAGTAAGAGGGAGTTTCATTCCAAATTTGGAGTGGTAAACTGAAAGCCTGTGACCACCTCGAGGATCTTAACTTTCAAAAGTTATATGGTGATGATGTTGGACCAAATTTTGGCAATGCCTCTGATTTTCATAAACTCATTTGCATTGATGTTCTTCGTGAACTTCTGTTTGTATATATGTTTTGCAGTTAGCATGGTGAGATCATATTTGGTTGAGCCTCAATGGATTGATGCCAAGAATCTTCTGAGATATCTTTTGGGCACAATCTCTCATGGATTGAGATACAATGCTAGAAATATGAAGCTGCATGATTATTCCAATGTTGATTGGATAGGCAGTGTGGAGGATCAGTAGAGCACTTCTCAGTGCTAGTTCTCTTTGGACTTTGCTTCGATATCATGGATGATCAGGAAGCAAAAGTTGATTGCTATAAGCACCTCTGACACTAAATACCTAGCTATGAGTATGATCTCGTGTGAAGTTGCCTGGTTGTGGAAGCTCTTCAGGGAGTTGTTTCTAGACATGATGAATACCACTGTGATCCTCTGTGACAATTAGAGGGGATTTGATTGTTGAGGAATCTCGTATTCGATGATTGCTCCAGCATATAGACATTAGATACTACCTTATCTGGGATATGGTAAGTCGATGAGGGAGGAGACTCCATCACATTGTGACTGATGTACAGGTCGCAAACATTTTGTCAAAGCCCCGAGGAAAGGTCACATTTGTGACTTTCCCGAATGACTTAGAGTCATTGAGATACCTTTGTATAAGGGTCTTGCATGTTGCATGCATTGAGATCTGGGAGATATAGGGGGATTGGTGTACTTACTAGAGAAACACATGACCATAGGGCGATTCACCCTCTCCTAATGGTGCGTTGTGTATAGGGTGAATAGCTCAGCCTTCCCCTATGATACCCCAAGGCGACTTTGGGATAGGATGATTCATTTTCTTGTGAGCCACGATGATTAGTTCTCCTGTGGGATAGGATGATTAGTTCTCTTGTCTAGGCATCCTGCCCATGTAGTCTGGGACTCATGAAAAGTACCTCTCATCTGATCAATGAGCAGGGAAATGGGGTTAGGGACTAGAGTGGTACTATTGATGGACGCATCATTGCATCTACTAGACTCCTTATGCTAGGATGAACTCCAACTGATCTGGGACCAATATGAGTGGTTTGAGACACTCTCTTATGACATTGATATGGGATCAATAAAATTGACTTTGGGTAAGTAAGAGTGATATGACACACTCTCTTTAGATGAAACTGACTTTGGGATAGTAGAGAATGGTATGAGACATTCTCTATCAATTCTTCTTCTTCATGGTTCAGCGGAGCAGAACTGATAGAGCTCAGCAGAGCAGAGCTCACCAAACCTTAGTAGAGCTCAACAGAGTAGAGTATATCATAGCATAACTCATCAAAGTAGAGCAGAGCAGAGCTCAGAAGAGTAGAGAAGTGCAGGGCACTAATGGCAGAGATAGTACAGTCGGACATATGGATCAACGAATGGAGTTCCCTAGTTGAGAAAGGAATACCATTCTTGTCATGGAAGGAATGCTCTCACATGTAAATGTTGAGATAAAGAAGCCACACCTTTAGCTATCCTTAACACTGTTCGAAATAAGGATGCTCTATCTGCTATTTGGATTGAATCATAGTCATGAATGATAGATCCAAGTTTTATGATAAATGTTGTAACATTATAGACAACATAGCATATGACAACAAGATGTATGGTGCAACAATGTTTCAATAGTATGGACAAAAGGTGTATGGTGCAACAGTCAGACAACAATGCTACATGTTGCTACATTGATATAGAAATGGGACAACAAAGGCAACTTGGTGTAGTATGGTGCAACATATGGTACATCAATGGGATAGCAATGGTCAATGGCATATAGTGCACAATGGGACAAAAATGGTAGAATGGTACAACATGGGACAACTAGCATTTAGTGCAGCAAATTCATGGTGTTTTTATGGTATGGAAAAGCACAACGGGACAACCATGACATTGTGTAATAGTGGCACAATGGGATAGCCATGACATAGTGCAGCAGTGGCACAATGGGACAGCCATGACATAGCACAGCGGTGGCACAATGGAACAATCTCGTCAAGAGGTGTAGGATTGATCTAAAGATCATCTGATTCCAATGTGTATTCATGGAGATATGGATTTATCTGTGTTATGTGACAATTCGGAAAGGTCAACCAGCAACCAAATTACCCCCATCTATCCTCAACGTTTTATTATAAATAGAAGAGTTTTTCAATTAATTTTGTACACACACTTCACTCTTGATCTCCCTCCACTTGTTTTGCGTTTTGGTGGCAAGAGAGATCTAGATGATGAAGCCCTAGATTTAGGAGGAAATGAGATAGTCCAGACGTAGTCAAGAAGTATTATATACATTTGTTCTAATAGAGATATGATGCCCTAACCATATTCCAAACTAGGAGTTGAAGTTCTTCTTCATTTGTGCACTAATCCACTATCAAGGGAGGGCTAATGCTTCCCTAAATGCAGTCTGAAAGGAAGAGTCATAGCCGTAGCCTTGGAGGAGCCCTAGCTACTATAAATCATGCCCTAGATGCAAGCCTTATATGCCGTCCTAAAGGGATTAAATCACAGTGAAGAGAGGCTCCTTCTTTGTCCCAAAAGAAGGCTCTTCATCATAGCAAGGAGGCTTCCATACACTATCAGAGCAAGCTCCAAAAGAGCCCTAGCTGCAATCTTTTATTCACAGCTAAGACGCAGTCAAAGGGAGCCTAAATAAACCCCTAATCGAAAATAAGAAAGATACTTAATACAAACCCTAAAGGATGTGTTTTAGGTGTTGTTCAAGTAAGGAGACCTAGCACATCTTAGCTGCAGTCTTGAAGCCTAACCGCATTGAAGGAGAAGTCTCTACAACTGTCTTATGAGGAGGACCTATACACTGTCAAAAGAGGTTCTAACCAACACTTAAGGGGGGCTCTACTACACTGGCTAGAGGAACTATAAACCACTATAAAGGAAGGCTTCATAGTTATGATGAGGTCCTAAGCTACAACAGTGAGAGACCCCAATCTGATGATGGGAAGAAGCCCTAATAGCATATCAAGACTTGAAGGATCAGAATAGTATTTTAGTGGAAACGTGATGATGACAACATTGTGATTGAAACTATTATTGAGGATTGTTTATAAGGTTGGTAACCTATAGTCATATTATATTAATGAAATCTGTCCTAGACCAAAGTTCAGAATAGCACACTCAGATTGAGTCAAGTCCTTGTAGGACTTATACCACTGCATTGATATTATTTGTTGACTGAAGATCAGAGGCCAGACTTGCTATTGGAATAGGCCATAGGCCATAGCCAGCAACAAATTTATTGACTTGAAAGCGTGAAAATAGTAGAGTTGCACCTTAAAGTCATGCATTGGTAATTGTGTGAAGGAAGAGGATTGAATGTTGATGCCATATCTCATAAAGCAGTTATAGCTAGTGTAGAAAGTAGTGATCAGTGTTTTTGGGATTTGTATTGGGTCAAGGGTTGACCATGTTCAACTTAGTTTGACAAGCATCCTATTAGTGCCATATGGATGAACTTCAGAAGAAGGTTATGTCTAGTTTGACCAGCATTGACTTATCTGGTCAAGGGTTTTCTACTACTGTCATAAATATTAGTTTTGTATATTTGTACTATCTCTCTACTGAACTATTGAAGATCATAAGAAGATTTGATCAAGGTTTTTGCCCACATTGGGGTTTGTCCCTGGCTGGCACCATATCTAGTGTCCTCTTGTCTTGGCTTGTATTCTTCGATTTATGTTTATTTTTTATCTTCATTTTACTATCATGTTAACATGTGATTGCTAATCTGGAATTGATATTGTGTTAATATGGAAAATTGAAGTAAATTTTATCTAAGCATAGAACATACCTAAAATTAACAATAACCCTTTGAGTGTTATTATTGATTGAGTTATGTACCTCTTGAATTGGAATTGGGTTAGGTAGCTAAATAGAAACTTTGAGTTTTCTTCCAAGTTTGGGTGCTTGTCTATGATTTCTGGCACATATGCAAGCGTTGAAAGTGTGAGAATGCACAAGAATAAAATCTTGGGATAAATACCTATTTGATTATAACGAATTCTCTTACATTGATGTCAGAGTGTCATTAGGAAATTCGCAAATAGCTTAACACAAAGAAACAAGCAATCAAATTCCATTAAAATGCACTTAACTTTACATATGCCCAAAAGCATAGGAAATAACTAAAGCTAGAAACTGATCCAAGAAAATGCCCCATATTATCATCCTATTCTTAGTAATGCTCACAAGGAAATGGGTTGCGTATGTGTTTAAATTTTGTACAATAAAAAAGAAAGAATCTAAAGGTAGGCCCAACAATTTGAACAAGCAACATGATATCAGTTTACCAAGTCAATCTAATAATGTAGCACATATGGACTCATCTTGATATTACTGCCTTGAGTTTACTGGCTATTTCATTTGTCAGAGTGAAGGATATTCTCTTCGATTATATGTATACAATGGGCTAGTATCTTGAGCATTGAGGAATCAGATGAACTTACAGTTGATTTTATCTCTCTAGAGGTAGCACTGGTGTATTCTCGCTGTGTAAGTGTCATTTAATGAGGTTGCAACTTTTCACATATTACAAAAATACGTCAATATATGGAAAGATCATAAAAAACCATACAAATGGCAAGTTTTTTCCACTGAGAAGAATCTATATACCCCTCTCAAGGTCGTGCAAGGCAAGGACATGGATTGAAAAGAATATATATACTCTTCTCAAAGTATTCCTAGTTCTCGAAGTCGCAACTGAGCCTCAAGAACCATACAGTTGCGAAGCATTGAAACCATATTCTTGTACTCTGGTTTTTGTCATATGATTAGGACAATAAATAACTATACAAACATATGTGTCCTGTTGATAAAATCGGTATTACCCTATCAAGGTCTTGTAATGCAAGGGCATCGATTGAGAAGAGTCTATATACTCCACACAAAATATTCCATGTTCTTAGAGTTGCAGCTGAGCCTCAACAACTGTACATTGAATTTTTTTCTCTAGAAATTATGCACCATATAAATAGCCCTTGAAAGGATAAAGCTACAGACAAAATTTCAACAGAGTTGGTTGGAGGAGAAACTATGTTGCAAAAGATATTAGATTTGGTGTTGAATCCAAAGCTGCAAGGTGTGGAGTAATTGGTAGGGTGAAATGGTAGCTAATAGGTCTAAAAATGGCTCTGGTACTGACAATAGAGAGGATGCAGAAGCTAAAACTAACATACATGAAAATTTGTCGATTGAAGTGCCCTATAGTTTGTACAACTTATCAGCCTATCTTTTCTACAAGGAAAAAGTGTAATCAAAGAGAGACCAAAGAAATTTTTTCATTCACCTACTAGAGATGATAATAATTTATTCAAAGAGCTATTTTTTAAGAAAACAAATAGAAAACCAAAACACATACATGTTTTAGGAAAAAACTATTGAATATCAACCTCATAGAAAAAATGGTAGTAAATGCAAAGCTTGTAAACCTGTCTTGGTGGTTCAAAAGGGTTGTTGATAGAAGCGCCTCACCTGTTAATACTATAGGATACTCCTCGACCATATTGGAGTTAATGTGTGCACCAGCTAATGCTCCTCAAAGCACATGAATCAAGGATTATCAAAGAATATGGATTATCAAAGCACATGGATCATGAATTATCAAAGAACATGGATTATCTCTCTACTCAAAAGTTTCCCAAATCGTTGAACACCAAATATTTAGAGCGCAACTTAAAATTTTAAATTTTCCCACAAAAATGTTTGAAAAGTCTCCATCCTAATATTTTTTAAATGTTCATTTGCCAATATTTCTATTAATTGGTGCTTTTATTTTATTAATACAAACCATATAATATAAACTCACATTTGCATCCTATAAACTATTCACCTTAGAGGCACCAGGAGGTGGTTTTGTACCATGTGCATAGTTTATATTATTACTAAACCTTAAAAACCACTCATAGGCCCTAGGATGGTAATGGTGTTTCTTCTAAGATGATGTCCAAGGCCCCAATAAAAGCCATTCTTTTTGGGAAAATCCTCACATTAACACCCATACAACATCGATATACCTATGGTTTATAATGATGGAAAATAGTGCTCCCCATCACCTAATTGTGCAAAAAGCCCCAACTAACCTACATGCCATGTAAAACATGTCCTCGCTATTAACATATTATTCTACATTATCCATTAGCTCATGGAGATAGAGGGTTCAAGGAATGTCACGTGATGGTTGGGGACTATAGTCCATCAAGAGGTCAACTCTCGGGCTAACTATATTAAGGACACCTCAAGGTAAACCAACACTAATGCAATGTATTAGTTGTTGGTACATCGACCTATCAAAATGTCACAATATTGGGTAGTAGACATTAGTATGTAGGACACCTAGTCACCAACAAGAAACCTTGATATTGATAAAGTAATGATGTGGTGAGTGGATGTGGACCCAGGGATACCGCATGTCAATTGTGTGGCAATTGATTTGACATGCTAATGTCTCATTATGATGTGGCACCAATGTGGGTCTAGATGACATGGCATACCAATGTGGCAAGTGATTTGGCATATTGACATGGCAATGGAAGGTTGACTTGGCACCGAGGTGATGTCTAGGTGGTAACCATATAGCGACGAGGTGGATGTTGGGATTTTGGATGTTAAGATATTAGCTAATTAGTATCAATGACACTCTTTAGCCTCTTCCCGAGGGCTCGGTGGCTTGATAGCTCGACCATTGGCCTTCCAAGATATCGAGTATTGAGACATAAGGGCTTCAATATCAAGCTCATTTGTATGTTAGGTGTCGAGTATCAGGACAATAAGTATGTATAGAGCATTAAGGAAAATCATGTGTTTCATGTTAATTTGAGCAAGCTTAGAAGTCAAGTTGCAAACTTCTACAAGTGTCCTTATTTTTCTACAAGAAAAAATCTAATTTGAAGCTGAATATGTTAAATGTGATATTGGATGGAAATGATGCTAAGGAGAAGTTGGAAAATTGAAAAGTGCACCTATCCAATTCATCAAAACAACTTATGGTAGGATTAATCTAACAAAATGCAAGGTTGTAGTGTTTCTTGTAGTTGCAAAATAGAGTAGAGTGTAAGAGACAATGAATAATACATAATGAACAAAAAATTAAATACAGTAATGGAAATGAACTAAATTCAAAGTAAAAATTATATATAACTAATGTAATAGTGCTACAACTATCATCAACAAATGTTAAGATAATCTGCAAGAAAAAATTGCTCATAAACTATCTAAATAAACATGCACGAAAGTAATGTTCATAAATATTTTGTAGACATAAACAAATGTGTGAACATAAATGATACAAGAGGGATGTCAACCACCTAGGTTAGGCCTTAGCACAAGGATACTTAAAAACCTTAGAAGAAAGCTAAACTAAGAGCTGAAATCAAATATCACTTCGATTAACAAAAATGTTGTTTGTACATGACAAACTTACAAAAAATGCTTGGAATCTAAACCTCTCGTATTATTCACATGCTTTCCTATGCTTTTTTCCTAATCCTATTATGCTACTCAAGCCTATTGTTTGTACAAGTGGATAGGAGGAAAACTCCTTGAGTGGAAAACTACTTTCCCTCCAAAAAGCAATAAAAACCTAGATCTTGTTTCCTGGATCACAACGTAGTATTGGTAAGGAGGATTTACTATCCTTAGGAAGTCGTGTTGGGTTTATTTTTTAGAAGGTAGTAGGCCCCACAATATCTCTGTATGATTCTCCTTGAAATTTGTGTAGGATCCTTTCAAATATTACACAATAGTCATGTTAGGCAGATAAAGTATGAAAAATATCTTGGACTCTCCTAAGAACTCATTAAGCTAGGAAAGTATTATTAAGTGAAAAAAGTTAGGTTCAATATAACCTTTATGTGCCTAGGAATGGTTAGAAAAACCTTATGGGAGACTCATCACATATAATTGAGAAGACATTTTGAATTTATCAATTATTATGCAATTTAATAAATTCTATACTTAATATTACTTTTAAAATTTAAATATAATCATAGTGTATTATGTATGGCATAAGAAAATAATATGAAGTGTTATCAACCAATTTCCCTTCTTATATTTATTTGTAGTCATCATTATGTTTTTGACCCTTTTTCATATCTTGGGCCCTTCATTTTGAGCTTGTTGAAGCACAAACATTTTGATTCAACACTAGGAATATGCCTCCTCCATTCGTTCTTAGTGTATTGTTTGGCGTTGAGAGCATTAGATTAGTTTTTTCTAACCAAAATCCATATTTAGTGTATTGTTTGGCATTGAGAGCGTCAAATTAGTCATTTCTAACCAACATCCATATATTTTTTCTAGAATATTTCATTCCCTAGAATTTTTTGGTATTTTTTTCTCAAAAAATATATAGTAGAAAAGTTCTCACATCACACATCTAACCAAAAGGATACAAAACAACACACAAACTTCTATGTACAAGGTACAATCACAACTCAATAAAAATGATCACGTAAAGGTGTGCCTATTTTGGACAAGAAAAGGATTCCCGTACATGAACTCATGGAGGAGTTGAGGTACCACATGGTGTGCCATGATGGGGCCATCCCATACAAATTTTAACTATGAGACTCCTAAAGATTGATAATAACAAGGAAAACCTAGAATCATAGTGTTATTAGGAATAACTAGAGAATATAAAAAGTGAGTGGTATTGTGAGCTAATGTGGCTCCATGACAAGGAGTATGAAGACATAAAGAGGTGACAAGAAACTCATTGAATGATGGATGTGTGTTGGAAAATTCATTGGAAAGTTCAACATTAGAAACCGAAATCATTACTTGGTCCAAGGGTGGCACTTCCAAGGATGGCTGAGAAAATCCCCCTAGGTTAATTCGAGATTTAGTTTACCAATCTCTACCTTTTCCCATTTGGGGAGACTAGAGGCATCAAGACGCATTATCTCCCTAGGATTATCAATAGGTGAATCCATGACGTCCATGATGAATTTTTCAGAAGGAGATTTGTCATCACAGAATCATGTATAATAGGCAGAGTGACAACCCATGTGGTAAAATGATCTTAGTCATATTCCAAGGGATCTACCCCTCCAATAGTAGTCAATAAGGATTTGTGCTACATGAGTTAGGACTAAAAATCCTCTAAGGAAGAGATGACACATGATGCTTCAGCTAACTCTTCAATAATACTATAATGTTGGGAAGCCCACGCATCGAGATTGTTTGTTGACTTTTGGACTACACCGTTAGGTGGGTGATATAGCAGTCCCATAGGTTTATCTGACGTGAGAGATCTAGTGGAAGCGAAACGGGTGGTCAAGTCCTTAGAAGTATAACTTGATTGAGGAGGGTCATATGATTTTTCTCTCATTGTAAAATAAATGTGAGAATGTAACATGAGGACCTACGTATTGTTATTAGGACCATATTACCATTTGCTTGCATTACCCCTAGGAGGAGGTGGAGGATCTTATACAATGATTTGTTGTTATGGTAACACTTTTAATGGATTTTACTCATTGTTAACTAGATTTATTATTTCTTTGTGACTAAAGTCGAAAAGTGGAAATACAAAATATATAATAAATGAGAGTAAATATTATTTCAAGGGTGTTACCAAGCGTATTGCTTGAGGTTTTATTTGAGACAAGTATATATTGCTAAAAGAATAGAGATTTAAATATAAAAAGTGTAGCAACATGCATCAACATATAACATGAAAAATTTCAAATACTTTTACATGCTAGATATTCCAAAATCTATAGTAGCAGTCAATAGGAATTAACCACTAAAGGGAAATAAACATTGTCCATACAAAATACGTGGGGAAAATATTTTCTTTGTAGGTGTTGTCTTGAAGTGGCTTGGGAGCTTATACATGGACCATGAACATTATCTTACACCTCTTTTGTGCCCTTAGGGACTAGTTTTCATCCTTAAAATATTTTCAAGGGCCTAAGAACCATCCCTTGGATGGTCTCCATGAGCATCACTAGGCCAACTATTCACCTTAGAGGCACTGAGAGGTGATTTTGTACCATGTGAATTGTCTGTATTATTACTAAGCCTTAAAAACCACTCGTAGGCCCTAGGATGAGAATGGTGTTTCTACTTAGATGATGCCCAAGGCCCCAAACAAAGCCATCCTTGTGGGGCAAAATTATCCTCACATTAACACCCATACAACATCTATATACTTATGGTTTATAATGATGGCAAATAGTGCTCCCCATCACCTAATTGTGCAAAAAGTCCCAACTAACCTAAATTCCATGTCAAACATGTCCTTGATATTAGCATATTATCCTACATTATCCATTAGCTCATGGAGATAGAGGGTTCAAGGACTTCCACTTGATGATTGGGGACTATAGTCCATCGAGAGGTCAAATTTTGGGCTTACTGTACTAAGGACACCTCAAGGTCAACCAACACTAATGCAATATATTAGTTTTTGGTACATTGACCTATCAAAATGTCACAATATTGGGTAGTAGACATTAGTAAGTAGGACACTAGCCACCAACAAGAAAACTTGATATTAGTGATGAGCACCACTAGGCCAACTATTCACCTTAGAGGCACTTGGAGGTGGTTTTGTACCATGTGCATAGTCAGTATTATTACTAAGCCTTAAAAACCACTCATAGGCCCTAGGATGATAATGGTGTTTCTCCTTAGATGATGTCCAAGGCCCCAAACAAATCCATCCTTATGGGGAAAAATTATCCTCACATTAACACCCATACAACATCTATATACTTATGGTTTATAATGATGGCAAATAGTGCTCCCCATCACCTAATTGTGCAAAAAGCCCCAACTAACCTAGATGCCATGTCAAACATGTCCTCGATATTAGCATATCATCCTACATTATCCATTAGCTCATGGAGATAGAGGGTTCAAGGAATCTCACTTGTTGCTTGGGGACTATAGTCCATTGAGAGGTCAAATGTCGGGCTAACTGTATTAAGGACACCTCAAGGTCAACCAACACTAATGCAATGTATTAGTTGCTGGTAAATTGACCTATCAAAATGTCACAATATTGGGTAGTAGGCATTAGTAAGTAGGATACTAGACACCAACAAGAAACCTTGATATCAATAGAGTAATGATGTGATGAGTGGATGTGGAATCGGGGATAATGCATGTCAATTGTGTAGCAGTTGATATGACATGCTAACGTCTCATTATGATGTGGCACCAATGTGGGTCCAGATGACATTGCATACCAATGTGGCAAGTGATGTGGCATGTTGAAATGGCAATGGAAGGTTGAATTGACACCGAGGTGATGTCTAGGTGGTAATCATATAGCGACAACGTGGATGTTGGGCTTTTGGATGTTAATATATCAGCTAATTAGTATCAATGACACTCTTTAGCCTCTTCCAAGGGCTCGGTGGATTGATAGCCCAACCATTTGCCTTTCAAGATATCAGGTATTGAGACATTAGGGCTTCAATCTACAAGCTCGTCTGTATGTTAAGTGTTGAGTATCGAGACAATGAGTGTGTATAGAGCATTAAGTGTCCTGGAGGGATAAGCGCTTAGTGATCTGACAGATGGATAAAGTAGCTGATGGAAATGTAATTGTGTTAATTGATGACCCATTGTTTGGTTATGTGAAGACCGAGTAAGCAAGTTTTAAACTAATGTGATATTTCCAAGTGGTCGATAGTGGATATAATAGCCAAATTAACTGAGTAGGTAAGCTACCATGGAAGTTGATAGGCCATTTTATAATGGTGACATGTGGGAAAGGGGCTGCCAAGTGCTTGAAAAGAAGAAAATAAATATGTATAGGAGAGAAGTTACAATATAAACTTAAATAATACCAAAGGTCAAATAAAAAACCTATTTTTAGATTATCCAAAATGAGAATTTGTAAAGATACTAGGATCCCATCTTATTGTTTATATCATTGCTAAAATGAACATGGCCTAATTATTCAATATCTCTTGTAATGGAACCAAAGTTATGTATCACATGAATAGTTATAGGTAAGAATTCCCATAAATGATCTTAATTACTATGTCACATATTGAAATCTTTAATTTCACAAATAGTTTTATTATTTGTAATAGATCAAATAACTATGACTTTAGGTAGCACTTTTGATGGATTTTACTCATTGTTAACTAGATTTATTATTTCTTTGTGACTGAAGTTGAAAAGTGGAAATACAAAATATTTAATAAATGAGAGTAAATATTATTTCAAGGGTGTTACCAAGAATATTGCTTGAGGTTTTATATGAGACAAGTATATATTACTAGAAAAACAGAGATAAGGAATAATTAATAAATTCCTAAATTCCTTATTTGAAATAAAGAAAAAACTCTACTTTTAATTTTTTTAATAATTACTAAATTCTTTATTTGAACTAATTCCTTATTTGAAATAAGGAAAAATCTCTACTTTTTTTTCTTTTAGTAATTACTAAATTCCTTATTTGACATAAATAAAAAAATAGAAAATTAGATTTTTCACTACATGCATATCAAACTTTTACTTACAATTCCATTCCAAATACCATTTTTTCCATAAATAGAAAGTATACATGATTTTTTAAAATTTCAGATTTTTCATTGATATCATTTTACAAATTCACAAGCAGGATATCTACATGCACGATTTTGTCAGTAAATATAGGTTGTTGAAGTAGGTGAAAGTAGTTAGTAAGAGTAAAGTCGCTCATAGTAAACTAAGTGTTGACCCCTCCCCATCATCCGATATCTGATCTAATCTCATCAGTAAGTATAAATAGGGCAGTTCTGATCCCACAATTGATCCCACCACAACTGAGTTGTTAAAATTACTTCCATGCATGATTTTGTCTGATTTTCACAAGAAAAAATATTCAAATTTACAAGTAGTACAAGTTTTTGGTTCAGATTTTTCTCGTTTGGAAGTGAGAGTTCATGCAAAATATAGGTTTCTTCCTACTTCTGATTGTAATTTTGATTACCTTTGTGCACTTTTTTAAACAGTTTTTGTCATGTCATTTTAATATACTCTCTTTTTCTCTTAATGAAAAATACTTTTACATAGAATTTGTCCATCCTAGGATGTAAGTATTTGCAATTTTCTTAGTTGATATAGGTTGGTCTGATCACTTTGTTGATACATTAATTATTTGCTCATACTATGTTTAATCCTCAAACAATACAATACATATTCATAGAAAAAATTTGTGATCGGTTCGAGTCTATTGTCAGGACTCTTTCTTCAATAGCTAGGCCACTACAGGAACTTGTTAACGCTTTCAGTCTACCCCGAGTTTTTGAATTGTTCTTACTCGATTTCAATGGCCCACTTTGGCCTCGAATTTATTACTAGTTGGAAAAAAAATATTTGGAATTTGAAGCGAACTTTTCTCCAGAGTGAGGTGACCGTTGTTGGCTTCCATGGTATGGGAGTTCTCAGCAAAACTACCCTCGCAAGAAAAACTACCCTAGTGAGCATACTCTCCCAACTCTTCACTCTCCTTTATTCAGTTTTTTTAGCAACGAATACAGTTCCTGAATTCTGCACAATCTCACACGAACATACACTATGACACAACGTAATCAATAGAAAAAACAAATAAAAAAAATTATAAATTTTGTGATTTTGAATCAATATATAAATACTCCAACTATTTTACATCCAACTCAACATTGTTTTTCATTTTGTCCCCTTTTGTCATAAGGATTTACATTCGTTCTTTGTCTTCTCCAATGTTTTATTGAATGCAACCATTTCCTTTTGTGAAAGGAATTTCAAAGAGCCATTAAGAACTTATTTCACTAGCTCATATGATTTTATAGATGCTCTGTCACTAGTTCATATGCTTTTATAGATGCTCTATCCCTCAGATTTATGAATTTCCATTGCTGGATGATGATGATGATGCTCTGTCCTTTTTCTGCGTTTCGGTTTTTGGACATAAATCAATTCCAAGCACGGCTAAGCAAGTTCTCCACTCAGTGAATTCACCTGAGCATTGGGTAGCTAAAACATTAAATCTCTTATCAAATTTGCAACCTCTGAATACATCAATCCACAAACACATACTGCTAGAAATATTAACATCAAACATGAGATATGGAGCTCTCAATATGATATTTGACTTCACTGAAAGAAGAAAATTACTTTGCTGTAGTACAAAACCTAATTACGCTAACCATATTAGTGGAAGATACATTGCATATAGACATCTAATGATGTGCCTCAGGTGATGATGTAAAAGAAAACTAACCCAAATATCCTAGATTAGTGTGCCCTCATGCATGGATAACATTGCTAAGAATAGTGTACCCCATTGGACTAACCCACATTTGGATTGAAGAGAAACTAATGTATAGCCTCCTTGGGATTTTTCCCTCTTCTATAATAGATCAACCTCATTATGCAATATACATAATACAATTTAGCCTATGTCCCTTTCATATTTCTATATGAATCACATCCATTGTTGTTAGAAATAGCACTAAGAAGCAGGTCTATGAATTATCAGTTGCAAGGTATGTGAACTTGATGGAATTTTATAACCATCCGCTTTCACTTGACTGCCAAAAGGTATGCTTGGTGATGGAAGAGAAAAATACAAAGTATAACCCCCACATTGTGGATACTTTCAAAGCAAGGAATTTGTATGGAAAGTGATTTAGGAAAAGTTATAATGGAAGCATTGTTGTACTAGTCACTGTGGATCATGTTTTTTGTGACTCAGCGGCCAATTAACAGAGCAAGCCAACAATTATTCTCATCTTCTAGTTTAGTTATTTCTTATTATTGTATGTTCTTTGAGGTGTATTTTACCCTTTGTAAAATTCTATAATATTTTTTACTTAAGATAGTTAGAGAAGTAGTTTAATAGTTTGACAATTCCAAAGATCAGCAACTATTTCACAATGTATAAGAAGAGGAAAATTTATAAAAAAAGGGTTGATTGTTGGAATTTTGGAGAACCCAGAGACTAGGACACTATATCCCTAATATAATTGTTTATTAATGAAAGAATCAAAAGTTTCCATGAATTGTTGGGTATAATTTTGTAACCTTCTCTGTCATGTGTCTTCTTATGTTTTCTTCCTTTCAAGTATAGTAATGAAGCTGCAGGTCTTTATTTGCTTATGTAGATAAAGTTAAAATTCCTTAAAAGAGTGCTCCTATACTTGAAGTTTTCACCTTCTTTTCTAAGTTATAGATAATAGTTTCTGTGTAAGGCAACATCTTATCTTTAACTTGTCCAAGGGTCACAGATAGTAGTTTATGTGTTAAGCAACATATTGTCTATGATTCAATTCTCATTTTCATAATTCTTCTAAGTGATGGATAGTAGGTTCTGTGTTAAGAAACATATTATCTATAACTTCTCCTTCAAGCTTTCTTCATTCATCATTTATATCTAGCAAAAAATGGCATTTTGAGATGTTCTTTTCATACATGTATTAAGGGTTAGAGACCAATTTTTCCAAGCCCTTCATTTGAGAACACAAAAAACAATAAAGTGACAAGTGACAACAAACAATAATAATTAATGTCTTAAGCACAATTTATCCAACACCTACTACAACACCTACTACATATGATTTGTTGAATCTCTCATCCTCCCTTCTTACTAGAGTTTCTTGCGTTTTTCTAAATTGATGATGAAATGGAAATGATGGCATATTTAGTCTTTGTTCTTCTGTTGAATGTTCCTTCTCCTTATAGTTATTCTCAAAGTTGTGCTTCAATGGAACTCTAGTTTTAGATTGAGTTATTAATCTATTGTTTTTGTCAAATATTTGTGTGTTATGATTTGGAAGAACACTAAATTGTGTGAAATAGAGAAGTCTGGATTCAACTGCATATTTTATAAAAGGTTTACTGCAATAGTAAACACATTTACGCAAGTATTTAAGAATCAGGCTGGTATGTTAGGAGAGGTCTTCCTGAGGTGATTTATCATTTATTCTACCTAAAGATGAGATGCATCCTCATCCATGGTTTGCAATGATGGTCCAGTATTTATATCCCATCCTGCTATTTCCTCCTCATTATGTTGCATCCCTCAATTTTTTCATCCATGGTGGTACTTGAGATTGATAGGTTTTTACAAACATATATTTTTTCTCTGCCATTGCAGACCTTGCATTATGTCAAGATCAATGATGTGCACACTATTTTCACCTTGGAATAGTTGTTGGATTTCCTGATTTCTAGTGAAATGAGAAAACTTTACAAATGGGCTGATACCATTATATACTTGGAATGTTGATACAATACTTTGGTTCCGTGATGAGATGATCAACCAACATGATAAGACCTCAGCAAAGTATGAAGCTACACGGTGAGCTAAACTCCCATAAGGTGAAGAAAGATCATAAATATAGAGCAGGATATTGTTTGCCTCTTCATGATTGTCCTCTAAAACAACCACTGCACATTGTAGAAGAAGAGCTAGAAGATGCAATCCTTCTTCTTTAGAACAAGAAGTTGTAGTTGGATTATTAATATTCTTTAATGTTCCTAAAGCTTCCTTCCCTGTTACATCTGATTCATTGAATCTCTCATCCTCCCTTCTTACCATATTTTCTTGCATTTTGCTAAATTGATGATGCAATGGCAAAGATGACATATTTAGTCTCTGTTCTTCTGTTGAATGTTCCTTCTCCTTATAGCTATTCTCAAATTTGTGCTTAAATGGAACTCTAGTTTTAGATTGAGTTCTTAATCTATTGTTTTTGTCAAATATTTGTGGCATATGATTTGAAAGAACACTAAATTGTGTGAAGTAGAGAAGTCTGGATTGAACTGGATTTTATAAAAGGGTTACTGCAACAGTAAATACTACTATCAAGTATTTAAGAATCACGTAGATTGGTACGTTAGGAGAGATCTTCCTCAGGGGATTTATCATTTCTTCTACCCAGAGATGAGATGCATCCTCATCCATGGTTTCCAATGATGTTCCAATATTTCTATCCATCCTGCTATTACCTCCTCATTATGTGGCATCCCTCAATTTTCTCATCCATGGTGGTAATCATATATTTCTCCATCAGCTACACAATAGGTATTCTGTAATGACAAAGTAGATGAGGATTCAAATATTAGAGAGTTTTTGTTTAGACTAGAAGAAAAATACAAGTGGGGACTACCACTGTAGCAAGATTCAACAAATGGTGGTGCAGATACATGAGATGAAACCGTACGTGTTGTAGAAGGTTCAGTGGTTTTGCATAGCTTATTAGTCATGCTATGAATTATTTTTCTGCAGTCCTTTGGAATATCAATCCATTCTCCAAACTTGAAGCTAGCATGAAATGAATTGAGTTGTAAAGTAGCCCCACAGTGACAGTTCCTGCCATTTGTTTCTCGTTTGTCCAAGTTCTAAAATGGCATCTAAGAAAGCTAACACCATTAGTTAAGTGGATATGACATTCCAAAGTCCTGAATATCAATCCAAATTCTCAATAAGAAATTCTAGTTTTTTCAGTCTCAACTTCGGAAATAACCACCCTCACCTGGGCTAATAGCCAGTATTTGACTAGATCCTTCAATCCAACCAACCAATCTGGGTGGGTAAGATCAAGAAAGGTCAACCCAACCAGGCAATAAGTTTGTCGTCGGAGTTGACCTTTCAGGACCTTACTGGCTGGATTTCTTGGCATAGCCAAATCAAATAAGATGGGCACAGGTCCTATATTTATTCCCCTCAAAGCCTGAGCTCCTTCAATTGGGACGAAAACAATTATCGCCAAACTCTGCGCTTATTGAAAATAGGCCTTATCGCCGAAGCCCTCTGGTCAGAAATGAAAATCTTATGAAGCCTAGGAACATCAATCAATCGGCTAATCCACTCAAGTAAGATAATAAGAGGACTAATTAGACACTACACAATTAGAACTATGTGCCTTATTGTCCCTAAATAATACTTCTTCCCCATTTTTGAGGAGGAAGACCTGTAAATCGATATCATATGTAGTGGGCTTTCCGAGATTGAAGCAACATGGACCACGAGAACTCAATTTTCAATGTTTGGCGTGGTATTTGACCCTTCGCCCCTTGTCTTTTGTCTTTCTCTTCATACATCGACCATACAATTGATCTGAAAAGGGATGCCTAGCTCTCTCCTATCGAAACCCTCACCCATATCTCAATGCAGATTCTTCAGGTGTCTAAACATATGGTGTTTGAGAAGGAAGATTTGATTCACATTCAATATCTTCACATCAATAGATATAGGATAGCATGGCGGAAATGATTTTCGACATTTGAAGCTTCATAAATAGTTGTATATTATATTTTTCAGCCATTTTGTTATCAGTGGGATGGGTTGATAACTTCTTATGCATGATATACTTAGACATAATCATATTTTTAGTAAGAGGAAAGTTATATATATGATTATAATCATAATCATAATTATAATCATAATCTCTATCTAATCAATTTTATATTGCTTATTATATTTGAGAATAAGATTACATATAATTTAAAAAAAACATGTTTTCAATCAATTTTATGTTTTGAATTATTTTTAATTCAAAATGTAAAATCATAAATTTAATTAATTATATTTTTTAATTATTTATTTATTTTTAAAAATTTTTAAATTAAAAGTTTAAAATCATAAATTTAAATGGTTCAAATTACATTATAATGCACTTAATATTTATAATATGAGTAGCCTTTTCCAAATTTATACTTTCCATTATATATTAAATATTATCCATTAAAATGAAAATAAATATCTACAAATTTAAATAATTGCATGGAGAGACTTTAGTCCAACATGAATGATTGCATGTGAGACTTTAGCCCAAAGTGAATGAGATGTTGTAAGGCTATGTAATGCTATTTAAACTTGTTAATTTAGTCAAATTACATAAATATAAAATAAAATAAATTAAGAATTATAATTATTAATAACTAAACCATTTTATATCCATCTTAACTCTAGATTGAGTGTGCATAGAGAGGGATTTAATTTCTTGATGATAATGTTAGAGTTTGTTTTATTTGCAGAGTTTGGGAAATCTTACAAAGACCCAGGATTTCACATGAGTGATAGAGACAATTTACTTGATGTGGTTTATAAACATGTATATGCATCTCCTAGATGGGGAGGAGCAAGGTGAGGGATATGGAGATGAGTATGAGATTTTTTTGTGTGAGAAATCCATCACAACTTGTTAGATTTCTCACTATACAATGTTTCTATGTGCTTGAGTTTGCGCTAAAAGGAATTCTTTTACATTGCAATGTTGTTAATCTAGCACACATTAGACTTATTTAGTCCTAAAATGTGGTTATGTTCTTGTGTTTGTGTTAGAAGGAAATATAACATGTGTTAGATTTCTTTCAAATTTAAATGTGCTTATGTTTGTGTTGGAAGAAAATTTAACACAAGCTAGATTTCTTATACTCTACAATGTTGTTTTTGGCAACGTGCTTGTATTTGTGGTAGATATAAATCTAGCACTTGCTAGATTTCTCACTCTACAATGTTTCTATGTGCTCGAGTTTGTGCTAAAAGGAAAAATAACACATGTTAGATTTTATTTTACATTGCAATGTTGTTAATCTAGCACACATAAAACTTATTAAGTACTACAATGTTGTTATGTTCTTGTGTTTGTGCTCGAAGGAAATATAACATGTGTTAGATTTCTTTCAAATTAAAATGTGCTTGTGTTTGTGTTGGAAGAAAATTTAACACAATCTAGAATTCTTATACTCTACAATGTTTTTGTTGGCAACGTGCTTGTATTTGTGGTAGACATAAATCTAGAACTTGCTAGATTTTTCACTCTACAATGTTTCTATGTGCTTAAGTTTTCACTAAAAGGAAATCTAACACTTGTTAGATTTTATTTTACATTGCAATGTTGTTAATGTATCACATATTAGACTTATTTAGTCCTACAATGTTGTTATGTACTTGTGTTTGTGCGAGAAGGAAATATAGCATGTGTTAGACTTCTTTGAAATTTAAATGTGCTTGTGTTTGTGTTGGAATAAAATTTAACACAAGCTAGATTTCTTATACTCTACAATTTTTTTGTTGGCAATGTGCTTTTATTTGTGGTAGACATAAATATAGCACTTGCTAGATTTCTCACTCTACAATGTTTCTATTTTCTTGAGTTTGTGCTAAAAGGAAATCTAACACATGTTAGATTTTCTTTTACATTGCAATGTCATTAATCTAGCACACATTAGACTTATTTAGTCCTACAATGTTGTTATGTACTTGTGTTTGCGCTAGAAGGAAATATAGCATGTGTTATATTTCTTTCAAATTTAAACGTGCTTGTGTTTGTGTAGGAATAAAATTTAAGACAAGCTAAATTTCTTATACTCTACAATGTTGATGTTGGCAATGTGCTTGTATTTGTGGTAGACATAAATATAGCACTTGCTAGATTTCTCAATCTACAATGTTTCTATGCGCTTGAGTTTGCCCTAAAAAGAAATCTAACACATGTTAGATTTTCTTTTACATTGCAATGTTGTTAATCTATCACACATTAGACTTATTTAGTCCTAAAATGTTGTTATGTTCTTGTGTTTGTGCTAGAAGGAAATATAACATGTGTCATATTTATTTCAAATTTGAATGTGCTTGTGTTTGTGTTGGAATAAAATTTAACACAAGCCAAATTTCTTATACTCTACAATGTTGTTTTTGGCAACATGCTTGTATTTTTGGTAGACATAAATCTAGCACTTTCTAGATTTCTCAATCTACAATGTTTCTATGTGCTTGACTTTGCACTAAAAGGAAATCT
This sequence comes from Pinus tabuliformis, assembly GCA_031772625.1. NCBI lineage: Eukaryota > Viridiplantae > Streptophyta > Pinopsida > Pinales > Pinaceae > Pinus > Pinus tabuliformis. The sequence continues at coordinate 624,378,206 of CM062817.1, read as the reverse complement.
AACACATGTTAGATTTTCTTTTACATTGCAATGTTGTTAATCTAGCACACATTAGACTTATTTCGTCCTACAATGTTGTTATATTCTTGTGTTTGTGCTAGAAGGAAATATAGCATGTGTTAGGTTTCTTTCAAATTTAAATTTGCTTGTGATCATGTTGGAATAAAATTTAACACAAGCTAGATTTCTTATACTCTACAATGTTGTTGTTGGCAATGTGCTTGTATTTGTGGTAGACTTAAATCTAGCACTTGCTAGATTTCTCACTCTACAATGTTTCTATGTGATTGAATTTGCGTTAAAAGTAAATCTAACACATGTTATATTTTCTTTTACATTCCAATGTTGTTAATCTAGCACACATTAGACTTATTTACTCCTACAATGTTGTTATGTTCTTGTGTTTGTGCTAGAAGGAAATATAGCATGTGTTAGATTTCTTTTAAATTTAAATGTGTTTGTTTTTATGTTGGAAGAAAATTTAACACAAGCTATATTTCTTATACTCTACAATGTTGTTGTTGGCAACGTGCTTGTATTTGTGGTAGACATAAATCTAGCACTTGCTAGATTTCTCAATCTACAATGTTTCTATGTGCTTGACTTTGCACTAAAAGTGAATATAACACATGTTAGATTTTCTTTTACATTGCAATGTTGTTAATCTAGCACACATTATACTTATTTAGTCCTAAAATATTGTTATGTTCTTGTGTTTGTGCTAGAAGGAAATATAGCATGTGTTAGATTTCTTTCAAATTTACATGTGTTTGTGTTTGTGTTGGAAGAAAATTTAACACAAGCTAGATTTCTTATACTCTACAATGTTATTGGAAACATGCTTGTATTTGTGGTAGACATAAATCTAGCACTTGCTAGATTTCTCACTCTACAATGTTTCTATGTGCTCTAGTTTGTGCTAAAAGGAAATCTTACAGATGTTAGATTTTATTTTACATTGCAATGTTGTTAATATAGAGCACATTAGACTTATTTAGTCCTACAATGTTGTTATGTTCTTCTGTTTGTGCTCGAAGGAAATATAACATGTGTTATATTTCTTTCAAATTTAAATGTGCTTGTGTTTGCATTGGAAGAAAATTTAACACAATCTAAAATTCTTATACTCTACAATGTTTTTGTTGGCAACGTTCTTGTATTTGTGGTAGAAATAAATCTAGCACTTGCTAGATTTATCAATCTAAAATTTTTCTATGTGCTTGAGTTTGCGCTAAACGGAAATCTAACACATGTTAGATTTTCTTTTACATTGCAATGTTGTTAATCTAGCACACAATAAACTTATTTACTCCGACAATATTGTTATGTTCTTGTGTTTGTGCTAGAAGGAAATATAGCATGTGTTAGATTTCTTTCGAATTTAAATGTGCATGTGTTCGTGTTAAAAGAAAATTTAACACAAGCTAGATTTCTTATACTCTACAACATTGTTGTTGGCAACATGCCTGTATTTGTGGTAGACATAAATCTATCACTTACTAGATTTCTCACTCTACAATGTTTCTATGTTCTTGAGTTTGTGCTATAAGGAAATCTAACACTTGTTAGATTTTCTTTTACATTGCAATGTTGTTAATCTAGCACACATTAGACTTATTTAATCCTAAAAAAATTTTATGTTCTTGTGTTTGTGCTAGAAGGAAATATAGCATGTGTTAGATTTCTTTCAAATTTAAATGTGCTTGTGTTTGTGTTGGAAGAAAATTTAACACAAGGTAAATTTCTTATACTCTACAATGTTTTTGTTGGCAACATGCTTATATTTGTGGTAGACAGAAATCTAGCACTTGCTATATTTCTCACTCTACAATGTTTCTATGTGCTCGAGTTTGTGCTAAAAGGAAATCTAACAAATGTTAGGTTTTATTTTACATTGCAATGTTGTTAATCTAGCACACATAAGACTTATTTAGTCCTACAATGTTGTTAAGTTCTTGTGTTTGTGCTCAAAGGAAATAGAACATGTGTTAGATTTCTTTCAAATTAAAATGTGTTTGTGTTTGTGTTGGAAGAAAATTTAACACAATCTAGAATTCTTATACTCTACAATGTTGTTGTTGGCAACATGCTTGTATTAGTGGTAGACATAAATCTATCACTTGCTAAATTTCTCACTCTACAATGTTTCTATGTGCTTGAGTTTGTGCTAAAAGGAAATTTAACACATGTTAGATTTTCTTTTACATTGCAATGTTGTTATTGCTAACATGTTTTTGTTTGGGCTAAAAGGAAATCTAGCTTGTGCTAGATATTTTTTGTCCTGTAATGTTGTCATTGGAAATACTTATATGTTTGTGTTCGAAGTAAATGTAACACACACTAAATTTTTCTCACCTTACAATATTGTTGTTATCTGATTATGTTCGCATTAGAAGGAAATATAGTATGCATTATATTTCTTTCACCTTGTAATGTTGTTATTTGCAATGTTCTTGTGTTTTTTATAGGAGGAAATCTAGAGTGCGTTAGATTTGTTTTGTCTAGTAATGTCGTTGTTGGAAATATGTTTGTGGATTTGTACCATAAGGAAATCTAGTATGTGTTATATTTTTTTCACAATGTGACATTATTTTTGAAAATATAGCTATTTGTGCCAGAAGGAAATCAAATGCCTTGCATAGTTTTTATTTTGCAATGTGCTTATGTCTATACTAGAAGAAAATTTAGAATGCACTAGATTTATTTTTTTCTTGTTGTGTTGTTGTTGACAGTATGCTTGTGTTTCTGATAAAAGTTAATCTACCACATACTATATTTCTGACACCTTGCAATGTTGTTTTGTGCTTGTGTTTATGGTAGAATTAAATATAGCATGCATTAGATTTCTTTCACCTTACAATGTTATTATTCGCAATATGTTTTTGTTTGTGCTAGAAGAAAATCTTGTGGGTGCTAGATTCCTTTTGCCTTACAGTGATGTTATTGGTAACATTCTATTGTTTGTGCTAGAAGTAAATCCAACATGTATTAGGTTTCTTAAGCCATACAATAATTCTATTTACTTATGTTTGTGCTATAAGGAAATATAGCATGTGCTAGAATTAAATCTATCACATGTTAGATTTATTTCACCCTACAATGTTGTTATGTGTGTTTTTTAATGCTAAAATGAAATTTAATGTGTGATATATTTATTTCACCTTTCAATGTTTTTATTGACAATGTGTTTGTGTTTGTGATAGAGGGTTATATATAATGTTTTTTTTCACAATGCAATGTTGTTGTTGGAAACTTGCTTATGCTTGTACAATATACCATTTTTAGACCACATATTCCATATGAAGGGCCTTCTAACATTTGAGGGTTTAACATTTTTTATATTGTAACATTAGTCTATGTAGGCATGGACTAAAACCTCATCGTCTCTAAAAGGCAAGGTCAAATGTCATAAGCATGGAGATGTCCCAGGAAATATTATTATTGCAATGTTTTTATTGACATTGTGTTTATGTTTGTGCTAGAAGGAAATTTAGCATGCACTAGATTTGCTTTACAATGCAATGTTGTTGTTGGAAATCTTCTTGTATGCGATAGAATAGAGTCTAGCATGATTTACATTTCCTTTGCCTTGCAATATTTTTAATGACAATGTGTTTGTGTTTGTGGTAGAAGGAAATGTAGCTTGTGTTAGATTTATTTTGATTTGCAATGTTTTTCTTGGAAATATGAATGTGTTCATGCTAAAAATAATTCTAGCACGTGCTAGATTTCTTTCACCTTACAATGGTTTTATTGACAATATCCTTGTGTTTGTGATAGAAATAAATCTAGGATGCGAATATTTCTTTTTCTTTACAAGATTCTTGTTGGAAATATGCTTGTGTTCCTTTTAGAAGTAATTCTATCACATTCTATATTTCTTTCACCTTGCAAAGTTGCTATGTGTTTGTCTTTGTGCTAGACAAAGATTTAGAAGAAAATCTAATGATCGCCATAGTTAATGTTCTTTCATTGTGTTTTACTTTTATTTTTTCTAAAGCAAACTAAGAATATAAATGACTATAAGAGATAAATTTTGTGTATATATGATGTTGTTGTAGTCTCTACAATTGTTTTTATTTATTCACAATGTAATGTTTTTTGGAAATATGATTATGCTCATGCTAGAAGGAAACCTAGTAGATGTTTTATTTCCTATATTCACGATTAAAAGAACATAATATTGTTCTTGTTCATTTTGTTACACATATAATGATGCAAGTAGTTATAGTATTTATAAATTCATATTTTCTTCAATAATTCGAAACTATGATAACAATTTTTTACTTTATTTTCAGAAACCATGGACTATGAAGCTAGTGAGAATTCAAAGGAAGCATCCAAGGAAAAAGGAAGTTCAAGAAACATGACACCATATTCTTTAAATGGTATGAAAATTTTAGTTTATGCTTTTTTATAATCATTAGACATTATGTAAATAACTGGTTGTTGATTAATAAAACCCATGGAAATAGCCTTAGGAGTAGCGTTTTAATGAGGATGACCCATACTAGCATGGGTATTTTTTTTCCTAACAATTTTAGCTAGGTAATAACTTTTGGTGTCATATAATAACTTGCAATAACATATGTACTCATTTATTATTGTTCGTGTAAATGGAAATCGTGTATTATAAGGTTGTTTAATAATATTTGGTATTTCATGTCCTCCATATTTTTTTCTAGACACTGTGGAAACTGGTGTGCATGAAATTCGAAGTAAAGTTGTGAGGAGAAAAAAGAAAAACAAGCGATATACAAATGATGCCTCCTTCAACTGGTATGGTGGTTTTATATTTTATGTACTCTTTTATAAATGGTTGGATTAAGTGGTTTCTTTTCCTAGCAATTTTACCCAGGTGATAACTTTTGGTGTCATATAATAAACTTGCATAACATATGAACTCATTTATTATTGTGCATGTAAATGAAAATCGTGTATTTTAAGGTTGTTTAATAATATTCGGTAATTCATGTATTCCATAATTATTTTTTTAGAAACTGTGGAATCTCGTGTGCCTGAAATTCGAAGTAAATTAGTGAAGAAGAAACAAAAAATAAGTTATATACAAACAATTCCTTCTTCAAATGGTATGGTGGTTTTATATTTTATGTACACTCTCATAGAAATGGTTAGATTAGGTGGTTTTTCAATATTTTAAAGAACATTATGTGACAATATTTGAAATTATATTTTCATTTTGATTAATGCAAATATTATTTTGTTGTTATTTTCAGAATTAGTTGGCCCAAAAGAAAATGAAATGTTACAACCATCACTTAAGAAAAAGAAAAGTTATTCAACTCAAATGGCAATATCAATAACACGACCTTCTACTTCTACTTTTGAAATGATTAAAAAATACAATACATCTAATAAATATGAGTTTGTGCAAGATTGGTACATCCAAATAGAAGATCCCATGAATATGTTTCCCGATATGTATCTATTTGGATCAATAGATGGAAAAGAACCAAAGATATTAGGAATAATAATTAATTGCTATGCTTACAATGAAAATGACATTGACTTTCAAGTGGAAATGATTAAAGAAAATGAGGTAAAATTAATTTCATGTCAAGTGGAGTATACAAATTTTAGACCAGATTTGATTGAAGCTTCAAGTATCGATTCAACAAATATAATAAAGAATTCAATGTTCAAGTTGGATAACTATGAGAGCTTCTCTAAATATAGACTAAATAGTTGCATAGATCTTTTAAAATGCATCACCACCATTCTGAGATATTGCTATGTAAGAAGTAAAAAAACATCATCTGTACTTCTTCATTTACAACAAAAAGGTAAATTTCTTGATAAAATCCCAGATGATAAACTTTATTCTCAATTACTTGCTTTGAGAAGAGTATATTTATCTGATTTGGAGGAGAACATAACAAAAACTGATTTCAAGCCTACTACAAAATTTCAAAAAGCTACGAAAGTTGAATTTGAGACAACAAACCTTGCAAATCAATGTGATGAGATTCATGAAGCCTTCAAGCATTGCTATCTATTTTCAAACTCCTTTAGTAGAAAAGTGGTTTTTGAAAGACTTAAAAAATCCCCCAAAGTGTCCAAATTAAGATCACGAGATGATTTAAATGTTCAAGTATTAGTGAAATCATTCCTAGAAAAATTTCAAACCTCATTACCCGATGCTCTTCTGATTCCCTTTGACATCAATGAGTTTTATCCATTGGTCAACTCTATCAAAATTATAAATGAGATAGATCTAAACTCTAAGAATATCAATTTTTGGATAGTTGATCGTCAACACACCATTCAAGCAACGAATGAAATTTTAACAAATCCTGAATATAATGTATTGAAAAAAGAAAAAAATATATGAAAAACGTAATGCTCGATCCTTGCATCTATCAGTTGAACCCACTGAAGTGATCCGCATTTGTTATCAATTAAATTCTGCAAATAAGGTATTCTTCAAAACTCCATTTATTGATTGTGTGTGCTCGACAAGACATTTCTTAATTTCCAATGGTAAATTAAAGAAAAGGAATATTGGATGTTCTAAGATGGATGAAGACAAGGTATGTAATTTTAATTATTTTTACATTTAACATTTTATTATTGTATCTATTTTTATTGTACATAAATTACTAAAGCTGATAATATAAGTCATATTTTCTCATATTTATAATGAATTCTCATTAGTTTATAACACCTTATTTAGTTTCGTTTTTACATTAAATTATTATTACTTTATATTTATTATTTTATCAGGTTGATGATGAAATGTTGTGCTCATTCTTCGACTGTCCAATTACAAATTTTTCTAATAAAAAAATTCTCTTATATCTTGATGACCCTATTTGGGATAAATGGGACATTGTGTTTAACTATTACCAACTAGGCACATTAAAGTGTTCTCCGAGCCAACCTAATTTTGAGAACTACAAGAGAAATAGTCTACATAGCCTGACAACAACTACTCTTTGGCCCCTTCAGGGATTAACCATGGAAGAAATTGCTTCAGTAGAAGATAAGCTATTGGATGGAACCATTTGGTTTTTTATTCCACTTAATCATCCAACAAATGCCATAAAATTAAAAGATTATTATTCTAAATTGAAAACCAACAGAACAATATTGGATGCAATGGTTACATATTGTCAAAGTCATGAACAAAACTTGAATGAGATGACTCTTACCACATTCAACATTCTTGAGCATTATGAAACTAGTGATATCATATTTACCAATTTTTGCAACATGGTGGAGGGGTCTACTTATGTTAAAGGAACACATGATACAAAGATAGAGTCCCTTTCTCAGCAAGCATGTGGAGTCCTTGACAGAATGATAAATGGATCAACAAGTGTTCAACAGTTTGACAATAATTTTGAATCTGGTTGTCATTTTGGGGGCCCTGATCTTTTTTCAACACTTTTTCACTCTTTTCCATCTTAGTTACAACTAGTTTTACATACTGACCTTGTTGTTTTGGATACACTAGCTTTGAAAAAAGAACAAATTCCACAAGGGATTTTATATTGAATTTTTTCGATTTCTTATCGAAAAAAATGAGTTGAATGACTTTACTACAGTTCTGTTAGTAGAACTTTGGTTTTGTAATGATTTATGCCAATCTTTGGAAATTTCCATAAAGAACTCCAAGTTCAACTATAGAATGACTAGTGGCATTTATGAATATAAGTCCCAAAACAATTATAGTTATGATATAGTTCTTACTATACATTTCTATACTTCAGAATTAAAAATTTTGGAGGCTATAAATACTCTCACACATTTGAAGACACATTTGATGAAAATTAGAGAGATTATGATTTCTAGATGGATTTATTGGAAAAACACCAACAATGTAGTGATGCAAAAGTGGTTATTTCTCTTTATGCGGGGAAAAATTTAATCAAGGCCTGTTGTACATATGGAAGAAGAATTTCATGTGTTGTGTTTTAGTGTCAGTGTCTTCACAGTGCCATCAGTGATCAAAATTTGCTCTTTTTCATCTCATGGTAGGAGTCCCATACTGTTGAGTCATTCCATTAGGTCATGGATTCATTGATGGTAGAGTTTACATCCAGATTTTCTCCTCATACTTTGTACTTGCTGATCCTCTTTCATATTTTAGTCCTGGTTCATTATTTACTCTGCAGTTTATCTTATTAGGTCTTAGGGTTTGGTGTCTTTAGGTTTTAGGGTTTTATCATGGTCAAAGTCAGTTATTTCATGCCAATAATGATCAGCAAGGATATGAGGAAACTAATAATCATTGTTAAAATAATAATTTATCAGTTGAGAAGTTGAATGTAGTTCTCACCTCAAAACTTGTTTTGAGGTGAAAATGGAGTATTATTGTTTTTTTTTATCTTTCTTCATGATGTAATTTTATTTTTTCTATATGTAATATTTGTTCCCAAGCTCCTCCTAAGCTTGTGATGTTTTCAAGCATTCGCCACTACAAAAATCAAGTGATTTTGAGCATCAGTTCATTTGCTAAGAAAAAGAAACAAACATGAAAAAACATAGCATTGTAAAAGACAAATAGACATTATAAAAGTTGGTTTCACAAACAAAAATCAAAAGGTGAAACTATATAAACCCATCTTCCTATTTTTCATCCCATTGTGTCATTATTGAAGATTAAGGAGTCAAGAAGAGATAAAAGGTTGATTTTCAAGTGTTATTGAGCAAACGGAGCAAAAGTGTTGTGTTTTTGGAGTTTTGGAGCAGCCTTGCGCTTATGAGAGGTGGCGCTACACTTTCAACCAGGCGTTGTGCTTCTATCCAATTTTCGCGGTGTAAAAATACACAGGCGCTGCGCTTTCAGGCTGGCGCTACGCTCTTGTAGGTTGCATTGTGCTTTGTCCAGCAGAGCCCCAAATCACCTCAAAACGCCAATTCCACCTCAAATTTGCCAAGTTTACCTCCTTTACAAGTAAGTACATCAAAACATCATGTGGTTTAGGGTTTTTACATCAAGTTTTTGTGATTTTTTCACTCCCAAAATATAAACCCTAGTTTCTAGGGCAAAGCCCTAGTTTTTCTACAAACTGTCTCATGAATTGAAATCCTCACTCTACTGTTGTTTTCTTACTCTATCCACTTTATTTTATTTTTCCCTAAACCCCACTCACACTCTCCCTAAACCCAACTCCCACATACATTCTCTCTAAACCCTATTCACACATACATTTTACCAAACCCCCTCATCCATACACTCTGCCCATTCCATTCATCCACATCAATTATCCACAACTATCCATATATAACCATATTGTTCACAGCCAAAGGAAAACAATGGAAAGAGATAGTGATTATGAGTGTGAAGAAGAGACACTTAGTGATAGCTCCATGGAGAGACATAGACAATAGAGGATGCCCCATAAACAAGGGAAAATCATCAGAGAGGAGCCCACTAGCTTGAGGGAATTACAGGCCTGCCCACTTGCAGTTTCTTGTTTCAGGCATCAAGCATGTTTTTAATTTTGTGAGATGGTGGAGAGATTTCAATCTCACCATGAGTTGGCCAGAGTTTTTGTGACTCATTTTCATAAAAATGAGGTGACACTTTCTGAAATAACCCTCACAATATCATCAGTTGTCATTTCAGAGGCCACTAGAATTCCTAATGTGGTTGAAAAATGGTACAAGGGTTAGGACCTTGATGAGAGTTACTATGAGCCTTATATCAAGGCTAAATACAAAAATCAAGTGAAGAGGTTATTCCCCTTTAAGTTTTTGGAAAATAGGTATGTGCTTTTAATGAGGATTATTATCAAGTACTTCACTTGTGAAGGTAGATTCTCTCGGTTGTATGCTTATCATATTAGACTCCTCATGCATTTCACTAGAGTAAAGATGTTGAATCTCCCTTACTTCATGTTTAGAAACATTGAGAAAATGGCACATATTGTACAAAGGAAATCATACCCCTAGCAGTTGAATAGCATATACCATTACTCTTTTATTAAAATTATTCTTCTACACCAGCTTAGCCTTCTTAACATTCCATGGGAGACTTTCATTACTCATGATATGTTCAAATGTCCATAGATCCCTTCACTAGTGCATCAAGAAGAAGGTGGGCCTTCTAGCCATGGAGAAATAAGGGAGGAGGCCAAGGAAACCAAAATTGCCGAGGTGCCAGTGTATTTAACATATCAAAGAGGCACAAGGAGAATTTTTGCAGTTGCTAGGCAAGTGTTTGCTCCACAAGGTGTGGAAGGGGCTTTGCCTTCGTCATTGAAAAAATAGGTACATGTTGAGCAGTTGAGAAAAGGCAAGGAAAAGATGCAAGAGGAAGATCTTGGTGATGAGGAGGAAAGAGATTTTGATCTCACTGAGCATGAGGAGCCACAGCAACACTTTACTCATCATGGACTTGACATCATTGACTTGGAATCTCAGGATGAAGAAATTGTCAAGGACATCATCATTCAAGAGAGGGAAGCTCAAATACAAGCTTTGGGGACAATTTGGAGAGAGCCAAGTTCATCATCAAATATCTAGAACAAGAAAACAAACAATTGAGTGGCAAGCAAGTCCTCATGGAGCTGTAAATGCTAAAAGCAAATAGGCAAATGGCTAAAGAGGCTCTTGTCAAGTTTACTCCTATTGAGCAAGAGATTGAAAATGATAGGGAAACATGGCTTGAGAGGGTCAACATACATCTTGAAGGGCTGATTGAGAAGGCCAACAAGGATAAGAAGATGCTCCACCACATGGCCTACCATTACATGACCCGCAACAAAATTTGTAACATGAGGATCAGGAAGCTTAAAGCTAGGTTGAGGAAGGCTTTAAAGAGAAAAAAGGAGCAAGATAAGTTGAAAATATTAGTTGAAGCCTCAGTAGCCCATCAAAGTAGTTGATGGTGGTGTACCATGCCAAATTTGGGCAAGTTTTAAAGATTTTTGCATTTTTCAGATTTTGGAATTTTTCAACATTGGAAACTGGCCCAAAAGCGCAGCACCATCAGCACTGCGATTTTTCCTGGACCATCAGATGAAGAAAAGGTTTTCATATTTGGATTTAGGAGGATAATAACATGCACCCTGGAAATTTTTAGAAGTTTTGAAGCAAATCTAGGTCACCAAAAGGTCCAAAAACTACCAAAAAATGACCTCTCTGCCTCATTTTGGACACACAAAAGCAGTCTTGGGAGATTCAAGTTTTGAGGGGGAAAATGACCTCCAAATTCAAAAATTCAAGTTTTTCCAGAAACTAGACTTGAAGACCTTTCTAATGAGCTATCTTGGTCTCAATTTGGTTAAGGGGAAGGCCTCCAAAAGCAGGTGGAAAGCGGCGCTACGCTTTTGACCAGTGGCGCTGTGCTTTTGACCAATTTGCCCAGAAAATCAAAATTTCGCCTGTTTTCACTATGAATTCACTTTCTCTCTCCTCATGGATGATTTCACTGATGTAATTGATGACATGGCATGTAAATGTAATGGTAAAATAGTCTTAGAAGGTAGATTCATTAGTTAGAGGTGGTTTTGAGGCTAATGAATCAGTTTCCATGCTTATAGAGGCAAGTAGTTTGATTGTCTATATTCCTGGTCCACGTGTTAGGTCCCTATAATACTAGTGATTACCCCATTACTATTGTAGTTGTATCCCTTATTAATATTTTTGTGCCCCTACTGTCCCCATATTGTTATTATTGTGCCCCATAGAATCCCTCTATTGTTATTTTTGTGCCTTTATATTATTATTGTTAGGTCAGCTGGGTTATATTATGACTCCTTAGACTCCTATATACAAAAAGGAGGTCTTTTCATTTGAATCATCAAAGAATCATTCATTTGTGCAATGTAAAGGAGGTTACCCCCTCGAAGAGGCTGAATTCTAAGGTTTTGATCTATCTTTTCTATCTTTTTGTGAGCTGGTTTCATAACATTTGTTATCAGAGCTTTGGATTTTAGGGTTTTGCTGATCCAAACAGGTCATCATGGCATTTTCACTATAACTTTTTTCTGCGACGTTTCAGAAGCAAAAAAAAAAACATTTGAGACGAAATCGCACTGAACCTGAGGTCTAAATTTTAGAGCTTTTGGTGCTATATTTGTGGAGATATGATCTGAGGAAGTTGGTCTTTTTGCAGACTCCTGAATTACATTCCAAACATGTGACTTACGGAAAATCGTCAGAACTTTCTCTCTAAGCATCAGACTGAAATTTTGTAAGAAGGTACAGAAAGAGGACGGACTGTAGTTTCTTGTATATATTTTTCAAATCCAAAGGTAAAAACAATGACACGTGGCATGTCGTACAAGTTCGTTCTACTGAACTAGTCTATAATTAGGTCACTGTGGGAGATTTGGCATAACTCTTCCCTGAAGAATCTAATTTGGATCATACTAGTGGCATTGGAAAGAGGACGCAGAGGGCTACTGTAGGTCACAATTTTAAGAACTGGATGATCTAAAATTACAGAGATACATCAGATTCAATATCGAGCTCCTACAAAGTGAAAAAAGGTGTGTAGTTCTTTTTTAATTTTTGCATAAGCTTGGTTTGAAAAATTAGTTTGAAGGAATTCAAAGGGCATAGTAAAGCATTATTATTGGTAATTGATGCCCCGATGAAAGAAAATGCAAACACCTAGTAAGAAACCTGAAAGCTCTAGCATGACTCGTGAAGAAGAGGAAGAAATGCAACATGATATATCAAAATTACAAGACCAAGTGCAACAAGTGTCACTTGCATAAAATGTAACAGAATATAAGATGGATGGTTTAAAGAAAGATGTAGAAGCTAAGATGGATGGTTTAAAGAAAGGCGTAGAAGCTAAGATGTATTGTTTAAAGAAAGGCGTAGAAGCTAATATGGATTGTTTAAAGAAAGGCATAGAAGCTAAGATGAATGACATGGAAGCTAAGATGGACGATTTGAAGATAGATTTGAAGACAGGCATGGAAGATTTGAAGACAGATTTGACAAAGTTTCTACAAGAAATTCTTACTAGTGGTGAAAGGGTAGTAAAGGAAACTCATGATGAGAATAAAAGAAATGTTAATCATGATTTCATAGTCTCTAATGTTGGATCGAAGACCCACCATATTCCAAAAATTGATATGAGGAAGTTTGATGGCAAGGATACCGCAACATGGATATTACAGATGGAGCAATTTTTCGATCTCAATAATGTGTAAAATACAGAAAAGGTAGTATTGCATCTTTATATTTGGAACCAAATTAGTTTGTATGGTATCAATGGCTTTTCTCTCATAAACAAATTATCACTTGGGCAATTTTTACAGAAGAATTGATAACACATTATGAGGATACAAAAAGAAACACTTTTTTTAGCCAATTGATAAGTCTCAAACAAAAGGGTTCAATAATGGAGCACATTGAGGAGTTCCAAAATTTAAACATAAGGGTAAAATTTTTCCATAGGAGCATAAGATTGATGTGTTCATAGGAACTTTAAAGGATAATATCCAACATGATGTTCGCCTTTGGGAACCTGATTCATTAGAGAAGGCATTCAGGTTAGCAAGAAAAATCGAAAGAAAAATTATGGCAACCATGAAGCATACCACTCACAACTATAAAGATGGAAGTGTTGTTGCCCCTAGCCTTCCACAACCTATAAGGTTGACACCACAACAATTGGAAGAAAAAAGAGCAAAAGGGATTTGTTACAGTTGTGATAGCAAATACACTAAAGGTCATAAGTGTGCTGAGAAGAAATTATTCTACATAGATTGTGAAGAGGAAGAAGAAAAGGAGCAAGAAAGGTCCAAAAAAGAGGATATAATCCAAGAACAAAGCCTAGATAAAGAAGAAATGAATCCAACCATATCTTGTAATGCATTGGCTGGAATTACCACTCCTCAAACAATCAAGATAGAAGGACAAATCAAGAAGAAAAAGGTAATAGTGTTGATTAATTCAGGAAGTACCCACAATTTCATTCATTGTAAGATAGCAAAAGAATTGAATTGCTTCCTATATCCAGCACCAGAGTTTCAAGTGATGGTTGCAAATGAAAGAATGATAAACTGCTCTAGAAAGTGCCATAATATCAAGCTATCCATGGGAGAATATGTATTGACTAGCCCAATGCTTTCCATTCCAATGGGAGGTGCTGATGTTGTACTAGGAGTCCAATGGCTACAATCCTCGGCTACAATAGCTTTTAATTTTCAATAACTTTTCATGAAATTTTCTGCAGAAGGAAAGCAATTTGAATTAAGGGGTATTGTAGGGAAACTATGAGAGATAATCAGCTCTAACGGTATGAAAAAGCTTCTAAAAAAGGAACAAAGAGGTGTAATTGCACAATTATGTTCACTAGATGTTTCCACATCGAAATCATCTTTTCTCTAGTTCTCCAAAAATTCTTGGACAATCATTCCAAGGTATTTGAGACTCCCAAAGGTCTCCCACCTATTCGTAATCATGATCATGCTATTCATCTGATTCCAGGAAGTGTTCCTCCAAACATTAGGCCATACAAATATCCCTATGCCCAAAAGAGTGAAATTGAATGTATGGTTGCGAAAATGCTAGTGGCTGGTATAATTCGACCTAGTCAAAGTTCTTTCTCTGCTCCAGTAGTATTGGTGCACAAGAAGGATGGATCATGGCACATGTGTCTGGATTTTTGGGAGCTTAACAAGCTCATTATTAAAGATAAGTTTCCCATTCCTGTCATTGATGAATTTCTGGATGAATTGCATGGATCAATTTACTTCACCAAGTTGGATCTTCGTTTAGGATATCATCAAATCAGAATGAAGACTAAAGACATTCCAAAAACAGAATTTAGAACTCATGAGGGTCATTATGAATTTTTGGTCATGCCTTTTGGCCTTACCAGTGCACCTTCTACATTTCAAGGTTTGATGAATTCCATTTTCAAACCCTTCCTTAGAAAATTTGTGTTAGTATTTTGTGATAATATACTAATCTACAACAAGTATTGGAAGGATCCTGTTGAACATGTTGATAGGGTGATACAACTATTGGAGGAGAAACAATTATATGCAAAAAGATACAAATGTTTCTTTGGAGTACAAGAGGTGGAATATCTGGGTCATATTGTATCTCATGAAGGAGTTAAGGTAGACCCTAGCAAAATTAAAGCCATTAAGTAATGGAAAATGCCCACATCCATAAAGCATCTGTGAGGATTTCTCAGGTTGATAGGGTATTATCACAAGTTTGTTAAGAATTATGGGAGAATAGAAACACCTCTAACAACATTATTGAAGAAAGATGCATTTTCATGGACTCCAGAAGCAACAAAGGCCTTCAAACATCTTAAAGAGGCAACGTGCCAAGCACCGATCTTAGCTACACTGGACTTCACAAAAACCTTTATTGTGGAATGTGATGCTCCAGGAAATGGAATTGGTGCTATTTTAATGCAAGATGAAAGACCCATTGCTTTTTAAAGTCATCTAATCAAGGGAAAGTTTTTATACAAAGCTATTTATGAGAAGGAAATGTTGGCAATACTACATGCACTTAAGAAATGGCGACCCAATCTAATGGGAAGACACTTCAAGGTAAAAACAGATCATGATAGCACTAAATACTTTTTAGAACAAATATTATCCTCTGAAGAGAAACAAAAGCGGGTCACAAAGATGTTGGATTATGACTTTGAAATAATCTACAAAAAAGGGAAGCAAAATGTGGTGGAAGATGCACTCTCAAGAAAGGATGAGGATGTGGAAGCATTGTTGTGTGCCATTTCTATTATCCAACCAGATTGGATAAATGAAGCAAGGGAGGAATGGAAGAATGATGAAGAAGTGTGGGCACTTATTCGAAATTTACAACAAGATTCAAATATATCTAATACATTTAGCTGGAAAAATTATTCGTTATGGTACACAAATCGCTTATACGTCTGTAAGAATTCCCAACTCAAACAAAATATTCTTATGGAATTGCACACTTCTCCGTTAGGAGGGCACTCAGGATTTTTAAAAACTTAGCACAGGGTTAAGAAGGAATTTTTTTGGGATGGCCTTAAATCGGATATTCAAAAGTTTGTGGCAGAATGATTAGTTTGCCAACAAAATAAAGTTGAAACAATTAAGACCCCAGGTATATTACAACCTTTATCCATTCCAAGCCAATGTTGTGAGGAGTTTTCAATGGATTTTATCACAGGTTTACCCAAGTCTGAGGGGAAGAGTGTCATCATGGTGGTAGTTGATAGAATTACCAAGTATGCACACTTTTGTGCATTATCACATCCATTTAAAGCCAATACAGTTTCTACTACATTTATGGAAACAATTCAAAAGCTACATGGAAATCGAAAGATTATTGTAAGTGACAGAGATCCCATTTTGACTGGAAATTTTTGGATAGAATTATTTTCTTGATCCGGATCTTGGGAGATTGACCCAAGAAAGCTCTGTGGAGGTTGTAGCACATGCCTGAAGTTTGTTGAATATTGCTGCAAAATTTGAAATTGAAACATGCATCAAACCCTCGTTCCCATGGAATCATAACCTGCTCCGATACCACTGATCCGGATCTTGAGAGGAGGCCCCCAAGATCTAAAAGATTGAATTGGATCTTGGGGGGAAAGGACCCCAAGATCTGAAAACTTGAAATGGATCTTGGGGGAAAGGCCCCAAGATCTAGAAGATTGAAATGGATCTTGGGAGGAGAGACCCCCAAGATCTGAAAACTTGCATTGCCAGAAGAAAAATAGGAGAATGCCCAATAAACAAAACCACAAAGAAACTTTTTTATTAAAACCGATAATAACTGTAAAGGCTACATTGTGGCGGACAATCTGTCCTTTTACAAAATGTGACTTGTTACTTATAGTATTTTTCAGTTACAATACCATGGGTCAATTTCATGGGTGAATGAATACCATGGGTGGATTTTACAATACCACGGGCAGATGCCATTTATAATACCATGGGTAAATTCCATGGGTGAATGAATACCATGGGTGGATTTTACAATACCACAGGCGGATGCCATTTACAATACCATGGGTAAATTCCATGGGTCAATGAATAATATGGGTGGATGAGTACCATGGGTTGATGCCATTTTCCATTCGGATCATTTCTTGTCTTGGTACTCAGTTTGCTCATAGTTCATCTTATCATCCTCGATCTGATGGGAAAACTAAGATAGTAAACAAATGTTTGGAAGGATATCTTCTTTGCTTTGTATCTAATAAACAAACACAATGGGTCAAATGGTTGCCTCTGGTTGAATGGTGGTATAACACTTCCTTCCATACAGCAACAAAAATGACCCCATTTATGGCACTTTATGGATACCAGCCACCATCCATCACATCATATTTAAGAGAAAATTCTAAGGTTCAAGTAGTGGAACATCACATCGAGCATCAAAAACAAGTCCTCCAACTCTTAAAGGATAATCTCGTGTTGGCACAAAATAGAATGAAATAACAGGCAGATCCACATCGTAGCGAAAGAAGTTTTTATGTAGGTGATTGGGTATTCCTACGACTACAACCACATAAACAAATATCCCTCAAGTAAGTTAAGAAGGATAATAAAATATCACCAAAGTATTATGGTCCGTACATGGTGTTGCAAAATATTGGTACTATGGCATACAAATTAGAGATTCATGTAGCTTCTCGAGTGCACCTAGTTTTCCATGTTTCATGTTTAGAGAAGTTTATAGGCGACAAGCTCCCAGTTCAAACAATATTGCCAGAACTTGACGAGGAAGGAAAAATTATATTGGAACCGGAAGTAGTCACAGAAACAAGAACTCGACAGCTACGAAATCGATCAATTTCAGAGTATCTCATCAAGTGGAAGAACTTATCTGCTGAAGATTCCGCATGGGAAGATGAGAATTTTATACAGAAGCATCTAGAACTACTCAAGCGTTGAGGACAACACTTTTTTGAACGAGAGGGGCATGTTAGGTCCCTATAATACTAGTGATTACCCCATTACTATTGTAGTTGTATCCCTTATTAATATTGTTGTGCCCCTATTGTCCCCATATTGTTATTACTGTGCCCCATAGAATCCCTCTATTGTTATTTTGTGCCCTTATATTATTATTGTTAGGTCGGTTGGGTTATATTGTGACTCCTTAGACTCCTATATATAGAAAGGAGGTTTTTTCATTTGAATCATCAAAGAATCATTCATTTTTGCAATGTAAAGGGGGTTGTCTCCTCGAAGAGGCTGAATTCTAAGGCATTGATCTATCTTTTTTATCTTTTTGTGAGCTGGTTTCATAACACCACCTTTGGAAATGGTTGTAACGACCCCTTTTCTCATGGATTCGACCCCTGATGGTCAGGATGAGTGGTTTTGATGTCTATATTATGTATTTTCTTTGTCATTGGCAAGGGTTGGATTCACTTGGATGCTCTGAACAATATTGTACATCATTGTAAGCACTTTAGCAAGGAAATTAAAAGGAGTTGCAGCTATTTTTATGGGATACTTGTGGTATGGTGCTTTTGAATAGTTTCTTCTTTTGTTATCAATTTTTCACATGCTTTATGTATGCCAAAATCTATTTCGTTGCTTCTAACTGAATGATATCAAGATATATAGGTAGAATTCATTGTTTACAGTGCTCTACCTTGGGAAACCATTCAGTATTTTATGTTTTCTTCTGTTTGAGAAGGATATGTATGATCTTCACATGCCTTCTTCAGATCCTCACCAGTCTTAGACATCCCACCTCACTAGATTTGAAGTGCCAAAGCCTATACCTACCTTTCCCCATAGAACACCCTGCATCTCGGCCTAATTTCCCAGACCCAAATTGCCTAGCTCCATTTGATCCAACACAAAACCAACAAAATCAATCAAAATCCTCTGAGCTACTATGCCTAACCTAAAATCCCATTTGATCCATTCATTTTTACTGAGATTCATAAAGGAGAGAGCCCTCTCCGAACCTCGTAGGGCTAGCTACCAGGTTAAGCTTGGTTTGTGGTTATCCTAGGATTTCCTTCCTTCAGCATGAGGTCAATCTAGGCTCTAAAATTATGCAAACAGAGTCACAAAGGACAATCATGTTAAATAATTACAAATATTTTCAACTATCAAATCCAGGAGCCATTAAATTCTTGGAAAATTCAAGTACTTTATTTTTTTTCTTATAATACTTTGGATACTATTTTTTCATATTTCTTAATTGTCAAAGTGTTTACTAAAATGACTAATGATGGAGATTCTAAAACAGAGAATGATGAAAGTGGGAAGCAAAAAAAAATCAACATAGTGCTTATCTTGTTGAAAACAGTATAGATATGGAAACAGGAAGAGAAGGAGGAGAGGAACAAGTTATCATACCAAGTACATAATTTGTTTGGTTTTTGCTCTTGATAATTTTTCAATTTATTTAATTTCCATATTCATAACATTTTTGGATGACTATTATAGGGAATTATGAGATTAATGAAATTAATCAAGACAATGACCATGGAACAATGGAGATAGAAATGGGTATTAATCATTGTAACTCTATATTTTTTTATTTTTTTATTATTTTAAATTATTATTTTTATTATTGTGATTCATGTCATTTCATAAGTTGATTATAGTTGGAAATAAAGGGAATGAATATAATGACCAGGGGACTATCCCACAAAACTACAATCAAGACCAAAATATTATTATGGACGATTATAGATGATTCTTTTTTTGTATAGTTGTTTAATGAATTTTGTTCATTGTCACAATTTATAACATTATTTTGTGTATTATAGTGAAAAGGAAGGAGAACCAAGAAATTGATCAAATGAAAGTTAAAAAAAACTTTAATCAAGAACAAAGTATACCATCAGGTACTGATAATTTGTCCACTTATTTTCCTTATTATTTAATGATTCTATTCATTTTCACAATTCAAAATATTTTATATGTTTAATTTGGAGACAAATATAGGTAACAAAGATGATGATGAGGTGCAACATTACAAATATGAAGATAATGTCATATCATATACTTATAACTTGTCTTCTTGTTTATCTTACTATTCTTCAAACTCTAATGCCTGTAACTACCATAACATTGTATATTTTTATTACAGGAACAAATAAAAAGGATAAAATTAACAATTAAAATAATGTTAAAGGTGTGTGTGTGTGTGTGTATCTTTTTAAAGGTTGCATTACTAATGTTTTTCTTGGTATTGGTATTTGATTGAAGGTTTAATAAGAAGTACAATTGGTATTTGATTGAAGGTTTAACATGTTTACTCCAGGTTCTATCAAGATGATAAAAGAAATTATTGTTTCATCTATCAATAGTGCAAAAACCACTCAGGGTAAGTGTATAATTTCAAAAAAAAAATAGTAATTTTTGTAACATGAATAAAATGTTTTGACTAGATTATTTTCCATTTTGTTGCAGCCAAAGTAACTGAAAAGAAACTAGTTATTTTTGAACTAAAGGACATTTTTATCATAGAATCGATGATGAAGCAACAAACAGAGGGCATATTGAGAAAATGAGAGTTGATGCTGATTACATAATAGAGAAAATTTTATTATGGATTCATCCACATGCAAAATCATTTTTTGAAATGTGTTTCAAAAATGAATCTCTTGACATTGCAATTTGGACGACAGCTTTGAAACAAAGCACAACAAGATTTCTAAAAATGTTGGTTTTAGAAACATTACAAGATAAAATTGTGTTTAAGTGGACTGCTTCAGACTGTAAACCACAAAAGGGACATAAGGTCATTGACAATCCAATGAAAGTTATACACACTAAATCATTGGAAAAAGTGTGGGAAATGCATACCCAATATGACGCAACCAATAATATTATAGTTGATTGTTTAATTGAGAGAGTGAAAGAGAATCCAAAAGAAAATGTGATTCTTGCCCCTTCATTCATTGGAACAAATCAATGGGATAATTGGTTGATCGAAGGGCTATGGAGAATATTGCATAAACTCAACAAGGCTATGGATGTGCGAGCTATTTTGAAGGATGTTCAGCTACATTTAGAAGTACCTTAATATTAATGATGTCTATTTCATGCTATTATATGTATGAAATCATGAGTTATTACTTTTATTTCACAACACTAATAAAATAATTGTTGATTTGGTTTGTCAAAACTAAAAATAAAATATTTTTATTTTCTTTATTTTTGGTGAGATGAATGGTCATTTAATGTTTTCATATCAAAATTTCCCATGCTATATTTTTTTTTACAAGGGATTACATTGTATGTAAAATTAATAGATAACTGGTCTATTTGTTTTAATTATATCATTACAATTATTTGCTTTAAATGTGGTTTAAGTTATCGTTATACCTCTTAGAAATTAGTGATGTGAAATATGACCCATTACATTCTTATAATCCTTTTTATTCCGTATAATTTGAAAAACTATATTAAGTTTTATGTATCACCAACAATAAACATATAATTTGTACTAAAAGAAGCACCAAAAGAAACTAAGGTAGAAACTCTATAAATTAACATATAATTAATTAGGTTTGAAATTTAAAAATTGTATTATGTTGTATGTGAAAGTTAATATATAATTAGCTTTTTAACTTGCACTAGACCATTGTAATTATATTTTTCAATTGAAATTAAATAAATCATTGTAAGTCTTAAAACCAATGATTTAAATGGTGGGTCAATGCATTCTTATAAGACTTTTATTCCATACAAATTAAATAATGGTATTAGGTTGTATATATAAAGTAAACATATACTTTGAACTCATTGTAAAATTACCTTAGCATACAAATCGAAATAATTCATAATAAATATTAACATCATTTTTAAAATGATAGGTTTTTATGTCCTTAAGCAATGAAGTGTTGAAGTGGAGATATGCTAATATCATACATGTGGTTGCAGTGCAAATGCAGATGGGAATTAAGACAAGTCAAAAGATGTTGTTGATATTTGAAAAGGAAGGAGTATTCTTCCAATCATACACCAAATATGAAGAAAATTTTCATATTCAAAGAGAACCAGATTGGTAGTTTGGTGATAGGTCCTATTTTTTAAGGCCTTTTCAGTCAGAAGTATTAAAATATTTCTTAAGAAATTATGATGTCATAATATGGACATTAAATTTCACTGACAAGTACATCCGAAAAGTACTTGAAAAATCAAATATTGATATAGATGACTTTAAATTTGCATGGTACATGTCTCATTGTCATTTGCAAATAGAATTTGAAGCAGAGAGATCAAGACAATTTTATGAGAAAAATTTGATTGATGTGTGGTCCCAATATGGAGATAATTATGAAGAATCAAATGTATTTCTAATAGATACAAAAAATCATACTTCTCAATTCATCGGATATCGATCAAAGCACTTCTTAATAAAATCATATACAGGAAAAGAGCAAGATATGTGGCTTATGCAAGTTTGATTACCCTTTCTTAAGACACTTCATCGTATCAAACAAAAACATGAGTACATTCGAATGTTCAATAGAACATGTACTTCACTGTAGTTCATGGAGATAATTTCGTTTATAAATTTGTTGAAAAGTACATTCCAATTTTTCAATACATTTTGGACATAGTTTTTGTTGAATCAATTTGTATGATTTTATATTTTTTGAAATATATGGGAATTGCCAGTTATATTAATATGTATATTTCTTATTATTTATAATTGTTTTTGCAATGACTTTTTTGTATCGATTTTTTCTAAGACGTGTGTGCGCACGCATGTGTTCTTAAATGAATTGTTTGGCATTTAAATTACCTTACATGAACGATCGAGGCATGTTATTTTTAATGACTTATGTTTACTTAAATGTATCAATAATCATATATAAATGTGAAATATAAGTTTTGAAATAGAACTCTTTGCAAACAAAGGTGATATTCTTACTAAAGAAATTATAATAATTTACTTGATAAATGTTATGTGCATTATTCACTATTCACAATGCATTATTCATTATTAAGGCTAATGAGAAATGTGTCATAGGTAAATGATGTGATCTTTTTGAAGCATAAGATTTGTGATTTATCAATCGATAGTTTTCATAAATTTATATGCTTAAATCAATTAATGGTTGTAACTGCAATCATACCATATTGAAAATCAACAAGGCACAAAGTTAGTTATTCATTATGAGTGCATAAATGTGATATGTAATTTTTGAGATAAAAATATATTGTAAATAATTTTTCATTTCTTAAATATATGATGATAATGATTGATAAGTGGATTATAAAGGTTTGGTTAGACACTATCATGGAAGAATTATGTCATTGAACTTTTTGAATTGTAAGGCATCTAATTTCATTATTTAAAGTCATTTTTTTGTACATTTGTATTTTAAATAAATTGAAACCATATCACTTGAGCTATAATTATATTATTTACTTGTACTTAGTTA
Source organism: Pinus tabuliformis (assembly GCA_031772625.1). Classification (NCBI taxonomy): domain Eukaryota; kingdom Viridiplantae; phylum Streptophyta; class Pinopsida; order Pinales; family Pinaceae; genus Pinus; species Pinus tabuliformis. The sequence goes on along the minus strand of CM062817.1, from coordinate 624,354,877 downwards.
TGTCCATTAATCTGAATGTATAAATGTGATTTATAATAGCCATATACTATGATGCATTTTTTCGAAAAATAAGTCTTTTAATTTCTTGATAATAAGTATTAAGTGGACTATTTAGGCTAATGGGTGATGGCTCATAAGTGAATACTACTCGTTAAATTGTAGGGCATTCAATTTTTAACCCATAATTTTTTTCATATATTCTTGAATAAACTATTTGTATATGAAATCATCTCATCTCATTTAATTTAATAAGGAATCCATTTATTGACTTTTATTTGTCTATCACGTAATTTATTAAGGTTGTATTAATCTCATATTGTATTGTTTTGAAACAAAACTCTATATGAAAAACTAAATTCTCTTCTTTATAAAAACATGGAATAATTAATTAACAATGTGTTAAGTGAACCATCTAGACTCATTAAAGAGATGGGTCAAAAATGGTTGTATTTAAACTTTTTGCACCATAAGACATTGATTTTCCAATCCATATTAGCATTTTGTCATTTTCAATTCTTAAATAGTTTATTTGTGGTTTAAATAATTGCATAGAATCCAATATGACTTGAAGAATTCTATTTGGCTATATGCATTAATAGAAGTTCATAAATGTGATGCATTTTTTAAATGTAGCTCTTAAGGTAAGTAAATATATATATTGTACAAAGCAAATTATAATTAATTGATAATCAGTTTTTAGTGGTCTATATAAAGCCATTTATCGACTTTTATTTTCATATCATGAGGTTTAATCTAAGTGTGTAAATGTGGCACTTTTTTTTCTTAAATAAAACTCCATGTAATATGAAATGTTTTTCCTAACAACACATGGAATAATTAATTGGCAATGAATGTTAAGTAGATTGTTAAAGTTATTTCAAGGTATGGGTCATAAATAAATGTATTTAAACTTTATGCAACATATGGCATATGATTTTCCCACCTTTATTAACATTTCATAAATTTAAATTCTTAAATAAATTATTTGTAATTGAAATAATCTCATAGAAACCAACAAGACAAGTATGTATTAAATTATATTTAGTATGTATGTATAAATGGAATTTATTTTTGAAATAAAGATTTCAATGTAAGTAAAACTATATTTTTTAGAGAATTAATAATTTAAAATCAATTATTTATGAGTTATAGCTAGTTTATTCTATTTTGAATTGGCAGCTTTTTCTAACTATGCATTATTAAATCAATTATTCCTATATGTAATCATGTCATATAAGTCAATAAGTCAAGAAACTATTAATTGATTTTTATTTAACTATCATGTGGTTTAATATGAATGTATAAATGTGAAATTGCTATTTCTAGAATAAAAAACTATGTAAAGAAAATGAATTTTCTAATAAAACATGGATTAATGAATTCACCGTGAGCATTAAGTAGACTATTTAAGCTCATTCAAGAGATAGGCCATAAATGGATGCCTTTAAAAAATTTACACTATATGACATGCTTTTCCTATCAATATTAACTTTTTGTAAATTTCATTTCTTAAATAAACTATTTGTACTTAAAATAATCTCATAGAATCCAACAAGACTCATAAGTTATTTATTGAATTTCATTTAATTATATGTATTCATATAAGTTTATAAGCAAAGATATATCTTATACAAAACTAATTAGAATTAATTGATAATAAGCTTTAAGTGGTTTATTCAGACTACATGAAAAATCAAATGTCATAGATGAATGCCTTTTAATACATATTTAATCTTCAAAATCAATATCTTAATGATAATTTATTTGTATTTACATTAAGTATTTAATAATTAAATAACACGGGGACTTATATAAATTTCAACTAAAATACATGAGTTATGTTTCACATTTATTTCTTCCCCGTTAAAAATGCTTATCATTTTCTCTTATTAGTGAAAGTAATGGTCAATCCTGGTTTTCCATACAATTGGTTGACACTAAATTTACATCAAGACTATTATTTGTTTTGACAATGTTGACAAGGAGAGATCAATATCCACACTACCATAAACTGTGCTAATATCTGAAAACCCTTGCCTCCACTACTTACAAGAAGTCACCACTAAAGTTTCTTGTTTACTTCAATTTTTGACATTGTCCATCATAATAGAATGACTTGAATAGCCATTTAAGAACTCTCATTTGATGTACTTGGATTTGAGTGGAGATAGATCAATGGTGTCTAACCTTCTTGAAATACCTAGATCAACAATGTATAAATTTTATAGTGGATGCCTGCATGGTATGAAGATGAATGATGGCCCCCTAAGTAGTGCTTCATAAAGGCACAAAGGGATGGTAGGAAATTGAGCACAAGAACATTTTACTAAGGTTTTAGTAGACTAGTTTCAATGCAATGCAGGGGACACCTATCCTTGTCATTTACAATAAGACCCTCACATCACCATCATTCAATCAACAAATCCCCTGTAGGTTGGGGGAAAGGGGGTTAGAGTTTCCAAACATAAAATTTAAACATCGAGGAGTCTAGTTTGTTATCCATAAATATAATATATTTATTAGATGTTTAACATATTAATATGATTTAACTTAAATCAATTTCTTCTAAGAGTTTGATTTCACACTCCTATTGTTTATTGATACTATTGTACATAACAACCCCATGTTTGACCTATTCATGATCTCTCATTGGTTTGAAATTACATAAATTATTTTAATGTTGAATCAAGTTAATATGGTGATTTAAAAAAGAATGAATGTTGGTTGAAGGCCTTGTAATAAAATACTTCCAAATTTAATGAAATATGTGTTTTGCTTTAAATTGCTACATATTTGGCTAATCATTTGTAGCTCAACTTCTGCTTACAATTCAATATGCATTTGCACCAAAATTCCGAAGATCTACCACACATATCTCGAGTTCGGAATAGTCATAAAGGAGCCATGAATGCTTTTGTTGTTGTGTGAATGCATTGGGCACAATTTCTAGCATCTTGTTGATAGATTGATCAGGAAGGAACAGATTGGGGCTGCTACCTTTCTTAGCTGCTAAGGGGTATTCATTTCATGCCAAATCTCCAAATCTAGCAATCGTTCTGGAAGAAATACCTGAGCATTTCCCAGAAACGTGTAGCAGCTTAAAAACGTAATTTTTAAAACATGATTTTTGGCCAAATGAAAACTAACTTCAAAAAACTAAAACATGATTTTTTCTCAGAACGGGGTTAGTTATAAAACCCAGGAACGATTTTCTCAAATTCGTAACCAATTGTGAGATATTCGGGGTTCTCTAGAGCCTTACTTAGCAAATTGCATGAGAAAAAATTAGTTTTCAATTAATACACAGACAACAGTTGCACCCTGATCTGATTTTACTGATTTACAGGAGGTAGATCCGCTTCATTAATGGGTATTTGTTTTTATTTCCCTGAGCCTCTTGTAGTCTACAATAGATCTATAAAAGAGAACATAAATGATCACTAGCCTGGAAAAATCCTTTACCACAAGTCCGCACAATGAGTTTTGAACTGAATACAAAAATTTGAGTATCTGAGATTGCGTTGGCACAAATGTCACCACATAATACTAACCAGAGAATGCTATCTTCACTGTTCTTTTCCCTTGAAATGTATCGAGATTTTTGTGAATAAATCATAGGACCAAGCTGTTATCATTCCAACTTCTTTTAGTTCCGAAATTCAAATAATCTGCCACTGGTTCAAAAGAATTCTCCACAAATTCGCAAGAGGTGTCTTCTACAGATCAAATAGCTTCAGTAATGTGATCTGTGTTTTTTTTTCTTTTTGATAGTTCATGAGATGTGAACTCTACATATACTTCTGTACCTCTTCACCGAGATATTTTTTTTCACAAATTAGCTCGAGTCATATTTTATACGATTTCTCATTATTCAAATAGTTACATATGGAGGAGAGCTGAAGGTATGCAATTGCCTTCCTTGAATCGGGGGAAGCATCGAACTTTATCGCTTCCTTCAGACCTTAGGAAATGTGTAGAGATTCTTGATATTCAACGTCTTACTTCTTTACCCAAGACGCAGCCTTCTCCTATTGAGTTGTCTGACAAGATCTCCTTCAACTCACGTAACTTTTTTTTTTAATGAAGTGTTTTTCTTATATAACATTTGTGTTATAGGTTTTTGTTATGATTTTTTTTATGTTTATTTGGTTATATATTTTTGAGCTTGTACATGTGCTTTTATTTTTCCTTTATGTACATTTATTTTACTTTTTTTTTTAGTTTTGTAAATATTTCATTAATTTATTGTTTAAAAAAAAATTGCCTTGAAAACATATTGTAAAAAAAAATTGATGTGAAATTCAATTCTTGATTGGAGCAAAGTAAAAAAAAAGGGGGAACTTTTGAAATGATTCACTTACACAAGTGTCGAAAAATAAATAATATAAAAAATATAAATAATAATAATAATAAAAAAATAAATTTGTTTTATTTGCTAATTTTTCTGGTAGAGGTATTGATCAATTTGAAGATTGGACTGGTTATTTGTTTATAACAAAAATGCATAGTTGTGTGTACTTAACTATCTATTTAGGATTTTAGCTATAGAAACTGTACAATTATGCAGCTGAATTACAATTTTGCAGCTGAAAAACAATTTGTAGCTATGTATTTAACTTAATGATCTACTTGTCAACAATGCATTCTAATTAGAAAATCATGATCAAAATTGATTGGATTTGTCTAATGATTATGTTTTCAAGCATGATGTAGGAAAGAAGAAGAACTGTAAAGGTGGTTTATCTGCAAGATCGATTGATGAATTTTTTTATCGAAGATTGTTTTGCAAGAATCATTCAGCATTCACAAATAATATTTCTTTATCTTTATAAAATTCTATGATTCAAACATAAATTGAGGAAATTGTTTCTTTTTTAGAAATTGGAACTATTATCGCAATTGTGAATTTGGACTAACCATTTGAAACAAAAACACATCATGAACCTGTCAATTATGCAAATTTTTTGTATGTAACTAGAGAAATGGATCACTTCTCTTTGAACACACTTATGTTTGTTGCAATGTTATTGCCACTTTTATTTTCAGGTTCCAAGGCAATTAAAAATTGAAGGAAGCCAATTATGCATGATTGGTTTTCTATGACCAATTTCAAGAAACATGAACCAATTAAATCCATTTTTGTCATTCATAAATGCCATCATTTTTCCTCTCCAAACTCACAAGCTATCCAAGCATTTTTGCTAAGCATCATCATCACCATTTTCCTTTCAAAGAGTTGCATGTTTCCTTCACATTTTCCATTTACATTTTCCATTCACATTTTTCATAATTTCCATTCATAGAGACATTCAACTTGCTTACATGATGGTTTGTCCTTTTGCTCTCCGTTCACTTGTTTACCCTCTTGTCATTTTCTTTTCCATTAAATAAACCTTGATTAACTGCAAATTTTTTCAGTCATAGTCCTTCCAAAATCATCATTTCATACTCACATTAGATGATGTATAATTCATTAAGGCCTCCATTCTAACAAGTCTTGGCTTATCGACGTTAACACATTATCTAGGTTCAGGGCTAGAGTTGTTATTAGTGCCTTGAGGCTTGTATGCATCAATGAAATGTTCTCTCGCCAATAATCATGGGAATACATCAATGTCCCTTGATCGTTGGACCTTGCAAGTGGATCGACCTCATCTCATCTATTCACACTTTGCAAGATGTACTTAGGTACCTTAGCACTCGTTGACATTAATGGCGAGTTTTCCTTGGATTGGTTAACGAAATTCATCAATGGTTGGTAATCCAATGACTTCTCTTCATGCTCGACAATAACACATTTATTCGCATGATTAGAATTGTACCATCGGGTTTTGTAGCAAGTAAATACTATATCATTTCAACATTTTGTAGTAGATACAGCAGATTTAGCAGCATAAATAAATAATCCACTTTAACCACCTCATCCACCATTTCTTAAACCAAGAAGCAGATGAAATTCTACATTCTATTCCATGATCTAGCAGCAGCTACAACTTCTCTACATATGCACATTTTGTCCACTTCCTAGGTAAGTAAAGGTATGTTCTTTTCTAACTTTTAATCATAGAATTCCTTCAATACTAAAATTATAATTTTTGGAAATACTTCATCATACTTCCTTTCTCATTTGAAAAAAACTGTAAACACCTTTAGTTGGGGGGAAGGGACATCCATTTATTATCACATCCATATCACTTCCTTTCATTTCACTTCATTTCATCCTAACATACTTGTCCTAATAAATTATGATTGCATTATAGTTCAAAAGTTGTGTGATTTGCAAATAAATGCCCACATGATGAGCATATTAAATGGCTGATTTAAAGATCCATTCTTAAATATGTTCAATGAATCTTGTTGGAACAAAAGGAAACAAGGTATTGAAACATAAGAACCAATGCCAATTAAGATTTGTTTGTCACACAAGAACCAACTAAACATGTTTCAATTCAATGTATGACAAGGAATACTTTGCAAAAAGAAATGAGATTTCCAAATGCAAGTTTTAAGGACAATTGATATAATCCAAGATCTTTCAAAAGCAAATCATGACTAAGCAATGCAGTAGATTGTATGAGGACATGCAATAAAATCAATTGGGGGTATGTAGAGTCTCCAAAATGTATTCAAAATATCATCCACTTTCACCTTTATCGCCACCATTTCACTCACATGTCACAACTCCATAGCCATATAATCTTTCATTAGCCTTCATTTTCATAATTATATGGGTTCCATTTGTGTTTTCCAAAAGTTAATGATTTCTAGTATTATTAGTGAATTAATGGTTAAACTTAGAAAAATGGCATATACTTGCTAATATTTAAAAGTGGCTTGAGTTTTATGACATGTGTAGGTCATTTGGAAGCTTCCAAGGCACTTTTATGTGGCCTATGATGCTCAAATTCGAATTCCCTTCAAGATATTGAAGAAGATTAGGATAAAGGTCAAAGAGGATATGTGTCTCATCATTGCATATTTGAGTTGTAACTCTATGATATTTTCTAGGGATCTAGGGAGAGAATAATGGACCTCCATTAATGAGGTAGCTTCTTATGTTTTTGTATAAATAGGAGAGCCTCCTCCTTTCAAAGGCATGAGTAAAGTTGGAGAAATTCTCATGTTTTGAATATAGAATTTGGATTTGGCACCATGCTCATGAGAGATGTTCACTTTGTTTTAGTTATGCTTGCATTTGGAGTCTCTCAACTTTCCATCTCTCATGCTTTTGGATTGGCCACCTACAATGTGTGAGATTTATTGTTTTTTTTAGATTATTTCTCTCATAGATTAAGATTTATTTCTTTCATATCTTTTATTGTGTGAGAGGTTAAGAGATTGTTTTTATTTTCTTTCTACCTATAAGTTAAGAGCAATTGTTTTTATTTTCTTTCATATCTTTTCCTGTTTGAGAGGTTGAGAGTGATTGTTTTTATTTGCTTTCTACCTAGAGGTTAATAGCAATTGCTTTTATTTTCTTTCCTATCTAGTGTTGGGTTGTGTTATATTCTTTCCACGTAGTTAACAGGGGGTTTGAGGAGCACTTGTAACCCCACTTTATGGGGTCCAGGGCAGCGCCCCAGAAAATTTTGGTTTTGGACCCTATGTTAGGTTGGGCAGACCCACCTATGGTTTTGTGCATGATTTTCGCACATGTTTTTTGGACGCGATGGTTTTTCGGTCCATGTTATTGGACGCGATGGTTTTTGGTCCATGGTATTGGACACGATGGTTTTTGGTCCATGGTATTGGATGCTTCGGCATGTATAAACATGTATTGTAACATTGAAAGGAACATAATGAAAAATCAAGATGGTAGTCCCGGTTTTGGGATCCAGGGGAAAATCTTTGTGTATATGTGTTTTATGGGTTCTTCTCTCGCATTATTTATTTTCTATGTTTTAGTATTCGTATGCAGATAATTTCTGTACGGGGTTAAAACCTACATTTGGTATCAGAGCAGATTTGGCTTCAAGGGGACGCCTTTGTTATTAAGGGGTTTCGCTCGGGCCTGTGGTAGACCCTGTTCAGTGGGAGATCTGTGAGATCAATTCTAGCAGTGAAAGAAGATGGCGAGCAGTGGAAAGATATAGATCGAGAAATTTAATGGTCAGAGTTTTGAGTTGTGGAAACTCAAGATGGAGGAATTGTTGGTGGATAAAGATCAGTGGATCGTTGTAGATCTGGGTACTAAACCAACGGGAGTGTCCGATGAAGAATGGAAGAAGTTGGATCGGAAGGCAAAGATCTAAATACGTTTGTGTGTCTCAGATTCATTATTGCTAAATGTATCAGGGGAAGCTACAACAAAGGCTTTGTGGGACAAGTTAGGGACTTTGTACCAATCTAAGTCTTTGGTGAATAAACTGTTCCTGCGGAAAAAGTTGTATAACCTAAGGATGAAAGATGGAGACTCGATGACAGAGCATTTGAACACATTTAATACTGTGGTAAGTCAGTTAACATCTGTTGATATTAAAATTTCATATGAAGATAAGTGCATCAGTTTGTTGTGTTCTCTACCAGATTTGTGGGATATTCTGGTTATTGCAATAAGTAGTAATGCAACTGCCTTGCAGTTTGATGAAATAGTCTCAGCCTTTCTGACGGAGGAGATGAGACGAAAAAAATATGGAGAGCCAAAATGGTGATGCCTTGTCTGTACGAAGACAGTCCCAAAATAGAAACAAAAATAAGTCATCGAGTGTGAGATCTAAATCTCCAGGAAAACCTATAAAGGTGGTGTGATGGAAATGCAGAAAGGAAGGCCACTTCAAAAGGGACTGTAAATCTAAGGCTCTTGACAAAATAAAGGGATCTAATGAGGCTCCTTCGGCAGAGGTGAAAACCACCTCAGATGAAGTTGGGGATGTGTACTTGGCTTCTTCAATTACACATGTAGATTATGAGGCATGGTTGATTGACTCAGGTGCATCCTTTCACTTCACTCCCCATAGAGAGTGGTTCTGTGAGTATGAGAAATATGATGGTGGTGATGTCTTCTTGGGGGATCATAGGAAGGCTAGAATCATTGGTCGTGGAAAAGTAAAGTTGAAGCTGCAAGGTGGAAGGGTTAGAACACTTCCGGGTGTTCTACATATTCCTGCATTAGCCAGAAATCTGATTTCTATTAGCAAGTTGGATGATGCAGGTGTAAAAACAGTGTTTGACAAGGATACCTACAAGATGGTTTGGGGAGCACTGGTATTGATGCGGGGAGTTCGGATTGGAACTTTGTACAAGCTGCAAGGTAGAACTATTATTGATGGGTGCAATAGTTCTATGGTTCCTGAAAGTGGAGTAGAAAATATAGTGGTCTCTGGAGAGAAGACCATGTTGTGGCATCAAAGGCTTGGACATATTAGAGAGAAGGGCCTTCGAATACTTCATGGTAAAGGTATGGTAGAAGGTATGAGTAATAGCTCTCTAGATTTTGAATTTTGTGAAAATTGTGTATATGGGAAGCAGAATCGGGTGAGTTTCCCCTCTGGTAGTAAGAGGGTGAAAAATATATTAGAACTTGTGCACAGTGATGTGTTTGAACCTGTGAAGGTTCCATCACTGGGTAATTCTATGACTATGCATCATTTATAGATGACTTCTCAAGGAATACATGGATATATTTCCTTAAGAAGAAATCTGAAGTCTTTGACAGGTTTAAAGAATTTAAAGCTCTGGTGGAAAACCAAATAAAGAAGAAGATAAAGGTGTTGAGGACAGATAACGGTGGAGAGTTTTGTAGTAAGGAATTTGAAGAATTCTGTAAGAAGTGTGGTATAGCACGACAGAAGACTACTCCATATACACCTTAGCAAAATGGTGTTGCAGAAAGAATGAATAAGACGTTGATGGAAAGGGCAAGAAGCATGCTCAGTGGTGTCAGGTTAGGACAGGAATTCTGGGCAGGGGTGGTGGATACTACATGTTACCTGGTCAATAGATCACCTTCATCAGTGTTGGAGGATAAGACTCCACAAGAGGTATGGACTGGTAAGAAACCCTCTGTTTCACATCTGAGGGTATTTGGATGTGATGCATATGTACATGTTCCAAAGGAGAAACGAACCAAGTTGGATAGTAAATCTGAAAAGTGCATCTTTATTGGGTATAAGGATGGTTTAAAGGGTTATAAGATTTGGAACCTAGTCACATGGAATGTTGTGTATAGTCGAGATGTGGTGTTTAGAGAGGTGAAAGATGTTATTAAACATGAATTCCAATGAAAGGAACCTGAGAAGATAGAGTTTGAGCTAAAGGAGGAAGAATCAGACTCTACAACAGAGGAGGAATCAAAAGATGAAGAGCCACAAACTCTGGCAGTGAGAAGATCAGTTTGAGAAAGAAGGTAGCCTGAAAGGTATAGTCCATCTGCTTTCTGTTCAAATTTTGCTTTATCTATTACTGGCGATGATCCCAGAATCGTGAAGGAGGCAGTATATGAAATGACATCTTTGCACAAAAATGAAGCTTGGGATCTGGTGGAGTTGCCGGCTGGGAGGAAACCCATTGGTAGCAAATGGGTGTTCAAAAAGAAGACAAATGTAGAAGGAAAAGTGGAGAAATACAAAGCTCAGTTGGTAGAAAAAGGTTATTCCTAGGTTCCGGGAATTGATTTTGGTGATATTTTTTCTCCTGTTGCCAAGGTAACTTCTATTAGATTACTTTTATCTTTTGCTACTGCTTTTGATTTTGAGGTAGAACAGATGGATGTGAAGACAACATTTCTTCACGAGGATTTGAAAGAGGAGATCTACATGAAGAAACTTGAAGGCTTTGCGGTGAAGGGTAAGAAAGAACTAGTATGCAAGTTAAAGAAGTCTGTGTATGGGTTAAAATAGTCACCAAGGATGTGGTATCAGAAATTTGATACATTTATACAGGGAATTGGCTTCATCAGAAGCAAAGCAGATCACTGTGTGTATTTTAAATTAATTGGTGACCGTGTTATTTATCTGGTCTTGTATGTGGATGATATGTTGTTGGTTGGAAATGACAAAGAAATTATCCAGGATTTGAAGACCCAATTGTCCTCCAAATTCGACATGAAAGATCTTGGTGCTGCAAACTATATTTTGGGCATGGAAATTAAAAGAGATCGGGAAAAGAGAAAGCTATGGTTAAACCAGAGGATGTATGTCGAAACAATACTGCAGAGGTTTAATATTCAGGATAGTAAATCGGTGAAGGTTCCTATTCCTGTAGGTGTGAGGTTTTCCACTGAGCAGTGTCCCAAAACATAAGAAGAGGAAGAGTACATGTCCCGTGTTCCATATGCAAGTGCAGTCGGTAGCCTGATGTATGCAATGGTCTGTATCAGACCAGACATTGCACATGTAGTGGTAGTAATGAGCAGGTTTATGACAAAACAGGGAAAGGAGCATTGGACAGCAGTGAAGCAGGTTTTCAGGTATTTATGTGGCACTAGTGATTATGGTTTGTGCTACCAAGGAAGACCAGGATTGGACAGAGTGTTGGATATTCGTGGCTTTGTTGATGCAGACTGGGCTAGAGATATGGATCAGAGAAGATTTAAAAGTAGGTATGTGTTTAACCTATTTGGAGGTGCAGTCAGTTGGATGAGTAAGAAACAATTTGTAGTGGCACTATCAACTACAGAGGCAGAATACATGGCAGCCACTCATGCAAGCAAGGAAGCAGTTTGGTTGCAGAGATTGTGTTCAAGTATGGGGTTAGTATAGGGAGCTATAAGGATAGACTGTGATAGCCAAAGTGCAATTTTCTTGGCAAAGAACCCCGCATATCATTCAAAGACAAAGCACATTGATGTTCAGTATCACTTTGTGAGGGATATGATAGAAGACAAAAAGGTCTTGCTGGTAAAGGTGGACACTTTGAAGAATATTGCAGATGCATTGACAAAATATGTGATCTCTAAGATGTTCTCTTGGTGTAGAGAGACAATGGGCATTTCAGGGCTGGAAAAATGACTAAGCTCTTTTGTGGCCCCCTGTGGAAAGAAAACAACAAGTGGGAGAATGTTGGGTTGTGTTATATTCTTTCCACGTAGTTAACAAGGGGTTTAAGGGGCACCCGTAACCCCACTTTATGGGTTCCGAGGTAGCACCTCGGAAAATTTTGGTTTTGGACCCTATGTTAGGTTGGGCAGACCCACCTATGGTTTTGTGCATGATTTTTGCACATGGTTTTTGGATGTGATGGTCTTTTGGTCCATGGTATTGGACGCGATGGTTTTCGGTCCGTGTTATTGGATGCTTCGGCATGTATAAATATGTATTGTAACATTGAAAGGAACATAATGAAAAATCAAGCTGGTAGTCCTAGTTTTGGGATCCAGGGGAAAATCTCTGTGTATATTTGTTTTATGTGTTCTGCTCTCACATTATTTATTTTATATGTTTTAGAATTTTTATGCAGGTGATTTCTGTGCGGGGTTAAAGCCTACATCTAGAAGTTAAGAACAATTGTTTTTATTTGCTTTCATATCTTTTCTTGTGTGAGAGGTTAAGAATTATTTCTTTTTCTTTAATTTCATGTCATCTGATTTTGCTTATTCATTTCATATGATCCTGATTTTATAATGCACACATGATCCCTTAGAGTAGATTTCATTTCATACAATTCAATTCTGCGTGCTATACTGTAATTGTACTATAATTTCTTTTGAGTTGATTATTGAGTTATAATAGGTGAATTTGGTTTGTCATTATTTGGTTTCGTAGTTAGATTGATCTAAATTGAAAGTTAATTTCTAGCATATACAGTGCACACACACTTCGCAAGTTTTACGAAACCCCCAGGTTGACAATTAAATGATAGGTAATTAATTTTCCTCAATAGTAGCTTCTATTAAATTACTTTTATGTATTGCTGCTGATTTTGATTTTGAGGTAGAACAGATGGATGTGAAGACAACATTTCTTCATGGGGACCTAGAAGAATATATCTACATGAAGAAACGTTAAGGCTTTGTGGTGAAGGGTAAGAAAGAACTGGTATGTAGGTTAAAAAAGTCTCTCTATGGGTTAAAACAATCACCAAGGATGTGGTTTCAAAAATTTAATACATATATACAAGGAATTGGCTTCACTAGAAGCAAAGCAGATCACTATGTGTATTTTAGATTAATTGGTGACCATGTTATTTATTTGTTCTTGTATGTGGATGATATGTTGCTGATTGGAAATAACAAAGAAATTATCCATGATTTGAAGATCCAATTGTCCTCTAAATTTGACATGAAGGATATTGATGATGTAAACTATATTTTGGGCATGGAAAGTAAACAAGATCAGGAAAAGAGGAAGCTCTGGTTAAACCAGTGGAAATATTTTGAGACAATATTGCAGAGGTTTAATATGCAGGATAGTAAACCAGTGAAAGTTTCTATTCTTGTAGGTGTAAATTTATCTGTTGAACAGTGTCCCAAGACACAAGAAGAGGAAGAGGACATGTCTTGTGTTCCATATGAATGTGTAGTCAGTAGCCTGATGAATGTAATCATATGTACTTGACCATACATTACACATGTAGTGGGAGTATTGAGTAGGTTTATTTCAAAACCAGGGAAGGAGCATTGGACAACAATGAAGCAGGTTTTTGAGTATTTGTGTGGCACTAGTGATTATGGTCTATGCTACCAAGGAAGATCGAGATTGGACATATCCGTGGCTTTTTGTATGCACATTGGGCTAGAGATCTGGATCAGAGAAGATATATAAGTGGGTATATGTTTAACCTATTTGGAGGTGAAATCAGTTGGATAAGCAAGGGACAATCTGTAGTGACACTTTCAACTACAGAGGCAGAATACATGGCAATCACTCATGTAAGCAAGGAAGCAGTTTGGCTACAAAGATTCTGTTCAAGTATGGGGTTAGTACAATGAGCTATAAGGACAAACTATGCAACCAAATTGTAATTTTCTTGGAGAAGAATCCTACTTATCATTCAAATACAAAACATATTGATGTTCAGTATCACTTTGTGAGGGGTATGGTTAAGAACAAAAAGGTGTTGTTATTAAAGGTGGACACTTTGAAGAATGTTGTAGATGCATTGACGAAGTCTATGAGCATTGAGAATTTTTCTTGGTGTAGAGAAACAATGGGCATTGTAGGGTTGGACCAATGACTAAGCTCTCATGTGACTCCCTCTGCGGAAAATAAAACAACAAGCGGGAGAATGTTGGGTGTGTGTTATATTATTTCCATGACTAATCACATGCGTATGGGGGTCACAAGGGGGGTGTAACTCCCCTTGTTGGGGATTTTTAGGGGGGTAGTAGCCCCCCTGTACGAGTTCTGGGGCAGCGCCTTGTGCAAAAAAAATTGGACCCTATATTAGGTGGGCGTACCTACCTATGGTTTCATGCATGGGTTTTGCACATGGTTTTGGGCATGATGGTTTTCTTCCCATGGCATTTTGTAGATCCCGTCAAGGGAACTACGGTTATGTTCTAATCCAAGGTTAATGGATTAAGGTTTATGAATGCTTTGACATATATATATACATTGTAACGTTGAAAGGAACATAATTAAAAATCAATTTGGTATTCTCGGTTTTGGGATCCAGGGGAAAATATTTTTGTATTTATTTTATATTATCGTCATTGTTTATTTTCTATTTTTATAATTTTTCTACAGGTAATTTTTGTACAGGGTTAAAACCTACAATGAAAAAGTCAAAAGAATGATGACTTTTATGATGACCCTAAACTTGAAGATCATATTCCTAATTTTGAAGGATACTCCTATTTTCTTGTTACAAATGGAAAAAAACATGTTTTTGGGACTAGTTCATCTAGTTTGAAGAGGGCACATAAACGGATTGATTCTCTCTTGGTACCTTGTACCACCCCTAGTGGTCAAATCACCTTGATGATAAGATAAACCTATGCTTGATGTTATAACTCCAAGTGGTTTGGGATTCAGAGGCCCTAGTTTCCATGATATTAGGAGGAAAATTTTGAAAAAAAAGGTCCAAAGAATAGATGGAATACCTCATATAGTTCAAGTAATCATAGACTAAAATAGGGTGCACAATTATTCCTGATGGATAGACTAATGGAAGATCCTACGCCATTTTAAATTTCTTAATTTCTTTCCCAAAATGAACCATGTATCTGAGATATGTTAATGAATCTCATCAGGTGAATGATGCATGATTATTATTTCATATTTTGGATGAAGTAATCGAGTAAGTGGGGGTAGAGAATTTTACAAGTAATCACAAATAATTCCTCCAACAATGTGGTGGTTGGACTGATCTTAGAGGAAAAGTAATCCACCATTTGGTGGTCCATGTGCAACCCATTTTTGGACCTCATGGTTGATGATATTGGTATAATTGATTTGGTGAAGAAGTGTGTGGATTAATAAAAATCCATAACTATGTATGTCTATAACCACTCATGGGTTTTGAACCTAACAAGGAGAAACACCAGGGGTAAATAGCTTGTTCAGTTGACCATTACATGATATGTAACAAACTTTCTTTCATTTCAACCACATGTTAAAAAAAATCCAAATTGATATTTTCTTGTGATGAATGGAATGCATATCGGTGGAGCAAAAAGGATAAAGGGAAACAGTGGTTGACAAAGTGTTTGAAAAAGGTGATAAATATGCATTGGATTTTGTTTATGAGACAATGGATTAAGTCAAAGAGGCAATACAATTAGCATATGGGGAGAAAATACAAAAGTATCTACCTCTGCGGAGAATGATTGATGAAGGATGGAATAAACAAATCCATATACCTTTACTTGTAGCTCGATATTACTTAAACCGAAGGTATGCAATTTCAAAGTTGCTAAGTTCCATTATTCATTCAAAAATCAGTTGATAAATATTTTTTCCTTCTAAATTTTGATGGTACCGTTACATAAAATATTTGAAGCAGATGGGGATCTAAAAGAGGGATTGTATAGATGATTTCATAGCCCATTTATACCAAGACTCAAGATGAGATATATAGCAAGATCTTAAATTTCAATGACAAAATTTTTACATTAACATTTCTATGGCTATAAGAAGTAGAACAAATTATTCACAAGGTAAGAAACCTAAACATTTCAAATAACATTATTAATTGCAAGAATTGAGTCTAGGTTTCAAATTCAGGTTCTAAAACTTATTTTTCCTTCAACTCCTATTACACTTTATTGGTGGAAACAATTTGGTAGCTAGTTCCTTGATTTGCAAGAAATATGAGCCATATATGCAGTGCTTTGGGGTGTGAACAAAATTAGAGAATTTTGAGTATGTACACACTAAGAATCATAATCTACTAGATAAAAAATGGTTTAATGACATGCTTTATGTTTAGAATAACCTTAGATTGAGCATAACCAATCATTGAATAAGACCCATGAATCAAGAAAAATAATTTTGGATGACTTTAATCCATTATCAAAGTGAGATGTAGAGTTTCAAGCACTAGAATTTAATAATAAAGATATTTCTTGAATGGACTTGGACCAACTTGGACCCACATCCATAGGGAGAGTTATCACTACTTTTAAGGCCAAGGGAATCAAGACAAAATTCCATTATAGAGTCTACTCATTTTGTGGATGAGGCTGGGGACGATGAGTATTATAATGATTTTGATGATAGTCATTAGTGGTACTATGCTCATTTTTGGACTCTAGAGGCTATTTTGAGTCGTTTTCTTTTTACTATGTGTTTTGGTTCAAATATATATTGCACTAAGTGTTATTTTGCTTATATGCATTTTCACTTGTTATATAAATATTGTTTTTGCATATTTGTGTTAATTGTTTGCTAGATTCATATGAATGCACATGAATATGTGTGTGTGTGTGTGTGTGCACATGTGCATGTGCAATTCTAACATTTTATTTATTTTCTGGTAAACTAGTTTTTTGGTTTGTTTTCTCCTAGTTTTGGGGTCAACTTGTCTGATGATTGGTCCAATAATGATAACATTAGTGTCTATAGGGTTCTCTTGGGGGGGGGGCAGACTACAAGGAGACATTTGCTTCAGTCATTAAGTACATTTTGATTAGATTTATTATGTCTTTGGTTTCATTTAGGGGATGGAAGATACACCAAATGGATGCAAAGACATCTTTCCTTAATGGGATCATTGATGATGTTGGAAATAAAACTGAGAGTGGGTGGTGAATCAGTATTATCAGATCAATAATTTAAATTTCAAAACTAATTTGTATACGCTACTTTAGCTCAGTGAACTAGTGTGTATACGCGACTATACTTAATGCAACCAGCATATATGCAGAGATCTTTAGATTTACCCAAATTATCATGTGGTGAACTTTAATCAGTATATAAGGAATTCATTAGTAAAAGTAGAATAAAGCATCAAACATAAGCAACACACAAGAACACCAAGATATAAGGTGGAAACCCAATGTGGTTAAAAACCACCTACTGTTGTTGTCTCTGTCTTCTTTTAATAATAAGAAAATAATGTTTACAATTTTTGTACTAGTGCAGTCTTATACCAGTATGCAGGCTTCTACCTATAGAAGGCTACAACCTTCTCTCATTCTCCAGCTTCTACTGGAAGGGAGCTACAACCCCCTAGCTCTTGTACTAGTTGATATTTTACTAGTACATAGGTGTTGGCCTAGAGAAGGCTACAATCTTCTCTTTTCATCCAGGGACCACGTTTCATAAATTTTTAGACTAGATCCATCAAAGACATCATTCAATCATCAAATATATCTACATCAACCAATATCCTTTTGAACCAACCACAACTAAATAAATCGATCACTTTGACAACCCATTAATCTGGTCATTCAGAATGCTGTCACCAGAATATAGTAACCAGAACACTGAAACAACAAACAGAAGCATCTAAGACATATTCTATAAGGTTTACACTACTTCCATGTGTCGAACCTACATGTATACGTGCTTTCCTCAAAGTGAACCAACGTATAGATATGCAAATCAAATTTATGATGTATACGCTACTTTGATATATAGAACCAGTGTGTATACACTCCTTTTCTAAAGTGAACCTGCGTATAGATCTATAAATGATGATTTAAACATTACAACTATTCCAGACTTCAATCATACCCAAATCATCATATTTACAGACTACAACATGCGTCAGTTATTTAGATACATGATTAAACCATATAAAGATAATTCACTTCAAGCCTTAAGATCTTAATACATCATTAGACCTTATCCTTCATCAACTGCTAAGGTTCCTCCTTGGTTCAGATCCAACAATGCACCATAACCTAATAACCTGCATACTAGATCTCACACTTCATCAGATATTCAATGCTTGTGTGTCTTGGACTAATGATCTCCTCCTCCTTTTATAGGCTTAGGCCTTTCTCAATACCATGGACCAAAACCACTTAGGACCAATACCTTAGACCAAATACCTAGGATCAATACCTCAGACCCGATACCTTGGACCAAATACTTTGGACCAAAAACTTAGTTTTCCAAAGTATACGCACTTGGCCAATGGTGAACCTACGTAAGCCTATCTTTCATCATTCTGTGAAGACTGATCTGTAACTCTATGATGTTAACCTGCTATATTGTGATCTATCATCTAAGTGAGTTGCCTTTTGAACTGATTCCTCGAAGTTGCCCTGCATTTCATCACATCTGTACTACTGTCAAGCATTCTGTCACATCTGATATCTCTTCTGTAGATTCATCTAGTTACCATATACAAGTGAGTTGTTCTGCTACAAGTGGGTTGCCATCAAGTACAACACATACATCATAATGCCAACAATCTCCCCCATTGACATCAAGGGCAAAGGGTCATTCTCCCACTGAGTGTATGCCGAATTCTCTGATATGATGAAATGTGTTGATTGAGCTCTCATGATTGAGTCAATGCTCCCCCTGAGAATAAGCAAGGTCTGTTAAAAGAAGAAAATGGCTCTCTCTCTCTCTCTCTCTCTCTCTCTCTCTCTCTCTCTCTCTCTCTCTCTCTCTCTCTCTCTCTATATATATATATATATATATATATATATATATATATATATATATATATATATATCACAAATGACCTCCCTATCACCTTAGACTCACACATACATCCATCTCCCAACCAAGTGGGGATTTACCAATTGGACTCATCCACCCAACCAAGTGGGGATATACCAATTGTTTATACATGTCAAAACAAAACATTACATCATCCATCCCATGCATATTGGGGTTACAAATTAGGTCTTTTCATGACCTTTACATTAAAAGATGTACATGACATATAAAACAGAGACCAAATATCTTAAACCATACCATGATAGTCATTAGAAACTATCATATGATCTGCACCATCAGCAGCATCTATCAATCAACATCCAGACTGGCAACCATGTTCTCCCCCTAAACTTGTTCCTCCTGAATCAAAAACAACTATGTGAATCTATACCAATATATTCTAAGATAATGCCAACACTGCATTATTAGAAGAATATGCTCCCCCTGAACCTGTGCTAGATGTTCACTTTCAAATCTCATCATTTCATATATTAGAAGAGTTATCAAGGCATCATCATCAATCAGATATACATCAAGTTATCAACAACTTATGAGAGCCAACATATTTGCACATGTCATCAACAGATTGTAACCATAATCAAGCAGAGCAGATAATTCACTGAACCATATCAGACTCCTTTCTTCCTAAGTTTGGCCCACTGCCTTTCCTCAAACCAACATATATGCGACTGTACCCACATAAACTAGCATATGTACGCGACTATGCTTCATGAAACTCATGTATAACCACATTTCTCTGAAGAATATAGGATTTAACAGCAGGATGATGTAGCAACTACTCCCAACTTTTGTCTGAGATATTCAAATGTCTCTCTAGGCAGTGGTTTAGTGAATATATCAGCAACCTGTTATTTGGAGGGAACATACTCCAATTTTACCTTTTGTTCAAGCACTTGTTCATGTAGAAAATGATATTTGATGGGTATGTGCTTAGTCTTGGAGTGCATGACTAGATTCTTTGAAATACTGATGGAACTTATATTATCACATAGCATGGAGATGGGTAGAGTACATGTGATCTAAATGTCTTGCAAGGTTTGCACAATACAAAGTAGTTGTGTGCAACAAGATGCAGCAGCCATGTATTCTGCTTCAACTGTAGATAATGTAATTGAACTTTGTTTCTTGCTGAACCAAGACACTAACCTGGAACCCATATAGAATGCACCATCGCTAGTGCTTTTTCTGTCATCAACACTTCCTGCCCAATCTACATCTGTATATGCATGGTGTAAGATCTGTATCTCTAAGAGACCATAAACCAAAGTTCTATGTTCCTTGAAGATATTTGAAAATCCTTTTGACTGCTTGAAGGTGTGATTCCTTTGGATTTGCTTGGAATCTTCCAACTATTCCCAATACATGCATGATGTCCGATCACGTACCTGTTAGATAAAGCAAACTGTCAATCATGGATCCGTAAGTTGGTTGATGTACTGTCGTTGATTCATCATTTGAGCTAAGACTGCATCCTGTTACCATTGGGGTACATATTGGTTTAGAATCTTCCATGCCATACTTTTTCAGCATCTGTTTGAGATATTTGGTTTGTGAGAGAAAAATACAATCTTTATTTTGTTGAACTTGTAGACCAAGAAAATTGGTAAGCTCTCCAAGCAAGGACATTTCAAATTCTTGCTGCATTACTGAGGAAAATTTTGACCGTGGATTCTTCATTGCTACTAAAATTGATATCATCAACATACACAATAATTATTAGCAATTTATCAATGTCCATCTTTGTATATAGATTGCTATCTGTTGACCCCTTTGAAAAACCTTGTTGGTGGAGATATTTGTCAAGATGGTAATACCATGCTCTTGGAGCCTGTTTTAGACCATAGAGAGCTTTTTTGAGTTTTCATACAAGTTTTGCATCATTTCCAAGAATTAATCCTTCTAGTTGTTCAATATAGACTTCTTCTTCTAAGTCTCCATTAAGAAAGGCAAATTTTACATCCATTTGGTATACTTTGAATTTCTGAAAACTAGAAAGAGCAAGAAACATTCTTATGGCTTCAAGTCTAGCAACAGGTGAAAAATTTTATTCAAAATCTATACCTTCTTGTTGAGCATATCCTTTGCAAACAAGTTTGGCCTTGTTTCTAATAACTTCTCCATTTTCATTCACCTTGTTTTTGAATATCCATTTAGTTCCTATGATATTCTTATCATGAGGTCTAGGAACTAATTCCCAATTATTATTCTTTTCAAATTTCTCAAGTTCTTCATTCATGACCTTGACCCAACATTCATCTCTGCATGTTTCATTTACATTTTGAGGTTCAGTGGAAGATATTAATGTTAGATAGCTTGAGGTTTTGGCAATAGTTCTTCTAGTCTACACACTTGCCCCTTTTTCCCCAAAAATTTGAGTTTCTGGATGATTTTTCCGAACATACCTGGACGGAATATTTTCTTCTATCATTATCTCTTCTTCTGGTGCTTCATTGGTTTCTTCTTCAAAATCAGTGTGAATTGATGTGGGAAAATGAGCCTCATCTTCTTCATTGTCATGATCTTCGGTTTTTATTTGTTTTGGATTTTTGCATGCTTCATCAGCTACAACATCAATACTTTCAATAATTTTCCCAAGTCTTTTATTAAAACATTTATATCCTTTACTTTAGGAATAGTAGCCAAGAAGAATACCTTCATCTGCTCTAGGTTCAAATTTAACAAGTTTTTCATCAGTCCTTTTGATGTAACATTTGTTTCCAAAAACTTTGAAGTACTTTACAGTAGGAGTTTTACCATACCAAAGTTCATGTGGATTTTGAGTGTTGTTTACCAAAAAAATTGCTTGGTTGAGAATAGTGACAGCGCCGAATGCAGCTTCACCCAGAAGGTTGCAGGAGTTCCAGATTCATCTAGCATAGCATGAGCCATTTGTTGAGCAATTCTGTTCATCCTTTCTACCACTCCATTTTTTTGAGGAGTCCTTGCAGTGGAGAACTACCTTTTTATTCCATGTTGTTCGTAGAAGTCAAAGAATTCATCTAAGGTAAATTCCCCTCCTCGATCAGATCCGAGGCATTTGATTTTGCGATCTGATTCATTTTCAACCAAAGCTCTTGAAATTTTCAAATGCTTTATCTTTATGCTTTAGAAGACCTATCCAACACATTCTGGAAAAATCATCAATGAACAATATAAAATATTCTTCTCCACGAGGTGACTTTTTCCTTGATGGTCCACATCAATCAGTATGAACAAGTTCAAGAGGCTCACTAGCTGATCCTTCCTTTTCGATGAATTGAGATATGGTTTTCTTATGAAACTGACATGATTTTCATATAGTATTTTCAAGAATGTTGATATCTGGAAGATCTCAAACAACCTGGAATCTGCATGCTTTTCTTATTTGAGAAAAGCTTAGAAGTTCCAATCTTCTATGCCATAGCCATTTTTCATCATTTTTGCTTAGATAACACTATTTTTGTGAGTATGTATAGGTTGTTTGGAGTTCTTGTACCTTTAATCACAGTTTCTCCCGTATCAAGCTCACGAACAACACATCCATTTGATCGAAAGACTACTTCATTTCCTTGATCACACATTGACTCACACTCAACAGGTTATGCTTTAATCCATCAACATGCATAACATTTCCAGCTTTAACTTTTTCTTTCAAGAAAACAAAACCTTTACCTTTTATGACAGCAAGAGTGTCATTTCCAAATGTGACACTCTTTTCCTTTTCTAAGGCATTATATGAGTGTAGTTTTTATTTCTCACCTGTCATGTGTTTTGAGTATCCAATGTCGATGTACCACTGGTTTTCTTGTCCTTCTGCATACAAGGCTAGACCACATCTTTTTGTTTGTGGTTATTTCTTTCTCGATATTTTGGGATTTAGTGGAGTTTTCTCCTTTTGAGATATTTGCCAAATTTTTCTCCTGCATTCAGATTCTTCATGGCCAAAGTTGTTATAGATTGAGCATTCTATTTCATTTTCAAGAAGAGAAAAGTTATTATAGGAACTTTTCTTGATCCCTGACACATTCCTTTGATTTTGTGCTTCTCTAGTCATGATGGTTTTGTAAGCAACGCATTGAGCAGCTTTGTGTCCAAAATTATGACATGAGAAAAATTGACCTTTAAAGAAGTTCCTGCGATTATCGAATCTACTAACCTGGTGATTGTAGTTTCTATTGATATTCATCTTTGAAGAAAATTGAGTATGATTTACCTGAGGTTGGTTGTGGCTTTTGTTCATCCTTGAAGTAAATTGAACCTGGTTTACCTGGTGATCTGCTTTATGCCTTTGCTGACGATTGTCAAACTGTTCACTACTCTTTGTTGCATCAAGATAGATTTTAGTGGAGGTTGATGGCTTCTGTGATTGAGATGCTTCTTTAGTATATCCAAGACCTGTCTTTATCAGAGGATAACGCTGCACTTTGATAATTTTATTTAATGTTTCTGATCCTTTAGCAAATCTCAGATTGAAAGTTTTTGTTTTCTCAATATCCTTTCTTAGATTCACAATTCACATTCTAGTTTTTCGTTGTGTTTTTCTCTTTCAACAAGTTGGTATGTCAAGCTATCTATAATAATATTCCTTTCTTCTAAATGAATTTTAAGTTTATATATTTCTTCATAAAGGTCATATTCATCTAAAGCATCCAAAAAGTCATCATCTTCATAATCCATCAGAAGTCTATAGTCATTACTATTTTCATATTCATCACTATTTTTAAACCATCGTTATCTTCATGAGTATAGTAGCTC
The DNA here is from genome assembly GCA_031772625.1 of Pinus tabuliformis. Taxonomy (NCBI): domain Eukaryota; kingdom Viridiplantae; phylum Streptophyta; class Pinopsida; order Pinales; family Pinaceae; genus Pinus; species Pinus tabuliformis. The sequence continues at coordinate 624,331,124 of CM062817.1, read as the reverse complement.
TTTTTAATTACACTTTTTCTTCTATTCCATTTTTCAGATTCCTTCCTTTTATCATATTTATCTTTATGAGGACATTTGGTAGCATAATGACCGACTCTACCACAGGCAAAAGATTTGAAGGCTAGTTTACCTCTGAATCTTCTGGAACCCCGTTGAAGGTTCTTGACAAAGTTTGCTTCTTCTTCTTCTTCTAAAATATGTCCTGATTCATTGAGTTCTTCTTTTCCTTTTGTTGAAGCTTTAAATGTGGCTTCTCTCATATCTGATGGACCTCCTTTTCTCATCTCAAAGGTAGTTAAGATTCCGTGAAGCTGTGTCATAGTAATAGTTTATAGATCCTGCTTTTCTTCTATGGCAGATACTTTTGATTCAAATTTAGCATACAAGGATCTTAAAACCTTTTCAACTAAGGTAACTTCCTTTATCTCTTCACTCAGATTCTTCATGCAATTAACAACCTCATCTATATGTAAGAAGTAACTAGCTATACATTCATCATTGTGCAACTTGAGAGTTTCATATTGAATTCTAAGAGGTTGCAGTTTAGCACGTTTTACCTAAGAGTCTCCTTCGTAGCTTAGAACGATTTTGTCCCATATTTCTTTGGCTGATTTGAGCTACATAACTTTGACAAACTCTGATTTTGACAAACTTCCCAATAATGTATTGACAACCTTGGCATTGGTTTCATATTTCTTTTTACCTACTGTATCTGTAGGAATTGTTGATGGAAATGTATATCCTTCTTCCACGATTTCCCAGACATCTATTCCAAGTGATTGAAGATAGGTTGTGGTTCTTACCTTCTAGTAAACAAAGTTTCTCCCATCAAAGGTTGGCAGTATGATGGATCCCCCGCTTTCTTGATTACTCATGATGATGGATCTTCCTTCAAGCGATCAAGCTTCTTCTGAAGGACTTGCTCTGATACCAATTGTTGGAAATAATACTGAGACGGGGAGGTCAATTAGTATTATCATATCAATAATTTAAATTTCAAAAATGATTTGTATATGCTACTTTAGCTTAGTGAACTAGCGTGTATATGCAACTATACTTAATGCAACTAGTGTATATGCAGAGATCTTTAGATTTACAAAAATTATCATGTGGTGAACTTTAATCAGTATATCAGGAATTCATTAGTAAAAGCAAAATAAATCATTACACATAAGCAACACACAAGAACACCAAGATATAAGGTGGAAACCCAATGTTGGTAAAAGCCACCTATTGTTGTCGTCTCTATCTTCTTTTAATAACAAGAAAATTTTGTTTACAATTTTTGTGCTGGTGCAGTCTTATACTAGTATGCAGACTTCTACCTGCAGAAGGCTACAACCTTCTCTCATTCTCCAGCTTCTACTGGAAGGGAGCTACAACCCCCTAGCTCTTGTACTAGCTGATATGTTTACTAGTACATAGGAGCCATCCTATAGAGGGCTACAATATTCTCTTTTTTTCCGGGGACCACGTTTCATAAATTTTTAGACTGGATCCATCAACAACATCATTCAGTCATCAAATATATCTGCATCAACCAATCTCCTTTTGAACCAACCACAACTGAATCAATAAATTACTTTGACAACCCATCAATCTGATCGTTCAGAATGTTGTCACCAGAATATAGAAACTAGAACCCAAGCTAGAACTTAGAACACTGCAACAGCAAACAGAAGCAACTAAAACATATTTTATAAGGTATACACTACTTCCATGAGTTGAACTTGCATGTATACATGCTTTCCTTGAAGAGAACCAGCATACAGATATGCAAATCAAATTTATGATGTATACGCTGCTTTGATATGTAGAACAATGTGTATATGCTCCTTTTCTAAAGTGAACCTATGTATAGATCTGTAAATGATGATTTAAACATTACAACTATTCCAGACTTCAGTCATACCCAGATCATCATATTTATAGACTACAAAATGCGTCAGTTATTCAAATACATGATCAAACCATATAAAGATAATTCACTTCAAGCCTTAAGATCCTGATACATCATTAGATCTTATCCTTCATCAACTGCTAAGGTTCCTCCTTGGTTCAAATCCAACAATGCACCATAACCCAATAACCTACATACTAGATCTCACACGTCATCAGATATTCAATGCTTGTGTGTCTTGGCCTAATGATCTCATCGTCCTTTTATGGTTTTAGGCCTTTCTCAATACCATGGACAAAAACCACTTAGGACTAATACCTTGGACCAAATACCTAGGGTCAATACCTTGGACCCGATACCTTGGACCAATACCATGGATCAAAATAACAAGGACAAAATAATTCGGAGCAAAAACTTAGTTTTCCAAAGTGTACGTGCTTTTCCTTTTGTGAAAGTGTGTGTATACGTATATGTGACTTGTATACAGTGAACTCGCGTGTATACGCGGCTTGGCCAATTGTGAAGCTACGTATACCTCTCTTTCTTCATTCTGTGCAGATTGATCTGTAACTCCGTGCTATTAACCTGTTGTACTATGATCTATCATCTGAGTGAGTTGCCTTCTTAACTAATTCCTCAAAGTTGCCCTGCATTTCATAACATCTGTACTACTGTCAAGCATTCTGTCACATCTGATATTTCTTCTGTAGATTCATCTAGTTACCATATACAAGTGAGTTGTTCTGCTACAAGTGGGTTGCCATCAAGTACAGCACATACATCATAATGCCAACAAATGACTAAATGTACATAGAGTAGTCTCATAGACTTGAATGGACTCAAGCAGACATCAATAACATGGCATTACAAAATTCATGTATATCTATAGAGTATGAGTTTCACCAAGAGTGAAGCATATTCTAACTTATGTTATATATGCTTTTAGACTAATCTACTTATGTTGTCCCTACATAAAGATAACTTGTTTTTGAAAAATGTAGAGAAGCTCATTCTAGGGTGAAAATGAGACACCGTAGCTAATTTCAAGATGAAGGACATTGACATGATGCATTTGTTCTTGGGGTTGAAGGTTTTGTAGAGGCCAAAGGATATTTTCCTAAGGTAGGCTACATATGTAGTTCAATTCCTTAAGGGGTTTCAAATAAAGGATTGAAATCCTACAGCTACACCCATGATCACTAATCTAAAGATTGTGACATATTTTTATTCAGGGTTGGTGGATCCCGTAAAGTACATGCAGATGATAGGTTCCTTGATGGGTCAACACCACTCCACATATATAATTTTCAAATAACACCTTAGGTTAGTTCACGATGAATCCATGGAAAGAGCATTGGGTAGTAGCAAAACATGTGCTTCAGTATTTGAGGGGTACAATGGAGTATGGCCTTACGTATCTTGGAGATTGTGAAATAATTTTGTAGGATTATTTAGACTTAGATTGGTTAAGTAGTTTTGTAACTTAATTTTACCCTTGGAATTGTTTTATAAATTTCTATTGATTAAAAAAAAAAATGAAATATAAAAAAAATGAAAAATGAAAAGGAAAAGGAAAAAGAAAAAATATTATAAAAGAAAAAAGGAAAGAATTATTATTATGCAATAGAATACGCGAACAAATTGAAATATTTTTAATTCGGCAATTAAATAATAGTTTTTCAATAATATATTGTAAATAAAGTTTGATTTGACTTGCCTCCGAGGACAATAATCTTCATGCATTTTTCAATGGTCGAGATTGCATGCGCCCAGATCAACGACAGCAAATGGATTGTCGGACCCCCCCACACTACCGACAGTTAATGGGGGGGTCCTAAAAGTGGTTTCCCCTATCCCGATCTAGTATATGTGTTAGGATCCTGTTGATTGTGGGACCCCCCTTACCTCAAACCACATACCACTACTAACCCCCTCCCCCCAAAAACTTCTTTACCCCTCCACTAACCTTCCCATTATTTTCTAGCCTCTTCCAACTCTCCTCTATTTCTAGTCATAACTATTGCTCCTGATAAATTGATCAGATGACCGTTATCACATTAATCTCTCCTGCTAATGTCTAATTCATTCAATTCCCCGCACCATTAATAGTTAACTCGATAAAAAGTTGTTATGAGCATCATTCTAAAATCATTATCCTTGCTAAACTAAATTATTTCACCTTCCACCTGCAACCTGATCATTCTGAACATGATCCGAGTAAACTCAAGTGACCATCAACTATCAGGTTCCATCAGTTCCTGTTGAAGTATGAAATTGTTTCCTTTTTTACCACATTTTTCCATCTCCTTCACCTTTTTGTCACCATTTTCAAAGCTATAGTCTTAGCATACTCAAGGTCAATTCAACTTATAAAATTGTATTTATCATGCATGTTTAGAATCTATGTTTCTTTATGAATTATAATGAAAAAAATCCTACAATAACATAATTTTGTAGATTTCACAACCAATGTTGAATTCTTTAACGATATTCATGGTTAGACATGTTACAATGCATCAGTAAAAGGATGAATAGTATCTGAAGATTACAAATGTTCACAACATGGATGACCACCTACCGTCATGACTTGGTGGGCTATAAATTGTTAAGAGATCTAAGATTCAAACTCTGAGTATGAAGGTGCAAAGTTCAAGCGAAGGAAACAGGAGATTAAAATGACATCAGGCGAATGCGCATAAGATTTGTTCAAACACAAGGATGTGATTCGAGAAGAATCCCTCATGATTTTCTATTTAGTAGCAAATCATGAGGAGATAAAGTCTTAGTTTAAATCTGTTTCCTAGATGGAAAAGTATTTTCATTTCGTATGAGAATGAAACTCTTGAAATTGTTTAATGAAAACTTGTATAAAAGGCATAAGGCAAGACCCAAAAACTCCCTTTGATTATTAAGTATATTGTGTTTCATTTCTAGAATTTATGATACTCTATTTCAAATAAATACAATCCTTTGTTTTCTATGCGTGACTAAGAAATCATTTGATTGGTAGCAGACATACCATCATACGGGGCCTGTCGAGTTGTAAGGATATCTAGTTTTGTTTATGTTTCCATTTTGTCATAGTGCAATAATCTTTTGAAGTTTATTTTATATTAGAATAGTTTCATTGTAGTTATGATTTGATCATTTTTTGTTCCAATATTCATAGTGCTCAGTAAAGAAAATTACCAAAAATATTTAACTTTCATATGTGTTTCTTTTCAAGTTTCAGGTTTCTTTTGAGTTAATCCTGCACATCAGTAGTCATTTAGAGTTACAATTTCTTAGTTCTCATTTGATTTTAATTCCTGTCAGTAGTTTCTTTCTACATCTATAGTCTCTTTTCTTTCTACAATTGATTTTTCTTATGAAATTTCCTTTTATGTAATTAGTGTAGAAGTTCTCTGCAAAATAATGTTGTAGTTCTTTCAATTCTATAAGTAGAAATAGAATCTTTTTTTAGAATTTAGTATTAGAATTTCCTTTTATGCAAGCAGAAGTAAGTTTTGAATTTTGCAATTAAAATAGACTTTCAATTTTGCAAGAAATAGATTTCAATAAAGTTAAGTAATTTTGTTTTCATGTAACTTTAAATAGAAAGAAATTGTGCATGTTTACTCTCTAAATATCATTCAAATATTTTTTCTTTGCTTAGGATAATTTCATACTTAGAATAATTCAATCCATAGATAGAATTCTTAGCATAAATAGTGCACATACATCTCACAAGCACATGAACCTTGGTTAACAATTAATTAAGTAATTTAAGAACAATAAAATTACCCAACTGTTCCCAAGATTTTTATTGAGATAAAAAGGATTCTACACCTAAGTGAGCAATCCAAAGTTGTAGAATGGTATCTATACCAGAACTTTTCAATGATTAGAATCTGCCACCTTATAGATTACCATTTTTTCTGCTTATGAGGATTTTTTCCTTTGAATTTATTAGGAAAATAATGTATATGGATGATATACATTTTGTGTCAAGAAAATAGAAAGCCCAGTTTAAATTAAAGGCATAGATTGGTCCATTTATTCTTAACACTAGGGCAGTAGAAAAGGAATTAGACATTCTACTTAAATAGATGAATTTTAGACTCAGTTTCAGTTGGCCTTATGACCCCCTAGGAGTGATTTCAAAGATAAGGAATGATAAAAAGTAAACACCTTATAAACAAATATCAAAACCACATATTGAATAATTTGCAAATAGAGAATAATGGGGAAAAAATATTCTGCAAGAAACTGAAGAGTAGACCTCCAGTCAAACAACATTGCAGACTCCCATACCAAAAGAAAAACAGCTTAAACGACAAAGAGAAAGTTTCTCACCTACAAGTTGAACACCTAAAGCATATTTTTTCAAAGGTTTCAAAAGAAGAAAATTAATAAATATAGAAGACGAGTCATCAGACGTAGAAATTCAAAATAACAAACTATAGTAATGTTATCAGGTGAGGATGCTTTTTTATTTTAGAAAACTGAAGAAATAGTCATTGATTCTCCTACTTATCCTGTTTCTCCATATTCAAGGCAAAAAAAATATTTTCTAGATTCGGAGAGATAAATAGAAAGAATGAAGCACTAAAAACCTCCACTTATGTTGAGTTTTGGAAACAATCTTCTACTACTCAGCACAAGATTTTATCTGCAATAGACCCTGATAAAGGGAAATTCTAGTTAGCACTCCTTGAGCCAGAAGTACCTATTCGTAAGAGTGTATATTATTATAAAGCTTATATGTTTTATTTTGATACTGTGAAGATAAGCCTATAGATCAAATTGATCTCCACAATCATGTAGGGGAATGATTTATTCTACATTAAAAATCTCAGTCATGGCAACTTCAAAGCTACAAGCCTCGTTAAATAATATTCATTCACAATTTAAATCAGAAAGAATGTCATCTATAGCCAAGGATACAAGAATAAAGGGGATGGAATATCTATTGACAAAGCTAGGAGCATATCCTAGTGATGTCCATGTTGGTGCAGAAATAATTAAAAGAAGAAATGTAGACATTTAAGAAATTAGAAAGAAACTAAAACTGCCTACAACAGAACATTGACAGGAAAAAGTACGATAGTTGGAAAAATAGAAGGAGAACATGTTGAAAATGATTGTGAAATAAAACATCTAGATTTAGAAAATGGAGGTCGACAAGGAATGCTTGCTAAAGGAAAAATAACAATAGACAAGTGCAGCAACATTTATAGTGCAGATAGAGGGATTTAGTGAGGAAACAACATAAATATTATCAAAGGACATGGGAGATTTATCATTAGGGATTTTGGATTGACAATCTAAAAGAATCATTGCAGAAAATGGAGGAAAACAAAATCAAATCCGATCTCTCTCTCTCTCTCTCTCTCTCTCTCTCTCTCTCTCTCTATATATATATATATATATATATATATATATATATATATATGAATCGCTGATAGCACATACATTATCTGAAGAAAAGGAAAAAATATGGGTTGATATCAATTCAACCATAACTGAACTCTAGACATCTATTGAGATCATCTTTGAACAAGAAGAACTGGTGACAAGATCAAAGGCAACCATAACAGAAATCAAAAAAGACTTAGATCACAAGCCAAGAGAAGCAACTAGGATAATAAAAGTGTTGAATTCCAAAGCTAAAGAACAATTGGAGGAATTAGGAATTGAATACATGATCGATATAGTCCTAGAAGTAAGAAGAGTTTTGACTAAAAGAAATTTGATGTTGCAATTAGAAAATAAATGTCAAAACTTAGAAGCGAAGGTAATGAAATTCCACAAAAAAATTAATATCTTACGCCAGAAGGGACTTCCACCTCTGAGAGATTATAGTGCCAATTGAATCCACTAGAAAATTACCTACATTACATGAGATAGCAATAGATAGATCAAAATTTGCTAAAGTCAAAGGAATCATCAGTGGTAAAGAATTCATTGAAGACCTAGAATATGATCTATTTATCCAGCATGAAATTCAACATTTATTTGTCACTAGGCCAAATTTTTAAAAGTACATAGAGTTGGACGAAGAATACAATAGAGTAATTAAATTTTCCTTTCTTGATGACAAAAGATGGGACAAATTACTCGTAATCATTGAGTAAAATAGATTGCAGTTTTTCAAGGTACCAACATGGAATAACAGGACTTGAATGCACATTTTCAGGGCCAGCACAACAAAAGAATGAGCGTAAAGAGAAGAAAACTATTTTCAGCCAACATTCATCAAAAAAACCCTTAAATAGAGCGTTGAGTATGCAATTAGTTTCAGAAAAGTTTATTTTTATATTGTATTTGTTCGATATATCTAGATAATTTTGGATAAAGATTATATTTTTTAAAAGAATTATAGTAGATTTAGATATTTTTTAACTCGACTCTAAAAATATTTTGTAATTTGAAGTCAAAAGGGTTGAACCCTTGCGATGATCCAATGACATTATTGTACTCTTCTGAAATTTCTTTTTAAGATAATCAAAGGATTATGTCTTCACTCTTAACAACATTTGTGTTCATGTGAGTCTTTCTAATTTATTCATCTCTGCTTTTCATCATATATTCAAGGTAACATAGGAGTTAGGGTAAGGCTAAGTTAAGTATTAACTTCCCTAATATCTCGCTCCAAATTTATCATCTTTATGGAGATTAAATAATTGAACAGATTGTTTAAATTAATTCTCTACATCTTTAAATTGTTTCCTTTTGTCATCTCTAGAATATATATTGTTTAGCTATAGAATTCTTATGCACGCATCAACTGTATTTTATTAATTAAGTATGTAGTATGATTGTTTGATTATCACATATATTCTCCCCTTCTACTTTCAAAATCAGTTCAAATATTTTATGTTTTTGTGAAAGAAAATCAACCATTTGAACTTTTCAAAAATATTTGGACTATACAAGTGTTAAAGGTTTAATTAATTTGTCACCCAACTTGATTAAAATTATTACTTAAATGCTTTGGCATAGTTCCACATCCTAGAACTGTCTACAAAGAGACAACATCATATTGGCGCCATTGTTGGGGAATGAATTTGAAGTTATTTCGCAGGGAAAATGATCATACTTACCTCTTAATGGTGAATAAGAGGTTAGCATGCTAAAATATTTCACTTGATGACTTAACATATCAAATCTAGCTTCACACAGGAATACCATATCTCATTCAGATCCATAGCTCTTCTCTCCATTATCAGATCTAGAGAGACTTGTGAGAATTGCATCTCTTAGACATATATTAGAAGCTTCCACTTCTACTTCTACCTCTCTTCCACCTGAAGTAGTGTCACAACTTGAGCCTTTTCAATCAACCCCAATCCCCGTTGAATTGTCATATTTACCACCTAAAGTTTTAGAACACTTCTCTAAAGGATTAGATCTTCAATCCTCATTATTATTCCATAATCTTCAGTCCTTTGAGTTTCCTTCTTCCCTTTCAAAAGCATCTCCTGAACTTCAATTACATGAATTAAAACCAGTTGATTTCATTTCCTCTATTATACATAATTATACTTCTATTTATGCCAATCCTGAAGAGGAACTCAACATTTATACTAATCCTTTATCCTTTGAAGTTCAAGAAAAAAACATACCTAAAGTCCAGAAACTAGTTATTCATCCAAATTTTTTCAAGAAGCCTAAACCTCCATCTCATACATCTTCAAGCAAAGTTGTATTCCGTAAACAAATAGCTTTATTACAACACTAGATGGTTGGATTTAGGCTAATTATAAAAGCTCTGTATGCATCATTGGTACTTCCACTAGCAAATCAACTTCATGATTTTCCTTAAGGATATTTGAAACATTTTCCCAGATTTAATGGAAAAACAGAGCCATCTGCAGAAGATAATTTGGTTGCATTTCTTGATTTTGTAGAAAATATGAACATTGAACATGAGGATGTTTATAAAATATTATTTGTCCAATCGTTAGAGAGAAATGTTAGAATATGGTTCAAGCAATTACACGAAAATTCCATAAATACATGGATTGAATTAAATAACATCTTCAAGAATCAATGGGGAATCAAAAAATATCTTGTGTATTATTTAACAGAATTTGGAGATTTGAGAAGGAATCATGGTGAACCTATTGCTAAGTTTATCAAAATATTTAATAAAATTTACAATAAGATACCACCAAATTTTAATCCCCCATTCACTATAGCTAAATAATTTTCTAAAGCATTTGATGATGATTTTGATTTAATGCTTAGAGACAGAAAATATGAAATCTTAGCATATATGAAGACCAATGTAATTGAGGTAGAAGCTAACATGTCAGCATCTAGTAAATTGAAAGCAAAGGCATAAAAAGTTGAAAGGAAAATGAAAGCTAGAGAAGAAATTACTTCATCATCAAAGAATAAAAAAGAGGAACAAAAAATTGATGAAATAACTTCATTATTACAAAATTTGTCCAATCGAATTTCAAGAATGGAAATGCAGCCCAAAGTAGCCCAACAGGTTGCAAATAGACCTCCAGTACAATATAGAAGAGCTTTTCGGCCACAAATTTTGCAAAGACCAAATAATGATCAGCAAATTCAACCTCCTTTAATGATTGATGATCAAGATCCTAAAGAAGAAGTCCTAGTTGTCACAAATGATATTAATTAGTTTGATGATCCACCATCTAAAAATGTTATTTTCCCTATGAATCAGGATCATTCTCTTGCTCAAAATAAATAGTCCTCTCAAGTTATAAATATCAAGATTTTTTTGAGTTTCTCATTGTTGAACTAAAAATAAGATATGGACTAAGACCCAAACAAAGTCTTGGTAGGCCTGTAAAAATGGTTACCTTTGATGAGCCTTATGAGGAAGTTGATGAAACACCATATGTTCAACCTCCAAATCAATTACAATAGAATTCTTCTACAGAAAAAATTGTTCCAACTGTCTTTAACATTGAAAGAGAATTAGAAAGGGTAAAAATTCCAATTCCCTTATTTGAAATTTCAACGAATGCACATTATAAACATCAAGTTTCCGAATGGATACAATCATTAAGTGTAGATGTTGAAGGAGACATAATTAGCCTACAGGATGAGAAGCCTTTAGTAGTTTTTGGGTCTAGTTCAGACATGATAGAAGAACGTGTGCCACCTTTCTATGCTACTTTAAAAGTTCATGATTTTATTTTGTACAAATTTATGCTAGATTCTGGTTCTTCCAACAATCCAATGCCTAAAGCTATCATGGACTAACTTCAGTTGCAAATTACCATGCCTTATCATGATCTTTACACATTTGATTCAAAGAAAGTACCTTACTTGGGATTAACCAAAGATTTAGTTGTTACTCTTGCTCAAATCCCTGTGAAGAGCATAGTATTAGATATGGTTGTTACAGTCATTCCTCCCAAATTTGGTATGTTGTTATCAAGATCTTGGTGTGCTAATCTTGGAGGAATATTACAAATGGATATGTGCTATGCTACAATAATAATTTATGGAGGTGAAAATTTAGGGTTGTACAGAGAAGTAAGATTTATAAACATTGTCTATAAAACTAATCAAGTAATAAATCATTCTATTTATGCTATTGATAAATATTTTGGGCGTTCTACTTTGGTTTCAAATTATCTATGTAATCCACAAACCAGAATTGAAGACACTATAAATACTCCTCAGTTTTCAAATAATGATGTTTGTAAAATGTATTTTTATGTAGCATTTCCTAAGGATGGAGCTCGAGTAGGAATTGTACTCATTTCATTTGAAAAGAAAAACATCACTCGATCCTTAAAGTTAGATTTTGAAGTCACTAATAATGTGGTAGAATATGAAGCTTCAATTTTGGGATTATAATTAGATAAAAATTTGAAGGTACAAAATCTTGCAGTGTTTGGTGATTCAGAATTGATAGTAAAACATATCAGAAATCTATGTAAAACAAAACATCCTAGACTCAGAGCTTATAGAAATGAAGTATGGGATTGTGTGGAAAATTATTTTTAGGCTTTGAATATTTTATCAATTCCGAGAGAAGATAATATTCATGCATATTCTTTGGAAATTTTTGCAGGTTCTTTCAAAATACCAAATCCTTTACAATTATAGTAATAGATTGAGGTAAGGTAGAGACCTTCCATCCTAGAAAATTTAAGCCACTAGCAAGTCTTTGAAGATGACGAGCATTTGAATAATTTCTTACAAGACATTGATGAATTTTATAGTTTACATGTTGAAGAAGAAAACAATGATGAAATAAAAGAAAATGATGGTGATTCATATATGAAATTTAAACAAAAATATGTTGATCATGATATCATTTAGTTATCAAATAATCATATTCCAAAGGCATTAGCTCCTCTTACAAACTTGTTTGATCAAAATGATGTATCAAATATTCATTGTTAAATTCACAACAGGAAGATATTCAAGATTCTAATATTGGTACTACAGAATAAATAATAAATGTTAAAATCTCAGCGAGTTTGCCACAGGACATAAAAGAAAATATATTAATTTTTTTAAATAATAAACAGATGTATTTTCATGGTCATATGAAGAATTGAAAACTTATGACACATCTATTATTGAGAACAATATTCCTTTGAAACCATGAGCTAAGCCATTTCAAAAAAAATAAGAAGGATTAATCTAGTCCTATTGCCTAGTATTGAGAAGTAAGTAAGAAAGTGATGAATGCAAAAATAATTATTCCTTTAAGATATTATGAATGGATAACTAACCTGGTACCTTTTAGCAAGAAGAATAGATAAACAAAACAATTTGTTAATTTTAGAAACCTGAACAAATTGTCATTGAAAGATAATTATCCATTACCAAAAATGGATCAATTACTTCAAAGAGTAATAGGTTCTGACAATATTTCAATGTTGGATGCTTTTTCTGGATACAACCAAATTTTGGTCAGTTGAGAAGACAAAGAAATACAACATTCACAACTTCATGGGGTACTTTCATGTATTCCAAGGTGACTTTAGGTCTGACCAATGCTGGTGAAACATTTCAAAGGGAAATGAATTTGGCATTTGTTGGAAAGGTAAATAAATTCATAGTTATTTACCTTGATTATTTGACAGTATTTTTTGAGTATGATGCTAAATATATCAAACATTTGAGGAAAGTTTTTTAGAGATGTAGAACATTTGGAATTTCTCTTAATCCTAAAAAATCACTCTTTGCAATGAGGGAAGGGAAATTGTTGGGACACATTATTTCAAAATAAGGAGTTATAATTGAACCTAAAAGAGTTTCAACGATTCAGGTAATAATTTTGCCCGGAACTAAGAAGAAATTCAGTCATTCCTAGCGAAGATAATTTTTTTAAGAAGGTTTATACCTAATTATGTCGAAATTGTTAAAGATATTACTGATATGCCCAAGAAATATAATGAATTCAAATGGACCACCAAAGGTTTTCTCAAATAAAAAAGGCAATCTCTAAGGCTCCAGTGCTTGCCAATACTAATTATTCAAAAATTTCCAGTATTTTCTCCTTCACCTCAAATACTACAATAAAAACAGTTTTATTACAGAGAAATGAATATCAATGTGAACAACCAATTTCTTTCTTTAGCAAGGTTATGAGAGATGTAGAACTAAAATATGACATAATAGAAAAAAATATTATGCTTTAGTACAATCTTTGAAATCATTTAGGATTTATGTTCTACATTCCCATATAGTTTTTTATGTGCCTAACAATGCAATAAAGACAATGTTGACTCAACCTTATACATATGGAAAGGCGGCGAGATGGATTGCTAAGATACTAGAGTTTTATTTAGATATCATACCTACAAAGCTGGTGAAAGGACAAGGTCTAGATAAGTCGTTGGCAGGTATCAATAAAATAATGTAAGTTTTAGGGGAGAATAATCCACAGGAACCTTCTCATTTTTTATAGGAAAAGAATCCACAAGAACCTTCTTATTTTTTAGACATGTTTCCGACGATAATCACATCAAAATTCATTTTTTGACGCATTTCAAACCAAAAAGTGTGGTTCATCATCAGGACAATAATCCACAAGAACCTTATTCCAATTCAATACATGTACTTCTTCCTCTACACATTGATGAAAAGTTCTTATTATCATATTGGTACAATTATATATTGTGCATTTTCTACGTGATTTTGAGTACCCTCTTGAATTCACAAAGAATCAATGTAGATACCTCAGACTCAAGGCAATGAAGTAATGCATAGTAAATGCAAACTTGTATTGGAAGGATCCCTTGAATATCCTCTTACTATATTTGAGTAAAAGTGAGACAGATGGAGTAATTGAGCAGTTTCATGAAGGAGATTGAGGAGGACATTATCCTTAGAAGGAAATTGCACACAAATACTCAAAGCATGTTTATTGGCCAAATAGTTTTGCACAAATTGGTTTCAAAGTGAGAAATTGTATCCCTTGTCAAATTTTTGCAGGAAATCAGAGGTTGGCAATTGTTCCTCTTGTTCCAATTTCAAGGAAAGCTCCTTTCTTGCAATGGGGATTAGATTTCATTGGTGAAATAGTTACATCTTCAATAATCAATAGAGATGGATATTAACAAACCTAGACTACTCCACAAAGTGGGTAGAAGAAATTCCTATAAGGAACGAAACAAACACGGTGGTGACAAAATTTATTGAAGAAAACATTTTGTCTAGATTTCGTTGCCCAAGACAAATAGTTACAGATAATGCTCAAGATTTTAGTAGAATCAAGATGATTGAATTTTGTCAAAAATAACAGATTGTTTTACATCACTCTACACCTTATTATCCACAAGGGAATGGGATAGTATAATCATCAAATAGAATCATGATCAAGGTCATCAAGAAGGTGTTAGTAGATCATAAAAGAAGATGGGATGGTCATCTAAAATATGCAGTATAGGAAAATGGGGTTTCACCTAAAAGTTCTACAAGTAAATCTCCTTTTCAACTTGTTTATGGAATATAAGCTATCTTCCCTACTTAATTATCATTTCCATTTATCAATTTTTTCAGGATTCATATGAAGAAGCAGATAATTTTTCAAGAAGGTTAAATCAAATTATTGAGCTAAATCAAGACATAGATGAAGTTCAACATAAACTTTGACAATCTCAAGATAGGACGAAGAGATTGCTTGACAAAAAATCCATAGATAGAGATTTCAGACAAGGAGATTTGGTTCTTAGATGGGATGCAAGAAGAGAAGAAAGAGGAAAGCATAGAAAGTTTGAAAACTTATGGTTAGTACATTTAAGCATTGCAAAGGTTAAAGGAAATAATACATTCATCCTATGGAATTTGGAAGGAGAATATTCCCCATTGCGAGTCAATGGGAAATATTTGAAGCACTATATCTAGTATTGAGTGTTTTTCAGCATCAACATTGTTTATTTCCAGTTTTTGTTACATTTCCAGAGCAAGTATGATTTTCACAGCAAGGACACCATAACTTGATGAGAAGGCACATTGATCTACATGTTATATGCATCCTACAAGAGGAAGTAGTCCCCAGATGGAGCTGATGTTGTAACTTATTTTTACCCTTGGAATTCTTTTATAAATTCTATTGATTTCAAAAAATAAAATAAGAAAAAGAAAAAGAAAGACAAATAAAAGAAAAAAAGAGAAAAAGAAATAAAGAAATAAAAGAAAAAAAGAAATAAGTATTATTATGCATTATAATAAATGAGAAAATTGAAATGTCGCTCATTGTATTTTTAATTCGGAAATTAATAATATTTTTTCATTAATTTATTGTAAATAAAGTTTGATTTGACTTGCTACTGAGGAAAATAATGTTCATGTAATTTTCAACGTTCGGGATTGCACGTGCCCATATCAATGGTGGAAAATGAATTACGAGAACCCCCTGCACTCCTCAAAGTTAATAGAGGAGTTCGAAAAGTGGTTTCCCCTATCCTTCTTTGGCATATGTGTCGGGCTCATGTTGATTGTGTGACCCCCTGACCTCAAACCACAGACTGCTGCTACACCCCTCTCCCCCCCAACAAACTGATTTCCCCCTCCACCAACCTTCCCGCTATTTTCTAGCCTCCACCAACTCTCCGATATTTCTAGTTATAACTATTCATCCTGATAAATTGATTAGAAAAATGTTATCACATTAATCATTCCCACCAATGTCTAATTCATTCAATTCCCTACGCCATTAATGATTAATCTAAAAAAGAGTCATTATGAGCATCATAATAAAACCACTATCCCGGCTAAACTAATTTCTTTCACCTTCCACCTACAACCAGAGCATTCTAAACATGATCCGAGCAAACACTAGTGACCCTCATTTATCAGTCACCTTTAGTTCCCAGGATTTCTATAGAGATAAAAAGGATTCTACACCTAAGTGAGTTGTCCAAAGTTGGAGACAAGTATCTATACTAAAACTTTTCATATTATAATCTACAGTTGTGATATGCCACCTTATATATTACCATTTTTTTTGCCTATGAGGATTTTTTCCTTAGAATTTATTAGGAAAATAATTAATATGGATGATACAAATTTTGTGGCAAGAAAATAGAAATCTTAGTTTAAATTAAAGGCATATATTGTTCCATTTATTGTTAACATGAGGGAAACAGAAAAGGAAGTAGACATTCTACCTAAACAAATGAATTTCATACTTAGTTTTAGCTGTCCTTATGATCCCCTCGAAACGATTTCAAAGATAAGGGCTAAGAAAAAAATCAACAACTTATATACACATATCAAAACCACAGATTGAACAATTTGCAAACAAATAATAATGGGAAGAAAATACTCTACAAGAAACTGAGGAGAAGACATTGAGTCATACAACATTGGAAACTCCAAGACCGAAAGAAAAAGAGCTTAAATGACCAAGAGAAGTGTCTCACCTACAAGGTCAGCACCTAAAGCATCTGCTTTAAAGTTTTCAAAAGAATAAAAATCAATAAATATAGAAGGAAAGTCATTAGAAGGAATAAATTCAAAAGAAAAAACTACAATAGTGTTATCAGGCGAGCCTGCTTTTTCATTTCAACAAACTAAAAAAAATAGTTATTTATTCTCCTACATCTCCTATTTCTCCATCTTTAGGACAAAAAAATATATTTTCCAAATTCAAAGAGATGAAGAGAAATAATGAAGCACTCAAAACCTCCACCTATGTTGAGTTTTGGAAACAATCTTCCACTACACATAAGTAGAAATAAAACATTTGATATATATATATATATATATATATATATATATATATATCGTATCTCCTAGAGTGTTTATCAAAATGTAAAAAGAAAATAGATTGTTCTGGGACACTAGGCTTTAAAAGCCTACAAAATGTGTAAAAGACTAGAAGAGCTATCAAAATGCATGATGCTCATGGTAGCATGCAACTGCTCTGATCACTCAACCTAACAGGAGATGTAGTCTTGCAGATACTCTGACTATATGTCTTTGCCAGTGTAGTCAAACATCGTCAATGGTGGTGTAATATGGAACCCCTCAAGTAATTGCCTCCAGGTTGTGCTCCATCTCAGCTTAGGGTTCAACCCCTTCTTCGTAGTCTGCATCCACTATCGGATGGGCAGCTTTTCGTGCTATTGGTGACATGCCTAGTGGTATTTCTAGTCCCACATCTGCACATTTGTCATAAATTGAGTCTTAGATTACATTCTCATAAAAATTATAAAAACTTGAAAAATCCAAAAAATAAGTTTTTACTTGCGTTGGTCCATTGTTCACCTGGTGGCAGAGGTAGATCTGGATCCCCTCTAAAATCTGTGTCATCATAAGCATAGTCCTCCACCATAATTAATTGGTGTTCAATCCATGCGAAGAACTATGGATGGTAGTTTATATGTTGGCCCATGTCTCGTGGGGCAGAATGTGGTACTTCTGCCCACTAGTACTAGAAGAGCGATATTCGCATACTTGAGCTGAGAATTCGAAGCTTCATGAAGAGCTTGCATACCAGATAGGTGCACCATGGTTAACAATATTATTCTCAGAACAATGTTATTGATGATAGTTGCAATTTTCACCTTACCTTTGTTTGTTACCTCAACACTATGACAATATCTATGGACCAAACTCTTGGTAATTTCACCTCCTTGGCGAGAAACAAAGAGTTGAATGGCTTCCCCTCAAAGTTATAATCTCGTGATTAAGTAAATTTCTTTTTGTTCTAGTTCTAGCTCCTACGCTTTGAAGATGAAAATCTCGCGATCTACATCCCAAAGTCTGATCAGATAAGGCAATAACTCCATCTGTGCCCTCAGCCCTGTGGTCCAAAAGGATTTCAGTAGGCCACAATCCCTCAAATCATTTATGCATGTTAGATCTCGATATTCTTGGTGATCCTCATCATCATGGCCTCTTTCTTTCCATTCTACTATCATATTTCTCCTACAAACAACATATAAACACCTTTTAGTTCTTTTTCCATGGATAAAAATCAACATTTTTTTGCTTTAAAATGAGTTTTTAATCTCCAAAAATCACTCTCGATGCCATCGAGAAATCCTTTTGGCTCAAGCATGACCATCGCATGTCTGATGACCATATCCATGATGGTCACCGGTGACCTAAATTTTAAAAATCCTCCTTTCTAGCCTAAAATCCATTGTTAAAATTGCATAAAAAAGTAATAAAATGCAAGAGCAAGGATGAGGCTCTTACTTGTCGTAGACAGATCGTGAAATGGTACCTTGGATCTCCCACAAAAGCCAATGGAAAATCAAGTAAATTAGGGCACAAAAGCACTTTCAGAGCTTAGTTTGGTAAATTGGTAAAAAATTAAATTATTTTTACCTATTTATAAGTTTTGAAAGTCATTTTGTCAAATATTTTTATAATATTTTAATATTTTCTTGATATTAGTGATGGGTGTGTTTCTTGTGCAGTTCCAGGCACCTTCAATGAGAACAATGATCATTATTAACCGATTCTTGGATTTTTATTTTATCTCTTTTTCAAACTCTGTAAATAAAGAAAAAGGAACCCCTTTGGAGTCATCTTTCAACTCTTTTCTGACTTTCAAAAATTGAAAAGATTTTCAAGTACTTATTTTTTTGAACTCGTTAAATTAAATGAATCGACGTCACCTTAGTATATGTTTACCCCTTTTTCAGGCAGAGGCTGACTATTTACAAAAAAGGTACACCTTGGTCAACATCATCAAGAGGTTACCTCGGATATTGTTTTCTACCTTTTCGGGTTTGAGGGACAAATTACGATAAGGGAGATGATGGATTTATATTTTTCGTTTCTTTTCCAAACTCTCTAAACATGAAAAAGATGTTGAGTTATTCTTTCATCAAACTCTTTAAAATTTCACGATGAAAGTATTGTCATCATGATGAGACCGAGCTTCTCCTTCCTAGGGCTCATAAAACTTACTAGGATGGATTCATTTGAAGAATGAACTTACATGAAAATCATATGCTCTCCCCTTCAAGATTGAGATAAAAATAATTGGGGTACTCGCTAGAAATAACAAGGGGAAATGAAGATGAGGCATCATTTGTATAGGAAGCATGTCACTCTTGAACATGACACTTTTCTTCTCTTGTGTCAGGTTTGGAATATCCTCACTTAGTCACTTTTTCTCCTAGGTTTAGGTGATCTGTCTTGCCTCTCATTTGACTATTCTGTAATGTCATCATGACCTTTAGTCCCATGTTGAGTGAGATGTTGCCACACTCCGGAGTCGTGTCGCCAATATGTTCAAGAGAAGTCCAATTTGTAGTTGTTTACCTATACATTGTTTAAGTTATTGCTACAGTCTTGAGTATTGTTCCACTTTATTCCTTGTTTCGTGTCAATGATGAGGGATTCATCATTTCCCTCCTTTGATGGGTCACCTCCTGTCGACTTCAACTCATTATTCGGGAAGATGACTTTGGAACTCCCTTTCAATACCTTAGATTTGGCATACCTTAATGGTCAGTTCTTCGCATTCGACGACAGGTCTTCATAATTGGCCTTCGATTGGGTGATTCCATGAGTGTTCGACCTCAACTTCATTATCACATTCGTGGATTGTATTGTTGTATCTTGAGGGCCATTGTCATTATTGGTGGTTTCTCTCATACCTGTTAACGGTTCACATCATTGGCCAATAATTAGATGGTTTTCTAGCATGTTTGACTTCAACATGTTTATTTGCATGTTAGGATTCGTACATTGATCGGGTCGGGATGGAGTGCAAGATCCTGAGTCTTATTTTTTATGGCTCATGCTGCATGGAGTTTTATGTTATTCATGATTGTACACATGTTTCTATTATATGGATGGTTGTGACCATACCATGAGACTTAATACTTATGTTGATCCTTATTATCTGGATGGTTGCGCCCATACCATGGATCTCTTTATATAGTCTTCATCATCTAGATGGTTGTGTCCATGTCGTGGATTCATGTCTTAATCTAAAATTTGTATATGTATATGCATCCTTGATTTGTAGGTCTCCTGAAAGTGTGCGTCCTTGTCTTTTCCAAAGCTTGTAAATCATTTCAACCATCACTCCTTGTTCTACCTTCATGCTTTAGGGGGTGTCTGTTACATGATATTTTTTCATGCCTCCTACACTTTCCTATGGCATACCTTGAAGTTCCCAAAACATGATAATTATATAGTATACTCATCAATGTATATTGTTGTCTTAGGGGATCCTCACCCAAGTTCAACATTAACTTAGCCAAGAAAATCCCTAAACTACTGGCCCTTTCGACATCAATCTGTGGAGTGCGGACTGAAGTCTCACTCGAAGAAATATGGGGGGATACTGGAACCAAGTTTTCGCACCCAGAGATGGTTATGATGTCATTTTGTACCCTCTATCTTCATGAAAATCGATAAGCTCTGGAGGCTTATCGATATAAATTCCTCTTACCAGCCTCTAGACCTTCGTGAAGGTCTACGACTGTGTTTTGTGGACCTTAAATAAGTGAATCAACCACTTGCGTGCCTCTGTAATCACTTCTAAGTCTGTTATTACCAAGATCGGCTTAAGTGTCTGATATCTTTAGCATGCATTAATATATTATTCGTGTAAGTATATATTATTACTTGTGTTCATATAACAATGTAAAACAAATAGATTCGTGCATCAATATAGCATTAAATCATAAACCCGGTATTCATCATAACATAGTCACATTCATTCATAATAGAGGGAAATAGATCAAACATGTATATTTATAGAGTAATCTTCTTTATTAATTCTTCATATCTTCTTATGAACTCAAACTACCCTGCACACTCAGTTGCATGGGTCTCCACACTCAGCTATGTACTTCTACCCTAGGCCTCTGCACACACATCTACAGATCCTTTCTTCTACTTTAAGACCCTTTTCTCTTTCTGCTAATGACCCATTACATTCATCATCAATGACTAAACTGAACCACCTTAGACTCTTCTAAGACTCTCCTTTTTATACAATCCCATGGTCCGTGGACCATGGGTAGATCTTCTAAAGCTGACACAAATTATGTAAATAGAAGGGTAAAACCATTTATGACACTTTACATCTACTTTCTCAGTGACCACAAATTGTGGAGAATTTACACTTTACATACAAAAACTTGGGCTTTCTGCCCCAAAATTGACCCTAGGAGACTCTATCCCAACAGGCCCCCAACAAAAATATGGTGACTTGCCCTGAGTCATTGTGTAGGTGTGGATATCTTACTACGAATACCTCCCAACTCCACTTGCACCACTACAACTTCAGTTGTACACCACATAGCTACCTGCTTGACCTACTCCACCAGCTGCTCCATTGTTGGTCCCGCATTATCGGCATAGATCTTCTATTGGGTATTCTGCAGGCTAGCCAACTTCTACCCAATGGTGGCAGAGATAACATAGACCTCATCCAGTCAAGGCTGCAATCTGGCCTTGAGGACTGTCTCTTTTCATTGCGTTGCTTCCACCTACTCTTTCAGTTGCTTTGCCTCCTGCAGCTTTGCCAATATCTGCATGATAATGAAGGTGTGCGCCGCCGCTCTGGTTTCATCATAATACTACTGTAATTCCCTTGTCTCGGCATTTAACCTCTGTAGGTTGGGATCTTCCTGCAAACTCGTGAGGACCTCCATTGATTGCTCAAATATCATAGTGCATTCTGCCACTGCAACATCTACTACGGCGACTACATCCTTCACAATTGCCTCGCATTGTTCTCTGACCTCTGGTGGAGTTGAAGGTTGTGCCCTCAACTTGAGCTCTGTAATCTTTAGGTTTAGTTGAAACTGAACCTTGGCCATCTCGGTCCTATCATCGTGCACACCTGCAGCCAACTTCTGAATCTTGGCCTCCAATGACGCTTCTTCTGGGATGTGCAGTTCTGGAATGGTTATGCATGCTTCTGCCACCACTGTTGCGGTTCGATCATTCTTCTCCTAAACCTTCTTCTTGATGTCTATCATTGTCGTTTTCTCAACAAACATATGTTCACTGTTAACCTTCTGCTCGTTGATCATGCTCAGTGCAGGTTGCTTTCCAGCCCTAAGTTGTGCGATCACACCTTCTTGTAGTGTGTGAAGGACTTCACTTGGGAGCGTGGCCAAGTTCAAACCAATATTATTTAGAGCACTGATAGTAGCCTTGTCAGCTTCCGCCTTGGTGCTCAGAGCTCCATCCAATAGCGCAACGGCTCAGGGATGCAAAAAGTGAACCAACTCCACTGCTTCAGCTATTCGTAGGGCTAAGTTGGTTGACATTGCATTGCTCTGCCCTACACCGACCCGTAGTCGAGTAGTTTGGATCTGCAGCTCGTGCAAACCCATCTGTATGGTGACCAAATCTTGCTTTTATTGTTACTCAAACCATTGCAACAGTTCCACTATCGTATCCCTTACCTTATCCCCAATGTCATCCAAGTCGCCTTATATCAAGGTAATCGGGTCTATGGATGACTTAGTGGCCTTGGTCTTTTTCCACAGTCCTTCTTTTCCCTGTTCCCTATTCCGCTTCACTTGGAAGGGAGTGCTTTCCAAGTCTCCATCACCCTATACTGATTGTTCTTCTTCATTTGTCTGTGGAGAAGCAGATTTTTGGCTCTTTTCAGAGCCATGCTCTTCCTTCTCTGCTTGTTCCTTTGTAGCATGCTTTGCTTCTGCACGTGCCTTCTCCTCAGTATCCTTCTTTCTTTTTTCAACCAACTGCTGAATCTTTGACCAGGCCTCTTTCTTCTTCTGCTTTCCCGCATACTTACTAGACCTGGCAGACAAGTCTGGCATTATGTGCCAATCTATTGGCCAATGCTCAAGGACCACTATGATGGCATCATCCGTCGCTAGGTATGGTAAATCATACCACTTCTGGTCTAGGTCCTTTCACGCCCGGATGGAGATATAGTGGAAGTCTGCTTTGAACTCCATGTATCTCAAAAACTGCTCAAAGACAGTTAGTGAAAGTTGTGGCTTGCGGTTGATGGCTTCACGGATGCTCGACTCCATCAACACCCAAAATATTTTACTCTCCTAGAGTTGTTCAGTGTCCTTTGTGGTGCATAGTGAAGCAAACTTCGCTGCTTCTGGTAGATCTTTCGCAATCAGAGGAAATTGGCTCTCCTTCAGCAATTCCCATGTGACCGACACAATTGACAGTAATAGCCAGGAGTAGTGGAACATTTTTCTATGATCTTGTGCCTACCTGCAGTTTGCAAGGACTCACTATATAGGTAGTGTTCCCAATTTAATTGTATGCCCTCCGCACACTGGGCCGCTAGTGAAACCACTGGTGTCGGCACCTCATCTGCACAACACTTCCACATCAGTGTACCAGCCAAGATTTGGGTGGCCACCTTCACCATGGGGTCTGTAAAACTCTAAATTGAATATCCACACGGCTTCTTAACAAACTTAAACTTGTCCTTCATCCTTTCGACGAGGTCGCGCTTGCATGTCTTTCCACCTAATTCCTTTGCTGGATTCAGCCCTAAATGTAGTAGTAAGGTGATCCTATGGATCAACATGTCAGTTATAAGGATCGTCTCTCCCAACCATAGGCACCCATCATGCACCAGGCACAACAACTGTTTGATAACAATCAAATTTATGGGAGCACGGTGGTAATGCAACACCCATAGCAGATTCAACAATCCTACCTTTTCCACCCCATGAATCCACTTCACCAGCTCCAGCACGGTGACACCCGGGTGCTTGTAAAATACTCTCTGCATGAAATTGTTGGTAGCTAGATGGGGGAACCGCTCAGTATCCCCCAAGTCCCAATCTTCAAGTTTCAGGTGTGGGACTCGTGCCAACCGCGGACCTTCAAATGTTATGTTTTCTGGAAGTAGGGGTGTGTTAAGAAGAAATTTTCCCTCATCAGGGTCCTTTGGGACCTTAACCTTTCCCTGGCGTGGAGGGATGTATTCTAACAGCTTTTAGAGAGGGTCTAACCCTTCAATATCAATGTCCTTTGTGCCCATATTAGTGTATGATGTGCCCTTGTCGGCCTCTAGATCGACCACTTTGCCTTTCTCCTATGTGATGGGCTTCTCTTTTCTCTTATGTTTTCTTGGTGACTTGCGTACCGACTTTGTTTTATTTTGTTTATCCTTCTTCAATTTGGGAACCTCTTAGGCTAGCGTAGGCTTTGGCCTAGATGACCTTGGCAATTTTGGCAGCATTGTGGGCACCTCCATACTTACGACCTCAAGTGCAACTCCCTTAGAGGCCATAGCGCCTTCTGCGTTTGCGGTTTCTATGGGTGCAAACATGAGGCTATTAAGGAGATCCTTGGTTTCCTTAGGTAACTTGTCAAACACTAAACTGGCCACCAAATCCTTAAAAAATGCAAGGTTCATGCACAATCGATAACAAGACACATAAACTCTCAAAATGCAAAGTGTTTTTCATTGGGCAACTATAATTTATAGGCAAATTCGAATTCAAATCCGGCCATTCCCCCCAAAATCCGCTCATAAATGCTAGATTGGCAACATATTTTCAAATATCCCACTCTTAATTTTAGCTTTACATACCAACGCCACATTTCAAATCCCTCCTTTAACTTTGCCTAGAAAATATCTAGAGCTTTCCCTGAAGAAATAGCTCATGAAGCCATAAAATGAGAATCGTCGCCTTATGAAGCTCAAAACCGTGATGATCACCTATTACACCTTGTTAAGTGAGAGGTGGCATTGCTATATTCTCTCTCATACTCGCGATGGTATTAAAAGGACGTTTTCCCAAAGAGGATGAGAAGCTTCGTGATTTAGAAGCTTCCAAAGTGGCAAGCTAGAGGTGGTTTCACATAGATGAGGTTGAATCCTCCTAATTTGAGCTATTGGTATCATCCCTATGAGCCACCTCCTTGAGATGTGGGCCTAATCCTATCTTTGAAGGAGCTCCAAATCCCTCTCCCAGCCTATAAATTTCCCTTCTACCTTTCCCAAATGGTTGATCAATGTCCATTTGCACCCTTATGTTGAGCTTATGCTAGAGGCCATTCATTAGACTTGGAGAAGGAGTGTTGGAGAGTTTCTTGGCTTGGACTTGGATTACCACTCAAGGAGAGCTGTTCAACATCAAGGCTATGGTTGTAAGCTTACCCTTCATTCTTTAAATAATAATACAATTGTTGGCTCATGTTCCCAATATATATGTTCATGTACGTATTTGTTTGGCATTCCTTGATCAGCTAAATAGATTATTATTGGATTTTCTATTGGTTTTGGTATGCTTTGTGGTCTCTTGGTTGTTTGTGCAAGTACATAAGCACTGAAAGAAGCAAGAACAAGACCTTGACACAAGAAGTTCAAGGATTTCAACAAAGGGAATCATATTAGCATCAGAGCAAGGTAGACCTCCTTTCTTGTTCTATTTTTCAATCATAATCTAGGAAGATGTCTAGTTTATTATCCTCTCAAGTTGCTAGACCCACTCATTGGGCTAGAGGGATCATCTATGTCCATAGAGAGGATTAACCTTAACAATAGAGGGTGCAGTGAAGTGCTCCTTCTGCAAATGTAACCAAAATTTTTCACCCATCTAGAACTTATGTGGCACCCAATGTTGATCATGATGCTGATTGTACTTAGCATTGGCTTTGTCCAATATGTCATGGACCTACTGGTGGATGTGCTGAATGCGATCAATGAATTTGTTAGCCCTTTCATATTTGGACTGGACATGTGTTGAATCTAGCTGAGTAGCTACAAATGGTATGGCCATATCAATGGGACACAGTGGTTGGAATTCCAACCCCACCTGAAAGGGGCTATGATAAGTTGAGCTATGGAGATCTTTGTTGTAGTTGCGCTATAAATAGGAGAGGATTGCATCCCATGTGCATGGATGCTTCGAGTTGTACATACGTAGAATGTGTACAATTATCTTGTTGACAACCTCTATTTGGCCATTAGTTTGGGGTGGAAAGCCTTGGAATTAGTGAGCTTGGTATCCAACGTCAACCAGAGACTTGACCAAAATGTACTTAGGAATCTGTTGTCCTGATATGAGATAATGGATTGTGGGATCCCAAAATATACCCACACTCATTCAAAGAAGAGCTTATCAGTGGTTTCTGCTTTAATACTCTTCTTGCAGGCCGCCAGAATGGACATCTTAGAGAATATGTCGACGACCATGAAAACACAATCATTGTCATGCTTAGTAGAAGGAAGGCCCGATATGTAATCCATGGAGATGGATTCCCAAGGTCAAATAGGAGTAGGAATAGGAGTACAAAGGCCTTCCTTCTTGATGGTCTGTTTGGAAATGGCACAGGAAGTGCAGGATCTATTGTACTTGCCAATATCCTGTCAAAGGTTCAGACAATAAAAATACTTTTGCAGCACTACCACTATTTTCTCTACCTCGAAATGTCCAGTGACCCAACTATAGTGCACCTACCAAATCATGTTGGTACGCTCGCTTGAAAGAACATAGAGGTGTCACAATTGGAATAATAGTGCATCCTTGAGGTGAAAATTTGGAGCATTCTTTCCTTCCAAGAGCGTCTGGTATGTGCTGCCAAATTCTAGATCACTCTTGTAAAGATGCGGTCACCCCACAGTCTCATACCCACAAGAGTTGAGCACAATGGTCAGTGCCATGACCGGTGGTTGGTTAAGGAATTATACAACATTTTTGGTGTTTCCCTTCTTGTACTTAATGTTCAAATGGAACAGTTGCAAGTATGTGGACCAATTTTGATGGTGATCGTTCTGCAACTTCCCTTGTGTCTGTATGAATTGCAGAGATCGGTGGTTTGTGTGGATGATTATTTCCTTCCCCATAATGTAATGCTTCCATTGCTGGAAGGCTTTCACAATGGAATACATCTCTTTGTCATAGGTGGAATACTTTTATACTATGTGTGGAAGTGTCTCATTGTGATATTCCACTGGATGCCCCTACTAAATAAGAACAATACCAATAACATAGTCAAAGGGATTTGTCTCAATCTCAAATGGTTTTTCTAGGTCTAGTAATGTGAGAATTGGTGTAGAGCATAGGTGATACTTAAACTCAGAAATCACCTTCTCTTGGGTTTCGGACCATAAGAGATTTTGTTTTTCTCCTCCCTTGGTGACTTGACTCAAATGCCAAGTTATATGAGAGAACTCCAACACGAACCTACGGTAGAAGTTGGGAATACCCAAAAAGTTGCGGAGCTCTGTTAGAGTGGTTGGCGCTATCCAATTCCGAATGAAGTCTATCTTGGTTGTGTCCACATGCACACCCTGCTCATCAATGATGTACCCTAGATATTGAACCTGGGTCATACCAAAAGTGCATTTCTCCAAATTGGCGCACAACTTGTGTTTCTGCAAGGTTGGGAGGGCCTGTTGAATATGGTGGAGGTGTTCTTCCCAACCCTGGCTGAAGATCATAATGTCATCCATATACACCACCACGAATTAGTTGGTGAAGGGTCACAAGATGTCATCCATCAACCTCAGGAAGATTGTGGGGGCATTCGTGAACTCAAAAGGCTTGAATAGCCATTCCAAAGGCCCTCCTTGGATTTGAAGGCAAACTCCCATACATTGAAGGGTTCAATCGGTACCTGGTGATAACTGTACTTCAAATCAATCTTGCTGAAATATTTGGCCCCTTTGAGCTGCTCTAGAAGGTCATCAATCAGTGGGATTAGATAGCTATTCCAAACAATGACCTTATTTAGTGCCCAATAGTCAATACAGAGTCTCCAAGTCCTGTCCTTCTTCTATACCAACACAATCGAGCTCCCACAAGGTGATGAACTTAGCCTGATGTTCCCTTTCTGCAATAACTCTTGAATCTTCCGCTTGATTTCACCATTCTCCATAAAAGAGTGTTGATAGACTAGTCCATTGGGTAGCCGTGTGCCAAGGGTCAGATCGATGGAGTGCTTTACCTAAAAATGTAGAGGTACCCCTGTGCGTGAGGTGAAGGAGTCCATCTACTCCTCTATAACCTTGTCCATCTAATGTTGTTGTGTGGAGGAGCCCTATTTGGAGGTCTTGGCCACAATATTATTCTTGCACTAAGGGAAAATCGCAAGGAAAATAAATTTCCTGGTCTATGAAATGATCTTACTACATTTCTTCCCAATGATCAAATAAACATCGATAGGTGTTGCTATCTCTGGTATTCTATACAAATTATTGTCTAAAGTGTTGGAAATAATACTGAGAGGGGGGTTGAATCAGTATTATCAAATTCTTTTCAATATATCTTCCTTATTTATACTTTGAATAATTCTTCAAATATTGATCATTACTTTGTATGTCAGTATCATAAAATAATGAGCAGGAACAAGAAAAGCAAATAGTCACACAAAAGAACACCAGATATAAGGTGGAAACCCAATGTGGGTGAAAACCACCTGCTGCAATATGTCTCTATCTTCTTTTAATAAGAAACTCCTTTTACAATGATTTTGTACTGGTGCAGTCCTTTACCAGTACGCAGGCTACAACCTACAGAGAGCTACAACTCTCTCTCTCGTTTTCTAGTCTCTCCTGGAAGGGAGCTACAACCCCCTACTTCTTTTCTTTCAAGGACCACTTTTCATTAATTTTCAGACTGGATCCAAGAACATCAAAAAACCCATCAACTACACTTGCATCATCAATCTCTGATTTATCCAATACTGAATCAATGCTTTCACCAAAGCCAACCCGCATACAGATCTGCAAATATTTCCTTATAACTTTGCAGTTGTTCCATACATCAGACATACCCAGATCATAACATGTGTACAATAAAACATGCATCAATAATTCAGATCTATAAATTCATTCTTTCAAATATTTAGATATTAGTTAACCCAGATCATTAGATTTATAAATCGTGCCACATATCACAGATCAAAATCATATAGAGATACCACTATTCCAGCCTTAAGATTTTGACCCATCAATAGAACTTATCCTTCTCCTTACGCTCAGGTTCCTTCTTCATTCAGATCCAGATCTGCACCATAACCCAATCACCATATTCCAGATCTAGCACTTTATTAGATATTCAATAATTTAGAAGATGCTTTGCCAAATGATCTCCTTCCTCTTTTATAGCCTTAGTCCTTTCTCAATACCACGGTCCAAAACCATAGGATCAAAAAACTGTTGGACTAATACCATGAACCAACCATGAAAGTGCGTGAGATCAACACTTTTGGATGCAATACCATGGACCAAAACCATAGGACCAAAAACTGTCGGACTAATACCATGAACCAACCATGAAAGTGCATGAGATCAACACTTTTGGATGCAATACCATGGACCAAAACCATAGGATCAAAAACTGTCGGACTAATACCATGAACAAACCATGAAAGTGTGTGAACTTTTCTCTCGCATGAAAGTGTGTAAACTTTTCTCTACATGAAATAAACTTTTCTCTGCATAAAAGTGTGTGAACATTTCTCTACATGAAATAAACTCTTCTCTGCATAAAAGTGCGTGAACTTTTCTCTACATGAAATAAACTTTTCTCTGCATAAAAGTTCGTGAACTTTTCTCTACATGGAATAAACTTTTCTCTGCATATAAGTGCGTGAATGTTTCTCTACATGGAATAAACTTTTCTCTGCATAAAAGTGCGTGAAATTTTCTCTACATGAAGGAAACTTTGTTGCACTATAATTTATCAAATAAATTTGCTGCACTATAATTTATCATTTGTGTGATTTGCCATCAAGGACAACACTTGTCTCATAATGCCAACAATCTCCCCCTTTGGACTTGTCATACTGAGAATTGTCATCTGATATCTCTTCTGTAGATTCATCTAGATATATATAAGTGAGTTGATCTTCTATGAGTTGTTTGCCATCAAGTACAACACATGCATCATAATGCCAACAATCTCCCCCTTTGGACTTGATGGCAACAATACCAAATCACTCTCCCCCTTTGACATCAAGGGCAAAGGGCGTCCCAAGATATTCTCTTTCCTAGAAAGGCATTCCGTTGTTCATACTCCCCCTGAGTACCTGTTGAAATCTCTGAATGAGCTCCCCCTTTTTATATGCCAAGGTGTACCAATCTGTTCATGCTACATGTTGAAAGCTCTGGTCTTTCTGAAATGTGTTGTTCATGCTCCCCCTGACTGTAGGAAAGATCTGCAAAAGATGATCTTCAAGAAGAACCAAGACTTATACATCATGAAAGAGATAGAGACGTATTGCAGCAATATTCAGACCAACATCCATGATCTCCTTCTGTACTTCCTCCATAATGCCAACAATGCATGATATGCTCCCCCTAAACCTGTGCCATTCGATCTTCGACCAATGTACGCATATACTTCAGATGAACCTTGCGGACAACCAACAATCAGAAGAGATTCAACAACAAGATGATACATCAACAACCCCTAGCTTTTGCCTGAGGTATTCAAAGGTCTCACTAGGAAATTGTTTGGTGAGTATATCAGCAACCTATTCCTTAGAAGGAACATACTCCAACTTGACCTTTTGTTCAAGCACTTGTTCCCGGAGAAAGTGATACTTGATTGGTATGTGCTTGGTTTTTGAGTGCATGACTGGGTTCTTTGAAATGCTGATTACACTTGTATTATCACATAAGATGGAGATAGGTGGTGTACAAGTGATTTGAAAATCCTGTAGGGTCTGCATCATCCAAAGGAGTTGAGTGCAGCAAGATGCAACAGCAACATATTGTACTTCAACTGTAGACAAGGCAATCGAACTCTGTTTCTTGCTGAACCAAGATACTAATCTGGAACCCATAAATAATGCACCACCACTTGTGCTCTTCCTGTCATCCACGCTTCCGACCCAATCTGCATCAGTATAAGCATGAAGTGTGAGATCTGTATCTCTAGGATACCATAAGCCATAATTTTGAGTCCCTTGAAGACATTTGAAGATTCTCTTTACTGCCTGAAGATGAGTTTCCTTTGGATTTGCCTGAAATCTTCCAACTATTCCCACTGCATGCATGATGTCTGGTCGGGTACCTGTCAAATAAAGTAGACTTCCAATCATAGATCTGTAGGTTGGTTGATGTACTACTGCTGATTCATCATTTTCACTGAGGCTACATCCTGTGACCATGGGTGTACATACTGGTTTTGCATCTTCCATGCCATATTTCTTCAAAATCTGCTTGAGATACTTGGTTTGAGACAAGAAGATCCCTCCTTCCTTTTGTTGGATTTGCAGGCCAAGAAAATATGCCAATTCTCCAAGCAAGGACATTTCGAATTCTTTCTGCATCACCAAGGCAAAGCTTTGACTCATAGATTCTTCATTGTTGCCAAAGATAATGTCATCTACATACACAACAAGTATTAGAAATTTGTCATTTTCAAATTTTATATAAAGATTGCTATCTGTTGATCCTTTTGAAAAACCTTGTTGATGAAGATATTTGTCCAAACGATAGTACCAATCCCTTGGAGCTTGTTTAAGACCATAGAGAGCCTTTTTCAATCTGCATACAAGATTTGGATCGTTTCCAAGAATGAACCCATCTGGCTGCTCAATGTATACTTCTTCTTCTAAGTCTCCATTCAGAAAGGCTGATTTCACGTCCATTTGAAATAATTTGAACTTTTGAAAGCTTGAGAGAGCAAGGAACATTCGGATGCCCTCAAGTCTTGCAACAGGAGCAAAAGTTTCCTCAAAATCTATTCCTTCTTGCTGCACATACCCTTTACAAACAAGTCTTGCCTTGTTTCTAATTACTTCCCCATTTTCATTCAACTTATTTTTGAAGACCCATTTTGTCCCTATAACATTCTTATCCTTTGGTCTAGGAACCAACTCCCAAGTGTTGTTCTTTTCGATCTGCTCAAGTTCTTCATCCATTGCTTTGACCCAACATTCATCTTTGCATGCCTCTTTTACATTTTGTGGTTCAGTGGAGGAGAGTAATGCCAAATAGCTTGAAGCTTCTGCAATTGTTCTTCTTGTTTGTACACCTGCTTCTTTCTGCCCCAAAATCTGAGATTCTGGATGATTCTTCTGAACGTACTGGGATGGAGTCTTCTCTTCTATTCTTATATGTTCCTCTGGTGCTCCTTGAGGTTCTTCTTCTTCATCATTCTGTCTTTGAGGGTAGTCTTCATCTTCTTCGATATTTTCATGATTTACATGCTTAGGAATGTATCCCTTTTCATCAACCACTACATCAATGCTGTCAACAATTCTTCCAAGTCTTTTATTGTAGCACTTATATGCTTTGCTCTGTGGATAATAACCAAGAAGAATGCCTTCATCTGCTCTAGGTTCAAGTTTTCCAAGTTGCTCATTAGTATTCTTAATATAGCATTTGCTCCCAAAGATTTTGAAGTGCTTTACCGAAGGAGTCTCACCATACCAGAGCTCATGAGGAGTTTGAGTGTTGTTCACTCGGACATTTGTTTTGTTGAGAATAACAACCGCAGCATATGCAGCTTCACCCCAGAAAGTTGCGGGAGTTCCAGACTCATCCAGCATAGCACGAGCCATTTGTTGGACTGTTCTGTTCATCCTTTCCACCACTCCATTTTGCTGAGGAGTTCTAGCTGTAGAGAATTCTCTTCTTGTCCCATGTTCTTCACAGAAATCAAAAAATTCATTTGAGGTAAACTCCCCACCTCTGTCAGACCTGAGGCACTTAATTTTGTAACCTGATTCATTTTCAACCAAGGCTTTGAAGGATTTGAATTTCTCGAATGCTTCATCTTTGTGCTTCATAAGTCCTAACCAAACAAACCTGGAGAAATCGTCAATGAATAATATCAAGTATTCTTCTCCTCGAGGTGTCCTTTTCCTAAATGGACCACATACATCTGTATGGACTAGCTCAAGAGGCATGCTAGTTGATCCTTCCTTCTCTGGAAAGTTAGTTCTGGTTTGCTTTCCAAACGGACATGATTTGCATATACAGTTGTATGGAATTTTGATATCTGGAAGACCACGAACTGCCTGATATTTGCATGCTTTACTTATTTGTGAAAAGCTTAGATGCCCCAACCTCCAGTGCCATAACCAGTGTTCATCATCCTTGCTCAAATAGCATTGTTGTTGTCCTTCATCAAATATGTATAGATTATTTGGAGTTCTTCTACCTTTGATCACTGTTTCACCTGTATCAAGATCACGAACACGACATCCATTTGATCTAAATATCACCTCGGTTCCTTGATCACACATCTGGCTGACACTCAGAAGATTATGCTTCAATCCATCAACATACAAAACATTTCCAGCTTTGACCTTTTCTTTTAACTGAGCAGTGCCTTTTCCTTTTATAGCTGCAGGAGTATCATTTCCAAAAGAAACTTTCTTTCCCTTTTCTAAAGCAGAATATGATTCAAGTTTTTCTTTATCACCTGTCATATGTTTCGAACATCCACTGTCAATGTACCATAGATTTTCTTGTCCTTCTGCATAAAATGCTATCCCACATCTTTCTGTTTGTGGTTCCTTTCTTCTCCATGTTTTGGTGCTTGAGGCTTGTTCCTTTGTCTGCTGAAACCTGCTCCTACATTCAGAATCTTCATGACCAAAGTTATTGCAAATAGAACATTCAACTTCATTTTCAAGAGCCGAAAAGTTGTTATAGGTCCTTTTTGTAATCCCGATCATACTTCTTTGTTTTTGAGCTTCTCTAGTCATGATTGTTTTATATGCAACACATTGAGCTGCTTTGTGACCGAAGTTATGGCAAGAGAAACATTGCCCATTGAAGAAACTTCTGCGATTATCAAATCTACCGGCCAAATGATTGTAATTTCTATTGTCATCCATTCTTGAAGCAAATTGAGAAGATTTTACCTGTGGCTGGTTGTAGCTTTTGTTCATCCTTAAGATAGATTGCCCCTGGTTTACCTGATAGTCTTTGTTCGTTCTTGATGTAATTCGTCCTTGCTTTACCTGGTGATCTCCATTGTGCTTTTGCTCATTCCTTCTTGATGCATCAAGATAACTCTTTGAGGTGGATGCTTGAGATGTTTCTCCATTATACCCCAGACCTGTCTTGTTTAGCGGAGAACGCTGTACATTGATGATCTCATCCAGAGTTTCAGATCCTTTCACAAACTTAAGATTAATAGCCTTTGTTTTCTCAATTTCTTTTCTAAGGTCAACAATTTCACCTTCTAACTTTTCAAGATATTTTTCTTTTTCATCAATTTGAAATTGTAGAGTATCAATGATCATATTCTTTTCTTCCATACATGTCTTAAGTCTAGAAAATCCACATCTATAGCATCCATGTAATCATCATCTTCAAATGCCATTAAAAGTTTATAGTCATTACCTCGTTCATCTTCATCACTATTTGATAGACCATCACTGTCTTCATGAGTGTAGTAGCTTTTCTTATTTGCATTCTGTTTCTTGTTCCATCTAGCAGGTTCCTTTCCTTTGTCAATCTTACCCTTATGAGGACATTTGGCAGCATAATGACCTACTCTTCCACAAGCAAAACATTTAAAAGGTAGATTACCTCTGAACCTTCCAGTACCCCGTTGAAGATTTCTGACAAAATTTGATTCTTCTTCTTCTTCTGGCACGTGACTTGATTCATAGTAGTCTCCTTTGCCTGAAGCCTTAAAAGCAGCTTCTCTCCTGTCTGATGGACCTCCTTTTCTCATTTCATAAGCAGTTAGAATTCCGTGTAGCTGAGACATAGTAAGAGTTTGTAGATTTTCCTTTTCTTCTATTGCAGATACTTTAGATTCAAACTTGGGGGACAATGATATTAGGACTTTTTCAACCACAACAGCCTCTTTTATTTCTTCACCCAAGTTTTTCATACAATTAACAATCTCATCTACCCGAAGGAAATAGTTAGCCAAACTTTCATCATTATACATTCTGAGATTCTCATACTGAATCCTGAGGGTTTGAAGTTTTGCACGTTTTACCTGTTCATCTCCTTCGTAGCTCAAAACAATCTTGTCCCATATTTCTTTTGCGGATTTATATTGCATAACCTTCACGAATTCAGATTGAGATAGACATCCTAGAAGAGTATTAACCGCCTTTGCATTTGTTTCATATTTCTTCTTCTCAGCTGAATCTGTAGGAGTAGCTGATGGAAAAGTATACCCTGTTTCTATAATGTCCCATACTTATGTACCCAAAGATTGAAGATAGGTAGTAACTCTTACCTTCCAATATACGAAGTTTGTCCCATCAAAAATTGGTGGCCTGATTGATGCTTCCCTCTCGTAGTTGCTCATGATGTTAGATCTTCCTTCAAGCGATCAAGCTTCTTCAGAAGGACCTGCTCTGATACCAATTGTTGGAAATAATACTGAGAGGGGGGTGAATCAGTATTATCAAATTCTTTTCAATATATCTTCCTTATTTATACTTTGAATAATTCTTCAAATATTGATCATTACTTTGTATGTCAGTATCATAAAATAATGAGCAGGAAAAAGAAAAGCAAATAGGCACACAAAAGAACACCAGATATAAGGTGGAAACCCAATGTGGGTGAAAACCACCTGCTGCAATATGTCTCTATCTTCTTTTAATAAGAAACTCCTTTTACAATGATTTTGTACTGGTGCAGTCCTTTACCAGTACGCAGGCTACAATCTGCAGAGAGCTACAACTCTCTCTCTCGTTTTCCAGTCTCTCCTGGAAGGGAGCTACAACCCCCTACTTCTTTTCTTTCAAGGACCACTTTTCATTAATTTTTAGACTGGATCCAAGAACATCAAAAAACCCATAAACTACACTTGCATCATCAATCTCTGATTTATCCAATACTGAATCAATGCTTTCACCAAAGCCAACCCACATACAGATCTGCAAATATTTCCTTTTAACTTTGTAGTTGTTCCATACATCAGACATACCCAAATCATAACATCTGTACAATAAAACATGCATCAATAATTCAGATCTATAAATTCATTCTTTCAAATATTTAGATATTTGTTAACCCAGATCATTAGATTTATAAATCGTGCCACATATCACAGATCAAAATCATATAGAGATACCACTATTCCAGCCTTAAGATTTTGACCCATCAATAGAACTTATCCTTCTCCTTACGCTCAGGTTCCTTCTTCATTCAGATCCAGATCTGCACCATAACCCAATCACCATATTCCAGATCTAGCACTTTATCAGATATTCAATAATTCAGAAGATGCTTTGCCAAATGATCTCCTTCCTCTTTTATAGCCTTAGTCCTTTCTCAATACCACGGTCCAAAACCATAGGATCAAAAAACTGTTGGACTAATACCATGAACCAACCATGAAAGTGCGTGAGATCAACACTTTTGGATGCAATACCATGGACCAAAACCATAGGATCAAAAACTTTCGGACTAATACCATGAACCAACCATGAAAGTGCGTGAGATCAACGCTTTTGGATGCAATACCACGGACCAAAACCATAGGATCAAAAACTGTTGGACTAATACCATGAACCAACCATGAAAGTGTGTGAACTTTTCTCTCGCATGAAAGTGCGTAAACTTTTCTCTACATGAAATAAACTTTTATCTACATAAAAGTGCGTGAACATTTCTCTACATGAAATAAACTCTTCTCTGCATAAAAGTGCGTGAACTTTTCTCTACATAAATAAACTTTTCTCTGCATAAAAGTGCGTGAACTTTTCTCTACATGGAATAAACTTTTCTCTGCATAAAAGTGCGTGAACTTTTATCTACATGGAATAAACTTTTCTTTGCATAAAAGTGCGTGAACTTTTCTCTACATGAAGGAAACTTTGTTGCACTATAATTTATCAAATAAATTTGTTGCACTATAATTTATCATTTGTGTGATTTGCCATCAAGGACAACACTTGTCTCATAATGCCAACAATCTCCCCCTTTGGACTTGTCATACTGAGAATTGTCATCTGATATCTCTTCCATAGATTCATCTAGATATATATAAGTGAGTTGATCTTCTATGAGTTGTTTGCCATCAAGTACAACACATGCATCATAATGCCAACATAAAGTAATAATAATAGTGAGAGGCTTAGAATCATACATAGCATGTCTATCCCATAAGTATGGTTGGCCTAATAAAACATCACAAACTTCAAGAGGAGAAACTATTGAGTGTTTGTTACATTATTTTCACGACTAGCCCCAAGCGCGAAGCCGGGGGGTTGTTTAGCTCCCCCTTCATTGCACTAGGTGCAGCGATGGGGGGGGGGGGGGGTCACAGGGGGGACAGTAGGCCCCAGTGTTGAGGGGTTTGCAGGTGGAATTTATAAAACCCTCCTCCCACATATACCCAAGCAACTGGCCAATAAGGCTAAACATGCGACGAGAGGCCACTATGATATGATTTGACCTCCTAAATCACGTTAAGGAAGTATAACCGATGGAAACACACCATACAGACCTTCAACATCAACATTAGGACCCTTAAGTACCAATCCAAGCTTTCTGCCAACCAGCCTCTGGGTCCCACTAAGATTTTGGACCACTTGACCTCTGCATGTTGTCATGCTATGGGCATGCTAGCATCCAGGGACCTCTGGATGCTCTCACAGGCATGCAATTCAGTGTCCAGGGACTTTTTTCACAGTGTTGTGCTAGCGTCCCTAGTATTTGAGCCACTTTTTCAGGCCCAGTGCCTAGGTCATTTCCCATAATAGAATGACATCTTGAGAACAATAATATAACATGGAAATGACAGTAGAAATACAAATACTTGAACAAGACATTGACTGGACCCCTACTAACCATGACAAGCATTTTGTCAAACATATCACGAGTATGTAATCTACAAGTGTAATAACATATCTAAGCATAGGGGTCTCATTCTTATCTGAGAATCACTAAGAATCATTGTTCCCTTACATTATTAGCTTCAAAACCACCTATTGGGCCATAGATACATTTTTCATTCATTTACCAACGAAAACATGATGAGAGCCATACATAGCCATTGTCATAGAACATAGATAAACAACATAATAACAACAGAAATTTCAAAGATATAACTTCCATATAATCCACATATAAATTAGTATAATATTTATGAGATAAAAATGATAAATAACCTCATATTAATGATGCAAACTCCAATCCAGTATGGGACTACCACGTTCCACTCAACCGTAGAATGGTTGAGCCAAATCTCTCTTCATCCATTCACCCTGGTGCCATATTCCAAGCATGAATGTGGGATCTCATATAACACATCAATCTAAAACCATCTAGGGATTCCAGAGGCCATCCACCTCAACCCATCAAATAGTGACTCCACCTCATGGTCGGAGATCAAAAACCATCATCAAATTGGTCTCTATCCAAGACTTCCAATGCTTCAAGAACATTTCTCTAACCAAGGCTTCCAGGACTAGTAACTCAACCCACAACTTTTACCGAGCTTATAGAGTGTTTGTCCAACTAGGGCTTCCAAGACTAGTAACTCAACCCACCAAGGGCTTCTAAAGCGCTTGTCCAACCAAGGCTTCTAGGACTAGTAACTCATCCCAAGTTGTTACAAGGCTTCCAGAGCGTTTTTCCAACCAAGGATTCCAGGAAAAATAACTCAACCCAAGCTAAGGAAACCCGAGAAACAACCAAAAGAAATGAAATAAACCCACAATCTCCATGGCTATCCAGGAAATGGCAAGGCTAGGAAATCCATTGTCAATCCCATCCATTCTCCATGCCAATGAAAAATCATAACCAAAAAACCACATGGCTATGCCACGCATGCCAAATAAAGTGAGGAAAACATACATGCAACTTGGTACCCACAAGTAAAGTCTGTTGTAGTTGTTGATCCTGATGTCCTGTTGCACTTTCCTGCCCTTCTTTTTCCTTCTTGCTAAAAAACTCCACACTCTTCCAAGAGTTCTCCAGGAAAACTCTAAGTGTCCAAGATATGAGAGAGGGGGAGATGGAGAGAATGGAGAGAGAGCTCCAAAGCTGAATTGACCAAGCCCCTCCCCACTAATCCTCAGAAGCCTTTTTTGTCAACAAGGCCTCTATTTTCTCCATTTTCCATTATTTTCCTTCATTTTCCTCCTCACATGAAACCTGTGACCTTTCACCTTATTTATCTCCAAATTTCCATTATTTTCATAAATAAATGTGCCAAATAATTCGTCGTGCCTTTCCAAAGCCTTTTCCATTACCTTTTTCAATTTCCTTAGCCATAATAACCTAAATGAACACCCACTAGGATGTTTTTCCCACCATTCATCTTAGAATGTGTGTTCTATCGATCGTGGCCTTATATAGTTTTACATGTATTTTTAATCAGGGATGTTACAGAACTCTCCCCCTTGGGCGAATACTGTCCTCGGTGTTCAATGACACCTATAACCAACAAGACTACTGAAAAGAAAACATACTGCCCATGGAGATTTATAACACAACTTGTTGCAGTATTTATAATGACCATCTACTAAACATGACAAGCATATCATTTATTGGAGCTTTATAACAAAACTCATTACGATTTTACAATATTAACCACATATACACACATACACACTTTCAGAAACTAGAAAATAATCATACTATTTATGGAGCTTTATAAATCCGACTTAATACAATATTTACAATCATATACACATATGCACATTTTCTTATCCAACAAATAAAAGGATGTGAGACTTGCATCCACAACATGTTAGAAAATTATATATTACGGAGCAATGGAACACATAAAATATTGCAGAAATATAAACACAGAAAACGCACAAAACAAGAGAGACACAGATATACGTGGTTCACCCAGTTTGGGCTACGTCCACCTGAATAGCCAGTCCTTCCTTTCTATTATCCAGCAAAATGAAGAGTCACAACCTACAGTAAATCCATTGTAATATCCTCTGTTTTCTCTCACAGTCTCACCTCTTTGTTTCTCGCTCACAGAATACACATCTATCACACAGACTCAAATACAATGCCCTCATACAAAGAGAGGGGTTGACTTCTAGGGAAAAAAACCCTAAAATAAACATAAGTTCTATCGTCAGATCATCCGCCTAATGAACGGCCCAGATTGACTAGAAATTACTATACTTTTACAAGACAATTTTACATTTATTTTTGGCTTTGGGAGCGCTGCCCCCGAGCCCCCGCCGGGGGACCGTTGTTCCCCAGACCCCCCAGCCGGGGGGGATGGGCCCCCCCGGACCCCTGCGGGGGGGACAAGTCCCCCCTGCACCCCCCGTGTGGAGGGGTGTACAAAACTTCCTGGGGTATACATCCGGCTGAAACAAAGACCTCTGAACAATCATGCTCCACACACAACAATCTCCCACTTGGAGAATGATTGTAGCAACTCCACCACTGCTTCATTTGCTGGACAATGACTCCTCTTTGGACCTCGCTGTTTCTCATCTTCATCGTCATCCTTGAAGACCAATTGAAACTGAGCATGTTCTCAGTTTCTCCCTGGTTACAACTTTTGTTAGCATATCTGCAGGATTCTGGCTAGTGTGTATCTTTTCCAGCTTCAACTCTCCATCTTCCAACACTGATCGTATGAAATGATACTTGAGCTGTATGTGTTTAGTCCCGGAATGAAATGTTGAGTTCTTTGCAAGATGAATGGCACTTTGGCTATCACTGTATAACGTGCCCATATCATGCTTATTACCCAACTCACCCATAAACCTTTGTAACCAAATCATTTCTTTACTAGCCTTTGTAGCAGCAACATACTCTGCTTCTGTTGTTGAAAGTGCAACAACACTTTGGATTTTTGAAACCCAACTGACAGCTGTTCCTCCAACGGTAAATATATATCCTGTAGTGCTCCTCCTGTTATCTCTGTCACCTGCCATATCTGCATCAACATATCCTTGTAGGGAGATGTTTGAACCACCAAAGCATAATGCTTGATTTTTGGTACCTTTCAAATATCTGAGAATCCATTTCACTGCCATCCAATGTTCCTTTCCTGGATTGTTCATGTACCTGCTTACAACTCCCACTGCATGTGCAATATCGGGCCTTGTGCAGACCATTGCATACATTAAGCTTCTAATTGCTGATGCATATGGAACTTTAGACATATAATCCATGTCTTCTTGGGTCTTTGGGCACATTTCCTTGCTAAGTTTGAAATGGCTAGCAAAAGGTGTACTAACTGGTTTTGCATTGTGCATGTTAAATATTTTCAACACCTTTTGTATGTACTCATTCTGAGACAATGTTAATTTACGATTTTTCCTGTCTCTAGTTATTCTCATACCAAGGATTTGTTTTGCAGCTCCCAAATCCTTCATTGCAAATGAATTTGCCAATTTTCTTTTGAGCACATTTATTTCCTTCATGTTAGATCCTGCAACAAGCATGTCATCTACATACAATAACAAGATAATATAGCTACCATCATTTTGCTTTTTCAAATAAACACAATGATCAAAGTGACATCTGGTATAACCTTGTTCAGACATAAACTTGTCAAATTTTAGATACCACTGCCTTGGAGCTTGTTTTAAGCCATACAAGCTCTTCTTCAACCTGCACACTAGTTTCTCCTTCTCTTTCACCTCATATCCTTGTGGCTGCTACATATATATCTCTTCCTCCAAATCCCCATGGAGAAAGGCTATCTTTACATCTAACTGCTCAAGATGCAAATCTTCATCTGCTACAAGACTTAAAATAGTTCTGATTGAAGTCATTTTAACAACAGGAGAAAATATTTCATCAAAATCAATACCTTTCTTCTGTGCAAACCCCTTCACCACAAGTCTATCTTTATACCTCTGTTTTCCTCCATCTTCTTCCTTCAACCTGTAAACCCATTTATTCTGTAATGTTGTTTTACCTGCAAGCAACCTGACTAAGTCCCAAGTCTGGTTATGTGCTAAGGAGTCCATCTCTTCTTTCATGGCTTGCTCCCACTTCTTCTTGGTTTCTACCTGCACTGCTTCTTCATAACATTCGGGTTCACCAGAATCAATCAACAATAAATAATATAATGAATGAGAGTAATGTTCAGGGGGTCTACATATCCTGGTAGATCTTCTAACACCACTTTCGGGTGTTTGGGGGTGCCTATTGTTGTTGTGGTGGTTGCTGTTGTTGTGGTTGTTGATTATTATTATTTTCAGGCACCTTTACTTTTTCAGTGATTTTGTCAAGAACTGTGTATTCCTTGTTTTCTTTTTCTTGCTTCTTTTCCTGCAACTGATTCTTATACAAGACCTTTTCATTGAATATTACATCTCTGCTCCTAATGATTTTGTGATTTTCATAATCATATAAGCGATAACCAAAATCATTAACACCATATCCAATAAAGGTACATTTCTTTGACTTTGCCTCAATCTTTGTTCTATTTTCTTTATCAATATGGGCAAAGGCCTCACAACCAAAAGGCTTTAAAAAAGAGTAGTTTACCTTTTTACCTATCCATGCTTCCTCCGGAACACCACCATCCAGGGAACTTGAAGGCCCTCTGTTTATTAGATAAACAGCAGTATCTACAGCATCTGCCCAAAACTGTAAAGGCAATCCTGCATGCAATCTCATGCACCTTGCACGCTCCATGATTGTTCCGTTCATCCTTTCTGACACACCATTTTCTTGTGGTGTTCTTGGAACTATCTTCTCTCTACGAATTCCATGCTCTGAACAGTACCTATCAAACTCTTTGCTGCAATATTCACCTCCATTGTCTGATCTAAGACACTTCAATTTCTTTCCTGTCTCAATCTCAACCAAAGCTTTCCATTTCTTGAAAGTATCAAATACATCAGATTTATTCTTAATACAATAAATCCAAGTTTTTCTAGTTGCATCATCAATAAAAGTAACATAATAACGAGAGCCACCGAGAGATGATACCTGAGCAGGTCCCCATACATCTGTATGCACAAGCTCTAATTTTTCATTCTTCTTTTCTTTCCCAACTCTGAGAAATCTGACTCTCTTCTGTTTTCCATAAATGCAATTCTCACAAAAATACAAATCAACATTCTTCAAACCCGGCAACAAATTCCTTGAGTGAAGAATCTTCATCCCCTTTTCACTCATGTGTCCGAGCCTATGATGCCATAATGCTGCATCTACTCCTTTGGAAGTTAAAGCATTAACTGAGTTAGAAATACCATTGCATAAATACAATGTTCCAACCTTTTCGCCTTTTGCTATTACCAGGGCTCCTTTGGTGACCTTCCAAGCTTTATCTGTGAAAGTTGTCACACAACCTTCACCGCCTAACTGCCCTGTTGAAATCAGATTTTTCTTTAGATCTGGAACATGCCTTACCTCCTTTAATAGCCATTGGTTTCCATTCTGTTGTTTTACAAGAACCTTACCCATTCCAACGATTTTACAGGGTTTATCATCACCCAGACGAACTTGTCCAAAATCTCCTTGAACATAGTCATGAAAGTATTTCTTATCAGGTGTGTCATGGAATGAAGCCCCTAAATCTACCACCCAGGAATCAGTAATATTTTCAAAAGAAAGAATCAAAGCATCCGGTAACACCTCACCTGTCACATTTGCTTCATTATTGTTTTCTTGCTGTGCATCTCCTTCTTTTCCCTTCCAAGGTCTACAGTCTTTCTTTAGGTGTCCTTTCTTTCCACATTTCCAGTACACTATCCCCGATCTGGACTTGGATCTTCCTTTCCTTGATTTACTGTGATATCCTGAGCTCTTTCCTCTTTCCATTTTTCTTCCTCTAGACTCTGCACTCAAAGCATTTCCCGATGTCTCACCAAAGCTTTTCCGTCGCATTTCCTCGCTAAGGATAGCACCGACAACATCATCAAACTTTAAAGTACTAGATCCAGAAATGAAGTTACTAAT
Organism: Pinus tabuliformis; assembly: GCA_031772625.1. NCBI lineage: Eukaryota > Viridiplantae > Streptophyta > Pinopsida > Pinales > Pinaceae > Pinus > Pinus tabuliformis. The sequence continues at coordinate 624,287,061 of CM062817.1, read as the reverse complement.
GGCCATTACCAAACCATTCCAACTTTTTGGTAATGAGCACAAGAATAACAGAGCTCTAACTTCATCATCAAAGTTTACCCCTACAGAACTTAACTGAATTGTAACTGTATTAAAATCATTTAAATGGTTTGCAACAGATCCACCTTCCGACATATTCATATTAAATAACCGTTTCATAAGAAATACCTTGTTTGAGGCCGAGGGTTTTTCATATAGTTTCGGCAACGTCTTCATCAAACCCTCTGTCGTGGTTTCCTTCGAAATGTTGAAGGCGACTAGCGCAGCAAGGCACAACCGTATTGTTCCGAGTGCCTTTCTATCGAGAAGGTTCCATTCTTTGTCTTTCATACCCGTCAACATCTTTGTTTTTCCACCCAATGGTAGGTATAGATCTTTCTGATACAGATAATCTTCCATATGCATCTTCCACAGCGAGAAGTTTTGGTCGTTAAATTTCTCGACCCTAAACTTACCATCTTCCGCCATTGCTCCCACTTGAACCAGGAACCCTTCTTTCCTGTGAGTTTATCAGCCAAATAGACCTTCGGCTCTGATACCAGTTGTTAGAAAATTATATATTACGAAGCAATGGAACACATAAAATATTGCATAAATATAAACACAGAAAACGCACAAAACAAGAGAGACACAGATATACGTGGTTCACCCAGTTTGGGCTACGTCCACCCCGAACAGCCAGTCCTTCCTTTCTATTATCCAGCAAAATGAAGAGTCACAACCTACAGCAAATCCGTTGTAATATCCTCTGTTTTCTCTCACAGTCTCACCTCTCTATTTCTCGCTCATAGAATACACATCTATCACACAACCTCAAATACAATGCCCTCATACAAAGAAAGGGGTTGCCTTCTAGGGCAAAAAACCCTAAACTAAACATAAGTTCTACCGTCAGATCATCCGCCTAATGAACGGCCCAGATTGACTAGAAATTACTATACTTTTACAAGGCAATTTTACATTTATTTTTGGCTTCGGGAGCGCTGCCCACGAGCCCCCGCCGGGGGACCGCTGTTCCCTGGACCCCCGCGGGGGGGACAAGTCCCCCCCGCGTAGAGGGGTGTACAAAACTTCCAAGGGTATACATCCGGCTGAAACAAAGACCTCTGAACAATCATGCACCACACACAACACAACAAGGGAATCCAGAGGCTCTCACCTCCACCCTCAAAGTAATATGAGGATTCACCTCCTTCCCACGAATTCCATAATCCACTGCAAAGTCAAATCTGCATCCAATGTCCAACACTACAATCTCGTGCTACATGTCCCCTCAGTTAAAAATTATTGTCTCATTGTTCTAGGGTGCACTCCCAATGTCCATATGATTCCATCTAGCGATGCTCATGACCAAAAAATATATATCCCCAACCTTCCCTTCTCTATTACACAGTCCCTCGGGAAAACGGTCACCCTCTTCTGTGAAGTCACACATCTTCCAAGTTTTTTTGGCACCCCATCCAGGGCAGTCCATCCCTTGACAATGCTTCCTCGCATCGGTAGATACAACAAACAAGCAATATCCCTGCCTGAAAACCATCACATCGATCATAGTATGCTCATGGAAATCAATGGAAACTATTGGGTATCAGTGTCCCATAATGGCCCTACGCCTGAAGTGCTTATCCAACACACTACTGCATGTTCCAATTTCTTTCCCTTCCACTATAATTCTTCCATTCGATTTCAACCACCCAACTAGGCATTTCATTTCTTCATGTACCAAGAATATAACTTCCATTATTTAAAATAATTTGAAATAATATTCACATCATACCTCATCGATGGCTTGTTAATAAGGTACACTTGAAATTATGTTCACTTCCTGTCACAACAAGTGAAACTAGGATCTTTGACCAAATCATCATGTATAAACATATCACATTAGGTTATCTCAAAACACAACCATCATAGAACAAAATCATGAATCACATGCATAATTAAATTGAAGTAATATACCAATACTTATCCTTTAATCAATCCTTAGCTTCTACCTTTTTCCTTATTCTATACGCACTCCAAATCGGTTACTAGACATGACAACACCTAGTTCCTTCTCCTCAACCATGTGCACATACATATAGTGTGTATGAAACACATGTGACCACACACGACATACAACACCATGTAATACATGCATCCACACCTGACACAAAATACATACACCTACACCCAATATACAACACAACACAATAAACACACCTATAACTGGTGTACAACCCCACACAATACATATACGTACACAAAGTACAACATAACGAATATACATGCCACAATACAATGAATACACAATGCACATAAATAGTACTACATGCCTGTAACACAACATGTACGACATGCACACAATACATTTACACTAGTACCATATGTACAACACGTAGATATTACCACTTGTACAAAGAACCACATGTACGCAATGCCACATGTACATCATACCACCTGGACAACATGTACACAATGCCAGATGCACACATCATCACATGCACAACATGTACATGACACCACATGTACACAACATTATATGCATGACATGTAAACAACACCACCTACACACAGCACCATATGTACAACATGTACACAACACCTCATGCACACAACTATGAGGTCCCTATACTACTAGTGTAACCCATTATTGTTATTAGTGAAACCCCCTTATTACATTGTTGTGCCCATGTAGTCCCCATATTGATATTATTGTGCCCCATAGAAGCCCACTATTTTTATTGTTGTGCCCTTACATTATTATTGTTATCTTGACTCCAATTATATTATGACCCTTTAGACTCCTATATATAGAAAGGAGGTATTGTCATTTGGGTCATACAAGAATTGTTCATTTGTGTAATGTAAAGGGGTTTCCCCCTTGAAGAGGCTGAGTTTTAAGTCATTGATCTATATTTTCTATCTTTTTTGAGATGGTTCCATAACATTTGGTATCAAAGATTTGGATTCTAGGGTTTCGCTGATCCAAACAGGTCATTGTGGAATTTTCACTATAACATTTTCTTTACAGCGTTTCAGAAGCTAAAAGAAAAACCTATTTGATCATAAATCTTTCTAAACCTCGAGTCAGAATTTCAGATATTGTCTTGCTATATGTTCGGATATATGATCTGAGGAAGTTAGGGTTTTGCAAGCTCCAGAATTCCATCTCAAACAGGCCATCATGGAATTGTCGCTATAATTTTGTTTTAATGAAGTTTAAGGCTATAAAATTAAAACCCATTTGAGATAAAATCTTGGTGAAGCTTGGACCTTTATTTGGGATCTCGTTTCTCTATATTTTCAAAGAGATGGTCCAAGACATTTAGGATTTTTGCAGGCTTCCGAATTACATCCCAAATAGGTGATCTTGGCAAAAATTGTCATAACTTTCTCTCTGAACATCAAATTGAAATTTGGTAAGAGGCTACAAAAAGAGGACAGATTATAATTCTCTGTGTTGCATTTCCAAGTTTGAATGTCAAAATAGTGACACGTGGCACTTCGTACAAGTTTTCTCTACTGAAAAATTATATAATCAGGTAATCATAGGAGATTTGGCATAGCTATTTATTGAAGAATCCAATATTGATCAAACTGGTGGGGTTAGAAAGAGGACTCAGAGGGATACCATAGGCCAAAATGTTAGGACTTGAGGATCTAAAATTACAGAGTTACAATCGTTTAAATATCGAGCTCCTAAAAGAGGGGAAAATAATGACTCGAAGCTAAGATAAATAGTTTTATATGTGCCATGGAAGCTTATATCGATGGTATGAAATCATATTTGAAGAAAGGCATGGAATATTTGAAGAAATACATGGAAGGTTTGAAGGAATGTGTGACAAAGTTGCTATAAGAAAGACCTCCCAATGACAAAAGGGTAGTAGAGAAAATTCATAATGAGAAAAAAAAATGTTAATCATGATTTTGTAAAAGATAACATTGGATTGAGGACGCACCATATTCCAAAGATCAATATGAGGAAGTTTTATGGCAAGGATCCCATAACATGGATACTACAGATGGAGAAATATTTTGATCTACATGATGTTCAACTGTTACAAAAGGTACGTATTGCATCTTTATATTTAGAACTGAATCAATTTTTATGGTATAAAGGGCTTTGTTCTCGTAAACCACTTGTCACTTGGTCAATTTTCATGGAGGAAATGATAACACATTATGATGATACAAAGAGAAACACCTTCCTTAGCCAACTGAAAAATTGCAAACAAAAGGGTTCAATGGCAGAGCACAATAAGGACTTCCAAAATTGAATATAAGGGTAAATGATATTCCATAGAAGTAGTGGATTGATGTTTTCATAGTGAATTTAAAATATAACATTCAACATGAGGTTCTTCTTTGGGAACCTAATTCATTAGAGAAGGCATTCAGGCTAGAAAGAAAAATTAGGGCAATAAGAAATCCCACCACTCACAATTATAAAGATGGAATTGTTGTTGCTCCTAGACTCCCACAACCTACAAGGTTGACACTACAAAAATTGGAAGAAAATGAGGAAACGGCCTTTGTTACAGTTGTGATAGAAAATACACTTAAGGTCATAAGTATGTTAAGAATAAATTATTTACAGTGATTGTGAAGAGGAAGAAAGGGATCAAGAAATGTCAAAAGAAGAGTATATACACGAGGAACAAACCCCAAAGAAAGAAGAAATGAATATTACCATATCTTGTAATGCATTGGTAGGAATTACCACTCCTCAAACTCTCAAGATAGAAGGGAATATCAAGAAGATAAAGGATAACCTCGCCTTCATGCAGAATCGAGTGAAACAATAGGCATATCAACATCGCAGTGAAAGAAATTTTGACATAGGCGACTGGGTATTTTTACGAATACAACCATACAAAAAAATGTCCCTCAAGCAAGCTAAGAAGGATAATAAATTATCACCAAAGTACTATGGTCCTTACAAGGTGCTGCAAAAGATTGGTACTATGGCATATAAATTGGAGCTTCCTACATCTTCCCGAGTGCCCCCAGTTTTCCATGTTTCATTCTTAAAGAAGGTTATAGGTGACAAGCTCCCAGTTCAAAAAATATTGTCGGATTTTGAAAAGGAAGGAAAAATCATATTGGAACCTGAAGCAGTCACGGAAACAACAACCCGACAGCTACGAAATCGATCAATTTCAGAATATCTCATCAAGTGGAAGAATTTACCCGATGAAGATTCCACATGGTAGGACGAGAATTTTATACAGAAGCATCCAGAGCTACTCAAGCGTTGAGGACAACACTTTTCAAAGGAGAGGGGCATGTTAGGTCCCTATGTTACTAGTGTAACCCTTATTGTCATTAGTCCAACCCACTTTTTATATTGTTTTGCACATGTAGTCCCCATATTTTTATTATTGTGCCCCATAGAAGCCCATTATTATTATTGTTGTGCCCTTACATTATTATTGTTATGTCAGCTCTAATTATATTATGAACCCTTAGAATCCTATATATAGAGAGGAGGTATTTTCATTTGTGTCATCCAATAATTGTTCATTTGTGTAATGTAAATGAGGTTTCCCCCTCGAAGAGGCTAGTTTTGAAGTCGTTGATCTATCTTTTCTATCTTTTTGTGAGATGGCTTCATAACAACAACACCACATGTATAATCATGCACACAAAACCATATTTACATAGTACCAAGTGTACAACATGCACACAACACCATATGTACCTAGTAATTTATATACACATCACTGCATAGCTAACATGTGCACAACACTATATGCACACAACACTAAATATCCATCATGCACATAGTACAATGTATACACAACACCGCGTATCTAACATGTACATAACACCATCTATACCCAGCACTGAATATGCAATATTCACACAACACTATATGTACCACTCTCTACATAACATTGCACAAACAACATGTACACACTATATATACAGAACACCACATGCACACAACATCACGGATGCAAAATGTACAACATATACAACATATGCACGTAGTACCACACATCCAAAACCACACTATCTATACCAAGGAATCTTGCTTCCAATATCTTATTCATTCTTATCCCAACATGTCACAGACAACACTGCTTTCATTTCACTGATGTATCCCTCAGTTTAGCCTGTCCATAACATAGACATAATATAATCACATAATCTCAAAGCATAAAAACATGATATTGACCTCATAGATTTTTCATGAATACTCTTCCCACTTGATTCCCATAAGACCAGGAACCTCGTCATGTAATTCACTTGCATAAGAAATCATTCCTCCACAAGAATTATCCCTGAAAACCTTGTCAGACAGTGACATAGATACATATATACATAGATACACATACATAAACATTAGCATAAAACAATCATGATATTGACAGACAACGATATGCATACATACACATATATACATATAAACATCAACATAAAAAAATAATGATATAGTTAGACAAAGACATGCATACATACATATGTACATATAAACATTATTGTAAAAAAATCATGATCCACGATGACACTGTCAAACACGGCATACATACATCCATACATATATACATATATAGAAATCATCATAATCATGATCACAACGTAATTACTAGATATCATAAGATCAAGGTTAAGATAACACCCTTTATGTGTGCAACACATGAGCAACATCGAGAACAACCGTTCCCAAGGCATATGATGCCTTAAATCCATTTACTTCACCTTTCCTGTTACCTTTCCCATGATTGTCCCATCATTGTCCATTTACACCAATGGACCCAACCAGTCCAACTGGTTGTCATACTCTTTCCTTCAACTTCCTTTGTACATGCACTGGCTTCATCTGAGTCTTACATTGCCTACTGGATTTCATTCAACTCTCTCTGAGCTCCACTAACTTTCCTCTTTCCCAACCAATTCCCAAGACACAAAACTTAAAAGGCAAGCACAAGAAATAAACAAGAAGAAGCCCATGAAAACCAGTAACAATATGACACCACAAACAAAGTGGCATGATCATGCACTTAGACATAACAAAACTTTAAATCAAGTGCAAGAAAATCACAAAATACCAAAGGCACAAGACTCATAGCGGACACCATGACTCAATCCCCATGGTTCCTTGTGCTTCTAAAGGAAAGATCAACCTGAGCCTTCTTGAAGATCATGGCAGTCTCTTTGTCATGTAATCCCCTGCATCACATTGCCATAAACACATAATTTTTAGTGCATAAATAAACATAACAACATACTAGTTACCTTACCTATTTTTCCAAGCACACTACCTTTTAATCGAACACATCCAAGCCATCTCTCAAGGGTCCCTTGACATGTCCACCTGTAACTAGAGACTAGCTAATATACCTGTCAAATACATGTTCATGAATATATGATATATCCCCATAATGTCAGACAAAATCAAGGTTAAGAAGACTTCTTTTATGCAAAGAACTCATTCATTTGGAATTAGGGTTTCCAAACATAACCAAAGGAATTCTTGCCCAATTCCTTTCTTCTACCTTTTTTCTTTTTTGGAATTGAGGCTTACTATGTGGTGTCACATCACCTAACTATTAGTTATATAAGCACATCAACTATTACCTTGTCATGCTAATAACAAACATATTTCCCACAACTCTTCACACATGTCAACTGCACGTTCCAAATATCAAGACAATGATATCTATCAATTTGAAATCAACCTTTACAAAGACTAAAAATCATGTCATAATCCATAGTCAACTCATAGTCATTAGACATAATGCTACAACTATCACCTACTACACCCAAGTATGTATCAATTGTCTCAACACATATGTATTAGTACAATCATATTAAAAGAAGATCATTGGAGAACATACTCATACTATGAAATTCATCAAATATTCAACCAACTTGCAAACATACCATGTTAAATAAATCAACTAGACGACATAATAAAAAAATCAAGCATTGAATATAGGCATAAGAAAACTCGTATCTTAATGTATCTCAAGGGAGGTTATCTTGTCTGCACAATCAAGCTAGATTAGCACAATATAACTTCACAATATATCAACTCAAACATAAATAAGGTCATGATATCCATAATAGTCACTATCTAACATGTTAACATCCTAAACTCATAAACATTTTTCGTTCATGCATAACAATCATGTATGCAAGGTCAATCTAGATTAGTACAACACCATATCACAAATATGTTGGTTCATATCTAAATATTGTAGCCATAACCATCTGCATATGCTAGTCCAGGTTAACGACAATACATATAACATCAATATCTCAAATGAAATAACCCTAATCATCAGGTTACTAGCATATAAAAAAAACAAGTTACATATAATTCTCATCAACAACATATAACCTAATCATCAATTTATCTATCATAAAACAATCATATCAATGCATACAACCACAGGTTACCATTCATGACTATCTGACACATATGCATATGACTACACTAATAAAATAACATCTATCATGTATGTAACCATAACCTCAATATAATGAAATGCATACACATAACCATAATGGATATAACAATCCTTAACCTACATACATGCATGCCCAACATGCAAACATGTATGACGACATGCTCTTGCCTCGAGGTCCAATGCTACAACTTCACTTTAATGATCTGCATCACCTTCTCTATCTTAGCCAACACATTAGCATCATAACCTACTAATATAATCATGATGACCTAATTTCATACAATCACCTCACAATGCATGTCTAACCTACCATACATGCATAACCATAATCATGACAATGCATGCATATAGACATCGACATGCATAACAATGCATAGACACCCATACGCTCATGACGACACACCCCACAACAACACCATCAACCTTTGCATGGCGACATCACTACAACCATGATCAACACCATGCAAATGCAACAAGCACATGGACTACAAGAATAAGCAACACATATGCAACTGACATGAATGCATGACCAACACACAACCCATCCTAGTCTGAGGCGTGAACCATGCTCTAATACCACTCTGTAACACCCTCCTCCCACATTTACCTAAGAAACCAACCAACAAGAGTATCCATGTGACGAGAGGCCGCTATGATATGATTCAAGCTCCTAAATCATGTTACAGAAGTGGAACCAACGTAAGCACACCATGCAAACCTTCAACATCAATATTAAGACCCTCAAGGACCAATCCAATCTTTCTGCCAACCAACTCCTGAGTCCCACTAATATTTTAGACAACTTGACCTCTGCACACTCTCATGTTATGGGCATGCTAGCATCCAGGGACCTCTGGATTCTCTCACAGGCCTGTAAGCCAGCGTCCAGGAATTTTTTTGCATAGTGTTGTGCCAACATCCCCGATATTTGGGCCACTTTTTTAGGCCCAGAGCCCAGGTCAATGGCCAAAATAGAATGACATCTTAGGAATAGTAAGATAACATAGAAATGACAGTACAAATACAAATACTTGAACAAGACCTTGACTGAACCCCTACTAGCCATGACAAGCATTTCATCAAACATATCATGAATATGTAATCTACAGGTGTAAATAACAAATCTGAGCATAGGGTTCTCATACTTATCTAAGAATCACTAAGAATCATTGTTCCCTTATATCATTATTTCCAAAACCATCTATTAGTCCATAGATACATTGTTCATTCATTTACCGAGGAAAATATGATGAGAGACATACACAGCCACTGTCATAGAACATATATGTAACCAACATAATAACCATAGAAATGTCATAGATACAACTGCCATATAATCCACATATAAACCAATATAATACTCATGAGATAAATAGGAGAAATAACCTCATATTAATGATTCAAAATTCAACCCGGTATGGGACTACCATGTTCCATGCAATCGTATAATGGTTGAGCCAAATCTCTCTTCATCAATTCACCCACGTGACATATTCTAGGCATGAATGTGCGATCTCATAGAACACATCAATCCAAAACTATAGAAAGCATCCAAAGGCCATCCACATGAACCCATAAAACATTAATTCCGCCTCACAGTCGAAAATCGCAAAACCATCATTAGATTTCTCTCTATCCAAGCCTTTCAGGGCTTCAAGTGTGTTTTTCCAACTAAGGCTTCTAGGACTAGTAACTAAACCCACAACTTTTATCGGGCTTCTAGAGCATTTGTCCAACGAGGGCTTCCAGAACTAGTAACTCAATGGACCATGGCTTCCAGAGAGTTTGTCCAACCAAGGCTTCCAAGACTAGTAACTCAACACAAGCTGTTATAGGGATTCCGAAGCGTTTGTCCAACCAGGGCTTCTAAGACTAATAACTCAACCCAAGCCAAGGAAACATGAGAACCAACCAAAATAAAACAATGAAATAGACCCACAATCTCCATGGCTATCTAGGAAATGGAAAGCCTAGGCAATCCATTGTTAATTGTGGCCATCCTCCATGCCAATGACAAATCATAACCATCAAACCAAATGCATATGCCATGCATGCTAATACTAGTGAGGAAAACATACACAAAACTTGGTACCTTCAATTAAAACGCGTTGTAGTTTTTGATCTCGATGTCATCTTGTGCTTTCCTTCTCTTCCTTTTCCTTATTGCTCGAAAACTCCAAGCATTCCACACTCCTCCAAGAGTGCTCAAAGAAAACTTTAAGTGTCCAAGAGTATGAGAGAGAGAGAGAAAAGAGAGAGAGCTCCAAAACTGAACTAACCAAGCCCCTCCCCACTAATCCTTAGAAGCCTTTTTATCAATGCGGCCTCTATTTTCTTCATTTTCCATTATTTTCCTTCATTTTCCTCCTCACATGAAAAATGTTACCTTTCACCTTCCTTTTCTCCTAATTTCCATTATTTTCATAAATAAATGTTCCAAATAATGCCTTATACCTTTCCAAAGCCTTTTCCATTGCCTTTGCCAATTTCCTTAACCAAAATAATTGAAGTGAACACCCACTAGGATGTTTTTCCCACCATTTAGCTTGGAATACATGTCCCGTCAACTTTGGCCTTATATATTTTCACATCTTTTTTTAACCATGGTTGTTACACTGGTAGGCCCCCAACACGAGGTCTCAGGCAGTACCTCATGAAAAAAAAATTGGACCCTATATTAAGTGGGCAGACCTACCCATGGTTCTGTGCATGGATTTCGCACATGGTTTTGGGAATGATGATTTTCTACCAATGGTATTTTGTAGATCCATTCAAGGGAACTACGACTATGTTCTAATTCAGGGTTAATGGATTGGGGTTTATGGATGCTTCGACATGAATATATATGTGTTGTAACATTGAAAGGAATATAATGAAAAATTAATCTGGTAGTCCTGGTTTTGGGATCCAGGGGAAAATCTCTATGTATATATGTTTTATGTTTTATGTTACTATCATTATTTATTTTCTATTTTTTAAGAATTTTTTTTCAAGTAATTTTTGTACAGGTTTAAATCATGGAGAAAAATCATAGAATACCTCATCTTTGAAGGGCTTGATGTTGTAGGGAAGGAAAAACTGTTGGTTGACACGGAGATCTTGCCCTTGGTGAAGCCACCCGATGGTGTACAACTATGGGTGTGGTGTATTCCGTAAGCCCAACCACTTCATAAAATCTACTAAAATGATTTTATTTTGGCTCCTGTTGTTGGCAATGAACTACAGCAGATAACCCTTCACCCACATCTATGAGTGGAAGAGGCACTCCCCCTCCTCTGGATCTTCGGGCCCATCCTTATGGATCCTGGTGATAGAAATGGTAGCACTAGGCTCTACATCGATAATCTGCTTCCCTTTGTCATTCCCTTTATGAGTTTCTAACTCAGATTCAAAACATGCATCTGATTCAGAATCCTTCAGCTCAGCCACCAGTGACTACTTGGCTCGACACTCACCTTTGTTGTGAGTGGGGCTCTTATGGAACTCACACCATTTCCCTATGTCCTTCTTTGTTTACGTGGTATTTTTCTTTGCTTACGGCTTTGGTAGGTTGTCCTGGGTTGCCTTGCCTTGGCTTTGTCCTTTGTTCTATGGTTTGGGGGTGCCTTTCCTTTGCTTTGGATTCCCAAACCCAAAGTCTTGCTTCTTGTATTTAAATTTCTTCTCGATCTTGACAGCATATCGATAGGCAACACCAAGTGAGGAGATGTCCAAGAACTCCATCTCGTCCTGTATGTACTTGTGTATACAACCATGGTATTTGAGTACCAAATGTTGCTCAAAATCCTTGATACCCATCTTCAGGCGAAGGGTATGGAAAACATTTGGGAGCTCTAGCACATCTTGGCCCCTTACGTGCCGCAACGTGGTCCACTTTATGTGTTTATCTTCATAGCTCCTAACAGGGTAATATTGTTCCTTAATGACATCTTGGAAAGAATTCTAAGTGGGTACGGATGAAAATAGTGAGGATTCCCTTTCGTCCTTTCATTTACAGTAGATTTCCCCGAGTCCTTGACATGTGGGGCAAATTTTAGGAGTACAAAAGTAATATTTTCCCAATTGGAAAAGTCATGAACTGAAAAATATCCTTCCAACATATTTAACCATCTATCTATGGAATCTACATGTATATGTCCTTCAAAAATAGGAATGTTGAAGTTAACTTGTACCTTAAAAGGAGTGGCACCTCCAGAGTCATTGTTGGATGAAGATGTGTCACCTGTGGGTAGTCGTTGAAGGATCTCGGCAAAGTTACCCATCATCGCATTCCTTTGTTGCTCGAGGGATTCCTCGAGCAATATTTTGAAAGGATCTCCTGCCCCCTCATCTTTCTTTTCTTTCGCCATGGGAAGTCATCGAGGTTTGTGAGGCTAGTCTTGTAAAGGTTCAACCAATTCGATCCCTAACTCCTTATACCCTCATTAGAGACATGCAAATAAAAACAAAGAAAGAGAAGACCACTCTGATACCACTAAATCATACCTATGCAGGAATGCAACAAAATACAGATATACACATAAACATAGAGATGTAGCAGAAATAAAACTTCATTTCATTAATATCAAAGAACTAAAATATGCTTACATACAGAAATGGAAATAAACTAGCACGGGCAATGGTAGCTTATCTATGAGAAAAGATGTGGTGGCTACATGCCTCTGAACTATGTTACAATGAGGCTCAAAGGCATATTTATTATTGAGAAACTATGGAAAACCCTAAAATCTAAAAACCTAACCCTAAGAGAAGAAGTGCCAAAATTGTGGGCCTCGTTTGGGTAAATTGGTACATCAACTTCCCAGGGTCGTAACTTTGGCATGCGATCTCTGTTTTTCTATCATCATACCTTGTTTTGAAGATGTCAAAGAGGAGGTCGAAAAATATGGTTAAACTAGATTAGGAATTTTCTCGTTTTTCCTTTTTCCCTAAAAGCATCTTTTAGTCCCTTAAAAGAGCTCTAGAAGTTTAGGACCCAAAAAGTTGCCAAAAGTAATAAGTTGTGCTATAATCAAAGATACTAAAAAGAAACAATCATGGGGGTCCAAGTGGAATAGGCGGGTGGCCACCATTATCCACCTGGATCATTGACTTGCTTACCTCTGACCTTGTGAGGGCAAGACGCCAAACTACCCAACTACAGTGGTGTTTAATCCACATTAGGCTCTCAAACTAGAAGAGAGCCCATAGAATTACGTGAAGCTCATTATTGAGCTTCCAATTATACCAACGTCTGTACACTACCCTTTATATAGAAACTACGCGATGCAAAATCAATAGGGAATTAAACCAATCCACTCATAGGTCAATGATGTAGCATGACTCCCATAACCAAATTTATGCTTATCGCATCATGGGAGTGACACACAAGATTTCATTTTGACATTATGAATTCTAGTACCTTGAAGCACAGAAATCATCATAAATCGATCCAAGGATATGAAACAATAATTGGCCATGGGATATGGACTGAGTTCAGGTCTATTCCACATAGGAAAAATTAATATAGGAATGTTTGCATGAAGCTAGTGGCCATATCTTGCCACATCAAGTTGATGCCTGATGTCCTAGACCATCATAAGGAAATGAATGGGGAAATTAACATGCAAATACATATGCACATAAACAATTGATAGTTGGGGATAGGGGATTGGGATTGGGGGGGATCAATGGATCAAAGGAGAGGGGAATATAAATGGAGGTTACAAGGGAGATTAGCATGAAAACTTTAAGGAATTGGAGCAAATTGTCTTATTTCACTAACTTCAATCTGACCTTCATCGAGGAGGAAAATCATATTGGCTTGGGAGTCCACCTCAAAATTAAGATTTATAAGTCTATGGAAGAAGGAAACACTAGAGAAGGAGTGAAGAATACTTTTAGTTCAATAGTACAATAAATTCAATGTATTATCTTTTGGAGGAGTGTCATTTCTAGGATGACGAATAATTAGGAGAGACTCACCCAGAATTATAATGTCTCGGACTCCCCAATCATGAGCTAGGGTTACCCCAAGAAAAATCCCATACATTTCTTACTAATTGTTGGCTTTCCGTCTAATACCCTATGAAAATTTATCCACAATATTTACTTAAGTATTTAATAATATCCTCCCCTCCCGCCATCCACCCCTCAAATTCAAGTAATTTCGATAATCGTATAATATTGTTTTTTTTGTATATTGTATAGAGATTTTCTTTTAAATTTTTACAATAAAGAAAATGATTATATATATATATATATATATATATTATATTATTTTTATTATTTAATTTTATGATAATTTAGAATTTAATTTGAATATAAATTTATTTTAAACATTTATTTATGAAAACCATAAAAACATGGGATTGTTCACCATAAACGTTGGACAATATCTAAAGTATGGCCAAATATATAATGTTAATCACTTGAAAATTTTAAGGTTAAAGTTTAGAATAAATAAAAAGCTAATTTGAAAAAATAATTATTGATATAGATATGAAATTAATTTTTTATTTTTACTATTTAATTTTTAATAATATTATAATTTAATTTTAAAATAAATGATTTATTTATTTGATGAAAAACATAAAAACATTAATCACTTTAAAATTTTAAGTTATTTAGATGTGTTGATAGGCAAATGGATTTGAAAACGCATTTAATGAATCTAGTTTATATAATCAAAATATATATTTTTTTACTCGTGCAAAGTTGTATATTCTATAGGAAGAATATACATTTTATATCACGAATATAGGTATACTCTTGATAGTGCTAACATTCATTAGCTTGAAAAATTTGAATTTGAATATAAAAAATTACATTCCTTTTTTCCAACCACTGAAACCACTGAAAATAACTTGAATAGACCATTTTTTTTTAGAACTAATCAATTTATTTAATTATTCTAACATCATTACACTATCTATTCCAATATGATTACATCCATATATGTGGGATTCTCTTTTCCTTATTAAATTATTTGACCATTTAATTATTCTAACACCATTACACTATCTACTCCAATATGATTACATCCATATATGTGGGATTCTCTTTTCCTTATTAAATTATCTGACCATTTAATTATTCGAACACCATTACATTATCTGCTCCAATATGATTACATCCATATATGTGGGATTCTCTTTCCCTTATTAAATTATCTGACCATTGATGGATAGATTCTCTTTTCCTTATTGAATTATCTAATCATTGATTGATAGGTATTCCAAATATGTGATTTATTGAATTATCTAACCATTGATTGATAGATTCTCTTTTCCTTATTGAATTATCTAACCATTGATTGATAGATATTCCAAATTTGTGATTTTTATTGACCATTGATTCATAGATTCTCTTTTCCTTATTGAATTATTTAACCATTGATTGATAGGTATTCCAAATATGTGATTTTTTTTAAATTATTATGATGTATTGAATATCTAACCATTGATTGATAGGTATTCCAAATATGTGATTTTTTTTTTAAATTATTATGATGGTTACATGTGAGGTTGTCTTTTATTCAATTATTTAATAATGCTTAATTTTTGCTTTATTGAATTATTAGATAGTGACACTTTAAGTTAAGGTTATCGTTAATTAAATTATTCATCAATAGTTACCTGATTCCAAATTCATGAAATTCTTTTTGTTAGGGAATACTTTTGTCGATTCATTAATAGTCCACATCATATGTATAGTTATTGTCAACGTTAAAATCGGAATTATAATTATTGGTTTCTAAATGTTAAATTGGATTTTCTTAATATTATTAATTGTGGCCTGACCGGGTTTGTTTATATATATAGATAGATAGTAATTAACTAATTAATTAAAGGATGGTTATATATAATTTTTTTAATATTTTAATTTTTTATTTAGAGAATATTTTATAATTATTGATTAAAAAGTATATTTTGTTCTTTTGATTTATTTAAGATTGTTAAACACACATGGAAAACATAGAATAGGAAAGATAAATCAGTGAGTTCATTTTTTATTAACATCAGATATACATTTATAGTACAAATATGTGACTCTTGGGTTTCAGATCTCAAGGTCTTTTGGACTCCTTTTGTCCATTCGACTTCCACACTAACCCACTTAGGATTAGGTGTCCAACATTCCCCCCCTTAATCCGAAGGGTTATGTATGAGTCCAAGAAGAGAGCTGTAATACAAAATGTGCAAAAATGCATGGCAGCACTAGGCTGAATGTGCTCTATGAAATGTTGGTATAAAGGGCAGTGGTTTAAGGGTGACCACCAACACTGGAACGCTTAGTGCAATTCCCAGAACTCTTCCAAAACTGGCAAGAAGCTGGAGTCTTCTGCTAGAGGAAGTGTTCTTAATCTGTGATGGTTTAAGGATGACCAACAACTCTGGAATGCTTTAATGCAATTCCTGGAACTCTTCCAAAACTGGCAAGAAGCTGGAGTCTTCTGCTAGAGGAAGTGTTCTTAATCTGTGATGGTTTAAGGATGACCAACAACTCTGCGATTCCTGGAGCTCTTCCAAAACTGGCAAGAAGCTGGAGTCTTCTGCTAGAGGAAGTGTCCCAGATTGCCAACTGAAGGCATGTTCAGGCATCTTTGTCTCTGGCTACAACTCTGAAACTGGTGTGGCAGGTTGTGGCTCAGGCTTGCTTGATGTGGCTTTGAAGCTTGTAGATGACCATCATTTCCCCCCCTGTCAGATACAACGTGAGATGATGGAGAAAACTCAACTGCAAGACTGTTCAATATTCTGGAACAAGTTCTGACATGTGTTTGGAATATCTTCTTGGCTGTTGATGCCCATTGCCAAGAAGCGATCCATCCAAGATGAATCTTTGTTCTTGCAGAACGTTTGTTTCTGAAGCATCTGTTTGAAGAATGACTGGTTTTATGACAGTGCTTACATGGATGAAGATCAAAACAGTGATCTTTCAAATGGCCAACTCGGTCACAGTGTTGGCATTTCACAATCTATTGTTGTTGTTGTTGTTGTGGAAGAGGGGCATAGTCTGAAACAACTGAAGCTGAACTGTCATGAGGAGCAGGTGAACTGTCATGAATAAATCCAGCACTCTGAAACTGAATGGGCTTGGCATAGTCTGGAATATGAAAGGACAAGTCCTTGTCATATCCAAGACCAGTTCTGTGCTTGTTGTGGACAAGTTGTTCCCAAGGTATGATGATGGGCTTGGGAAGTGCAAACTGAGTTTCTGCATCTGTATGTACAGCTGCTGCTTTATTGGGCATTGGATCTGAAACATTATTGACTTGTTGTTGATAGGTGGTTGTTTCAATGTTCTGAACAAAAACAGGTTCAGAATGATGTCTTCTTTTATGTAGCTCTTCTTGCTGTAGCTACGATTCAAGCTGCAAAAAATCGATCTTTTCCTGTGCATTTTGTAGACATGTCTGAATTTCTAAGAGAGATCCTTTGCTTATTTGTAATGTGTCATCAACAGTAGATAATATCAGAGTTTTAAGGAACTGTAATACTTCACTGGTTCTGGCCATTTTTCTTCAATGTTTGATTTACACCTTCAAAAATTGATCACAACTACTACTCAGTGCAGAAAAGTAATATCTACTCACAGTACACAGCAATATCCTTTGCAATATAAAGGATTACAATCAACTCACCAAAATCTTTATGCAGCAGTGGAATCAAGGAATCAATGCACTATAATGAGTTTTAACTACAATGCCACAATTGGGGCAGCAAGAACTGCAAACTTGTTTGGATCCTTCAAATCAGCATCAGCAACATGTTCCCAAAATCCAGGTTCTTTAAAGCGGACTAGTAACATGCATCTCAACAATTTCACAACTGTACCATTGTCTTTTAATGCTTCCACATGTAGTAATAGTCTCCAAATAAACTTATATTATCTAGTAGCAAATTCAGAGATTAAATGCAACGACCATTAAGTGATAGCTACTACATAATGGACTGTTCTCATTCAAAAACTTAACTTAAACAAAGAACAGATTGGAAGATAGAACCCGACAATTAAATGTCAGCGAATACAAATTAGTAGATATGCAATTATCAGTCCCCAAAATGGCACCTCAACATTTGTTTATGATGTATATTGCCCAGGAAATGGAAGAATAGATTCCCTCTTCACCACAGTCCTTGTATCATCATCAAACCATACTCATTCAACTTCTGAGATAGCATACAGTCCCTTTAATGCAGCTACATCAATAACAGAAGGTGGAAACACGCAAAGAATACCGGTGACCTTGATGTCAAAAGGCTTACAACTAAGCCAAAAGAGGATCTTTATAATCAAAAGCCAAAAGAACTTGTATCTACTAGCATTCCTTCAAGTGTAACTACAGCAGTACAGGATGCCTCTTGCCCTTCTCGGTTCACATACATGGAGAATAATTCAATTCAAACTCAAATGGTGGAGCACATATCTCTGGTCATGTTCCTCTTGTCGCTGGAGCAGCGTTCTTAGCATGGACATTTTCAAAACGAGATATACAAGAACATATTTACCACCCTTACAAAGTAGTCACAACAACATTGTTTGAGAACTAGTGTTATTAAAATGGTGTCGGTCTAACTCAGAATGGTGGTATTAAACTGCGTCCAGGTTGGCTCAAACTTGAGGCAAGTAATGTATTGATTTTACAGGTGGGCACGGTTATATGATATGGCAAGTAGACAACGTATACAGCGTAATAGGGTACTACATATATATGAACAGCTTATATATGAACAACGTATATGCAGTCAACACACAAATAATAATAACGATACCAAGGACAACATGAGAGTGGTAAGGAAGGTGGAGGTTCCAACAGCGTGTCAACCAACAATGGATTCATATCAAAGCAGCGTTCACCATGGAGTAGATATCAGATACCAGATACGATGGGAGCGCTGAATAAATGATGGTCTTCTTCAAACACGGGGCTGTCCTTCACTGGGCCAAGAATATATTGCAGCCTGCTGGAAATGTTGAATATACATGAATGAAAGCAACGTTAAACCGCATTACAGCAACATTAATATATATTGTGTATGGTAGTCTCAATATATATATATGAGAAGGCCACACACAATCTCACATCGCGTCTCTGAAAAATAAGCTTCCGTAGCGGTTATTGGATCCTTCAGTTCTGGTGCGTGATCGACCACTTGAGTGGCAGAGTTGCTCCTCTGATTATCGTAGCGATGTCTTCTATACCTGCAACCACAGAGTCTCTCAGTCGTGCCTTGGACATCAAGAGCACTGACCCTGCAGGGGCTATTTCTGTTCTTCATCAGATAATTGATGCGGTTGCAAAGATCCCGGGAACATCACAGCTTCAGATAACTCTATGTAGGGAAATGGTGGAATGGACGCGTTTGGAGAAACGAACATTTTTAAGGCAAAGGGTTGAAGCAAGGCTTGCTGCTTTATTAATGGAAAGCAAAGAGTACTCGGAAGCTTTGACACTCATTTCTGGTCTTGTAAAAGAAGTTAGGAGGCTGGATGATAAACTGCTGCTTGGTGATATTGATTTATTGGAGTGTAAGCTTCACTTTTCTTTGAGAAATCTTCCAAAGGCTAAGGCTGCCCTAACTGCAGCCAGAACAGCTGCAAATGCGATATATGTTCCGCCTGCTCAACAGGGGACTATTGATCTCCAGAGTGGAATCCTTCATGCCGAGGAGAAGGATTATAAAACAGCTTGTCCATGCACATATCCTTCAGACCGGCTTCGAACCCGATACCTTTTTAGAAACCAAACTTATGATAATGTATGCCAAGAGCGGGTGTTTCAATGGAATGAAAAGAGCAGCACAACGTTTCATTAATGTCAGAACAGTGTACAGTAATGTCACCAGCGTTTAGTAATGAGGTGTAGTAAAAATGGAATGCGCAGAGGTCGACAGGCGTTTCTGAGGCAGAGTCAGAGGTCAGGTAACGCAGAGCATTAATATTCAACAACCATTCAATAATGATACCAACGCAGCGTTAAAAGACCGTTAATATGATATGGACAACGTTCAAATGGAAACGCATTCAAAGATGTTATGAAACAGCGTTAAACCGATATGGACAGATGTGCAACAGCAACAGCTAATTATATGGAGCAGCGCAGGAGCAATGGACAGAGATGTCAGTCAGGAGTAGCGCGTTAGCAACAAAAACGTACACAGTGACAGAGATAATGAAGACCACATCAGCGCTATTCAAGGCAGCTCAGACACAGAATTATGGGCAGAGGTGCAGGACTGACATGCACATAACATGCCACAGAAAAACAAGCGGCTCTGATACCATGTTAAACACACATGGAAAACATAGAATAGGAAAGATAAATCAGTGAGTTCATTTTTTATTAACATCAGATATACATTTATAGTACAAATATGTGACTCTTGGGTTTCAGAACCCAAGGTCTCTTGGACTCCTTTTGTCCATTCGACTTCCACACTAAACCACTTAGGATCAGGTGTCCAACAAAGATATATAAATGATGATTTATATTTTTTTATATATTAAAATTTATTTAATGTTAATATTTAAAGGTGGAATAATGTTATTTTTATTTTTATATTCATTTATAGTTATAAATTTCATATAATTAGGGACAATAAATTTCTTTATGAGAGATTTTTCGGAATAAGTCACAAGATATTTCATTTGTCATGCGTTTCGAACCAACTAGTGTGGTTCATCGTAAGAACAAGTTGAATGAGCAGATCAAGCTTTGCATGTTAAATAGATAGAGCAGAGACTCCAACGGGTGTGTAACAGCTATATTATAGCCATTATACAGCCGTTGGAGTCTCTGCTCTATCTATTTAACATGCAAAGCCTGATCTGCTCATTCAACTTGTCTTGATGATGAACCACACTAGTTGGTTCGAAACCCATCGACAAATATAATATCTTGTGATTTATGCCGAAAAATCTCTCATAAAATTAATATGGATCACAAAAGCCTCAATTCAACAATGATAAATTTCATTTATTTTTTGTGCTTTCTAATTCACCAAAGAAAAGCTATTGTAATATCATGTTCTATTTTATTTAACATTATATCCTGTCATATTTTATTTAACATTTTAACTAGATCAAATTACATAAGAATTAAAATATTTTTAGTCGAATATAAAAAAATATATTATAATATCGTATATTTTTGTTTAATATTTTAACTAACTCAATTAAAATATTTTTGGTCGAATATAAAAAAATATATTATAATATCGTATATTTTTGTTTAATATTTTAACTAACTCAAATAAAAAATTAAAATATCTTTATTTTAATATAAAAAAATTATTGTAATACCATGTTCTCTGTCGTTTAACATTTTCACTCATCAAATTATATAAAGATTAAAATAAAAATTTTAAAAATAAAATAAATAATTTATATTTTATTCCGGAGACCCACTGTAGAAATATATCTATTAGATCTTTAGCATCAAAAATTTATTGAAGATGTTGATGACTTAATTTTATTCCAATCTTGTTGGACTCCTTTATGTTGTAAACTCAGGAGCGCCTTCAGAAGGGAAAGCATTTTTAACAACTATTTTAATTAATTTAATTTCTAAGTAAATCACGTAAACATGTATATTACGTGGGTCATTTAATATTTAAGATATTATATATATTATTAGATTTCAAATTTTTATTATTTTAATTTTTAGTTTTGCTTGTTATGGGCATATCGGATTTCCTTTTAGCTTTGACCATTTGGCCCGAAAGCATAAAATGAGGAATACATATCAAGAGTGAGGAAGAGATATCCCCACACACCTGGTGGCAAGTCTTTCCATTTTCAGAATCATAACGCGCACCCCTCCAATAACACGCACCCCTTGAGACTTTATCCATCAAACAGGGAACAGATACTAGTGGCTTTCCATACCTTCATCTCCTGCTTCTTTGTAATATGCAATAGGTTTTCCTCTTCCCCTGCTGCCAAAAAATGGCAGGAGCTTCCACCACATCATCCATCCTGATAATTTTCATAATATTTTCTTTTGTATGTTGGGCGAGGCTAGAGAGAGGTCTCATATCTTACCATGTATATTGTAATAATTTAAGTTCTATAATCTCGGATGTGTATGCTATTTTGGTTTGTAATCCTATAGGCCTATGTAGTTTACATGGGATCTTCTGGTGGTATGGAAAAAAACTATCTCAGATATTCCTATCTGCAGATGTTGGTTTCTGTTGATGGAAGGTAATGGAGTACCATGAAGGTAAGTGTAATTGACAGATTGCATCTAATTGTGGAATTGGGACTAATTTTATGTTGTTGGTGAGTTTAACGTAGTAGCAAGAAGACAAGAAAATCTCTAATCTATTCTTACACTCTCTCCTTCAATGGATTCTGAGCAGTTCTCTTCGAGTAACAAGCCCAAGTAATAGCTTGTAAGTTCTCAAATTTGTCCCTTACTTTTGTTTGGATCTCTATGAGGGTTAGAATTACAGGAATATCTTGATAACCATATTCACCCTAGTGCACTCTGCAAACCTCAATCATATCAAGGGATTCCAAGCTATTCTGAAGTGATGCTTGTTTTGTGGATAGAAAGGCCTTCACATGATTGGTCAACAGGGGACTTCCCCTTCTCATAACTGATCGATTTCTCATTTGGAATGATGATGTTTTCTCTTTGAGCTAATTTCAAATATTTTTTCACATAGAGAATTTCAAATTTATATTCTCTCAGATTACCATACTGGGAGTATTGTTAAACTGTGTATTGTATTTTTATGTCACATTTTAATTATGATTAAATTTCATATTCTACTATTATTCTCATTTTTTTGGAAAACACTTTACCCATCATCGGAAGAGACAATGAAGAGATTAGCACAGTTCAATTTCACACTTCACTATTCTCTATATTTTTGGCTCACTTCACTTTCCCATTTCACTGAAATGTTCTTTACATTATTTTCTCACAGTGATTTACACACTTGACTATTCTTTATATTATTGGATCACTTCACTTTCATATTTCACCGTTGTCTACATTCCTCGCTCACTTCACTTTCACACTTCACTTTCACATTTCACTGCTCTCTCCATGACTCTCTCACTTCTCTATTCTCAATATCATTCAAAGTTTTTCTTTATGTTCAATAAAGTGTTCATTAAAAAGGTTGAGAAATATTTTTCTAAGTTCTATTTTTTTTAAATGGTGCATCAGAAGAAGTATAGAAAAAAATCATTTTATGTGATGGCATTGTTTCAAAATCAACTCATTTCAATTCATCTGTGCAATGCCTCAAAATTACATCTCTCTTACATAAACAATTACAACAAACAAATTTTGTGGAATAGGAATTCAAGCACATTTGTGCATGAGTTTCCATCCAATTGTATATGTGTAAAAGCTAAAAAATTACATAGCCATGTAAACTCTCGTCTCACAAGAACCTCAGGCACCTTTATGAGCATCTCAAATGGAATTTTCATAGCTGGATTTTAGCTATGTTTGTGTTGATGGCCATAAACAATGTGTCTAATTCCTCGCCAACATTCAATTAGAAAACAAAAAAGGCTATTGGATCACCCCATTCTCACAAGGTTTTAGGTTGCACATTGATTGTCCAGATGCAAAAAATCAGATATGTGATATGTCAAATTCTCATGATGCCAAAACATGGAGATTAACACCTCCTAAATTTGATACCTCTTAACCTAATGAATCAATGGAAATAATAACCCTACCAGGGTTGGCTCCTCTTAACCTGATGAATCCAAGTTAATAATGACCCTACCAGGGATGGCTTATTAGGTTGTGGTCTAGTAGTAATTAGGTGAAACTTTACCATAATTAGCATAAATAATTGACCACAATTAGCACAGGTTTTATTCTCAATACATTCTTATTTGGAATTTACCAAGAATTTCCCAACGCCATGTCCCTAAACTTTCGATCTTTTTTCACCCAAAAAATAGGGCGGTTTATGATAAATATGCAGCTCATAAGATAAAATTATATTTAGTCAAATAAATTTATATTTTTACATTCTCTCCTAGAAAGAAATAACTTTTATGGAACTAAAGCAATTGATGCTTTTTGGTATTGGACAATAATGTCAAGGGTTGTTCCAGTCTTCCCCGGCACAATGCATAAACTACATACAATGAGATCATGTGATTTCCTACAACTAGAAGAAGATAATGTAGAAGGCAATCATAAGTCTATATTGCATGCTCCAGTTACAAGTGATGTGATTATTGGACTTCTTAACACAGGTAGGAATGGTAATAATATCATGGCATCATGATTCATTTGATATATTATTATACTTATATGCTAATGTTTTAAGGTTTGATTTCTATGGGTGATTGGCCAGAATTAGAAATCTTTAATGTTGAGGGAATGGGACCTATTCCTTCTAGATGGAAAGGGAAATGCATGGAAGGATATAATTTCAATTCATCTAACTGCAATAGGTATGTTAAGAAATTCATCAATATCCTGTTTTCCTTGATGCAGAAAATAGGAAATTCTCTGTAGATGAAGCATTGATTTCATTTAAAAATTCTTAGAAAGTTGATTGGTGCCTGTTACTATGGTGATGGATTCTCTATGTCTATGGATCCTAAAGCGAATTTCCCCATCTATGATGGCCCAAGTACAAACGACCTAAACAATCTTCCAAGGCCAATTAGGACTTACATGTCTGCAAGGGACTCCCTAGGGCATGGAAGGCACACCTCTACAACTATAGGAGGAATATTATTAGATAATTCAAGTTATTATGGGTTGGAAAAGGGAGTAGTCAGGGGAGGAGCTCCTCTTTCGAGGATTGCAGCCTATAACGTCTACTCTGAGGATGGATGCTCAAATGCTAATATACTTGTGGCCTTTGACAATGCCATTAAGGATGGCGTCAATGTATTATCTCTTTCTCTCTGTGCTCCTTCATACTTTACACCAAATATATTTAATGATGGTATATACATTGACGCATTTCATGCGGTGCAAAATAATATTGTGGTTTCTTGCTCTACCGGTAATGATGGGCCTTATTCCCATACAGTAGTCAATAGTGCACCATGGATCTTGACGGTGGCAGCAAGCACAATTCAAAGGCTTTTTTATTCCAAATTTGTTTTAGGAAAAAAAAAATTGATGTAAGTGTGTCAAAGATGCTTGTGAAGTTGTTTATGGCTTGCTTCACCAATAGAGTTTGATGATCTAGTCTTTCTACAGCTACCAATGCTTAACCAAGGACTCTACATTATTTTCTGAGCTAGAGAAAGGGCCATTTTTCCTCTTAACCTTTTATATCATCAATATAGAAACCTAATGATTTGATCTCCTACATTGACATAAACCAGAAAGCATGCATAGAACAATAAGAAAAAGAAATTCCACTGCAGAAATGAGACATCTTACAAGCAAATCAAAAAAGATCAATCCATGAATATGATAGCTAGTCCACCTTGTAATGAAACGTTTAAGAATATTATCACACATATCAATTTCTAGAAAACATGTGTGGCAAGATGAAATACAAGACAAGGGGCCTCGTTACAAACAGTTACTATGATTAGTTTTCTTGGGGTGATTTAAAAGCATAACCATTTTTCAAAAGAAAGATACAAAGCCCTCCACTGATAATATAAATGGACATATAAATAGCTTCACTCCAATGTGGAAACCAAAATAATGTGCACAAGTAATTAAATCCAAAAGAAGCAACATCGTATTTGTTAAAGGACCATCGACAATAGTGAACGTCGTCGCTCTTTCAGAGCTTTACGGAGTTAAATTCAGATGAATACATACAATTAGATTCCATTTCTTCTACATTATGGAAAGTCACTGAAGCATATTTATTTGCTTCAGAAACTGGCTTTACTGATATGTGTGGAAAACTATGCAATGATGCCAAAGGTGAGGCTGAGGGTGAGACTGATGAACAATTGTGATTGTGATAAATGGATACAACAATTGAACTTCTCAAAGCCTTAGAAGTTGAAGACTGTGGCGGAAGAAGACATTAAAGACACAAATAACTCGAGGTGTTTCCAGCTCTATTGAGTTATATATTGGTATGGGAATCAGTGTCACCCGCTGATCCAGAATTAAATAGGAACGCAACCAATTACAGATATAACCATAAATATAGAGATGCAGTAGAAATAATACTTCATTTCATTAATGTAAAATACTGAAATATGCTTACAAACAGAAATGGAAATAAACCAGCTAGGGTGATGGTATCTTATCTCTGAGAAGAGATAAGGCGGCTAGATGCCTCTAAACTATGTTGCAATGAGGCCCGAAGGCCTATTTATTGTTGAGAAATAGTGGAAAACCCTAAAAATCCAAAAACCTAACCCTAGGAGATGAAACACCAAACTCTGAGCCCCATTTTGGGTAAATTGGTACATCAACTTCCTGGGGTCGTAACTTTGGCATACGATCTCCGTTTGATGCGCACAATAGCTCGTTAGAAAGATCTATCTGAGGACTAAAACTTTTGGAAGAGAAAAATTGATCCATGGACCCATGTTTCTCCCAGATTTCGCAAAAACCGTAGTTTAAGGTCTCAAAATGACTCTGGAAGTTCAAGACACGAAAAACTGCTAAAAATAGTAAATTGTGCTACAATTAAGGAAACTGAAAAACTAAAAGAGATAGTTGTGGGGGTCCAAGTGGGATAGGTGGGTGGCAACCAAGATCCACTTGGATCATTCCTCCCCCCTTAGGAAGCAATGGTCCCCATTGCATTGAGTTCCTCCATTTGCTGAACTTGGTCCCTAGTGACCTGTTCTACAATCTTTGATGTGTCCAGAAATGGTGGGAAGCATGGTCGAGGGTGTTCCACATTGAACACATGGTACAAGCGAAGGAATGGAGGAATCTTGTGCTTCAAAGCATTGTTTCCCACAGCCTTGGTAATGTTGTAAGGACCATGTCGAAGTGGTTTGAGCTTCTGATGGGCTCTTGTAAGGCGTTATTTCTGTAGATGTAACCAAACTTTGTCGCCCACTTGAAACTTGTGTGGTACCTGATGTTGATCATGTCACTACTTGTACTTGGCATTTTCTAGAATGGAGTGGTCATAAATTAGCCTGTTGGGTAGAGGTGCTCTGGAAGTCAGATCAGACAAATGCTTGACCTGACAGTGTAATGATACCCCTGTGGGTGAGGAGAAGATGATCATATCCCTCTGCTGCTACTGCTACGTGGAGGAACCCTTTGTGGGGGTCATGGATGTGGTAACTATCTTCCCCTTACTTTAAGAGTGAACCAGACAGAAAATGAATTTCCTAGTCTAGGAGACGAGCTTGCTGCATTTCTTAGCAGTGATTAAAGAGGTGGTGGTAGGTGGGGCTACGTCCGGTATCATGTATAATGAATTACCCAAAGTAATAATAACAGTGTGAGGCATTGACTCATACACATCATGTCGCCTCCACAAGTATGGCTGACCTAATAATACATCACGAACATCCAAAGGTGCAACATCACACAATACCTCATCTGTGAAGGGCTTGATGTTGTAGGGAAGGAGACACTACTAGCAAACTCAGAGATCTCGTCTTTGTTGAAGCCACCCAATGCTATATGGTTTTGGGTGTGGTATGTTCGGTAGTTCTAGTAGCTTCATGACCTATATTGAAATAAGGTTCTTTTGGCTCCCACTGTCAACAATGAATTGCAGCGACAAACCCTTCACCCACATTTGTGAGTGGAAAAGATGCTCCCCCTCCTTTGGATCTTCGGGCTCATTCTTCTGGATCTTGGTGGTGGCAACAGTGGCGCTGGGCTCCATGTCAATGATCTTCCTCCCTTTTCCATTCCCCTTATCGGGTTCTGACCTAGGGTCAGAACATGCATCTAATTCAGAAGCCTTCAACTTGGCCACCAGCCACTGCTTGGTCTGACACTCACTTGTGTTGTGAGTGGGGCTCTTATGGAACTCACACCAATTTCTTGTGTCCTTCTTTGATTTTGTGGTGTTGTTCTTTTCTTGTGGCTTCGACGAGTTGTCTTGGATTGCCCCATCTTGGCTTTGTCCTTGGTTCTGTGATTTGGGGAAGCCTTTCCCTTGCTTCGGATTTGCAAATCCAAAGTCTTACTTCTTTTGTTTGAAATTTTGCTCGATTTTGACAGCATATCGGTACGTCGTGCCGAGCGAGGAGATGTTCAAGAACTCCATCTCTTCCTAGATGTATCTATGTAGGCAGTCGTGATATTTGAGTAACAAATGCATCTCAGAATCTTTGATTCCCAACTATGTGTGAAAGGTATGAAAAATGTTTGTGAACTCTGGCACATCTTGGTCCCTTCCTTGCCGCAGTGTGGTCCACTTTATGTATTTGTCCTCATAGCTTTTGACTGGGTAGTACTACTCCTTGATGGCATCCCGGAATGAATTCCAAGTGGGTGTGGATGAAAATAGTGA
This sequence comes from Pinus tabuliformis, assembly GCA_031772625.1. NCBI lineage: Eukaryota > Viridiplantae > Streptophyta > Pinopsida > Pinales > Pinaceae > Pinus > Pinus tabuliformis. The sequence goes on along the minus strand of CM062817.1, from coordinate 624,258,245 downwards.
ACCCGTACTTTCATCCTTCTACTCGTAGTAGGTTTCCCACTAGTCCTTGATGTGGGGGGCTGCTTTGAGAAGAGCGAAAATAATCTTTTCCTGACTAGAAAAATCATGAACAAAAAAATACCCATCTATCATATTTAACCATTTATCTACGACATCTGTGTCTATCTGACCTTCAAATATGGAGATTTCAAAATTAACTTGTACCTTAAAGGGTGTGGTGTTTCCAGAGTAGCTGTTGGAAGTTGATGTGTCGCCTCTGGGTAGCCGCCAAAGGACCTGGGCGAAGTTTTCCATCATTGCGTTCCTTTGTTGCTCAAGGGCTTCTTCGAGCAAGATTTTGATAGGATCTCCTGCCCCCTTGTCTTTCTTTTTATCCGCCATGGGAGGCCCTTGGGGTTTGCAAGGCTGATCTTGCAAAGGTTCAACTAGATCGAGCCCTGACTCCTTATAACCTGACCTCGTTAGGGACATGCAAAGAAAAACAAAGAAAGAGCAAACTGCTCTGATACCACTTATCCAGATTTCAACAGGAACGCAACAAATTACAGATATAACCATAAATACAGAGATGCAATAGAAATAATACTTCATTTCATTAATGTAAAATACTGAAATATGCTTACAAACATAAATGGAAATAAACCAGCTAGGGCGATGGTAGCTTATCTCTGAGAATATATATGGCAGCTACATGCCTCTAAATTGTGTTACAATGAGGCTCGTGTTAGAAAATTATATATTACGGAGCAATGGAACACATAAAATATTGTAGAAATATAAACACAGAAAACGCACAAAACAAGAGAGACACAGATATATGTGGTTCACCTAGTTTGGGCTACATCCACCCCGAACAGCCAGTCCTTCCTTTTTATTATCCAGCAAAATGAAGAGACACAACCTACAGCAAATCCGCTGTAATATCCTCTGTTTTCTCTCACAATCTCACCTCTTTGTTTCTCGCTCACAGAATACACATCTATCACACAGCCTCAAATACAATACCCTCATAAAAAGAGAGGGGTTGCCTTCTAGGGCAAAAAACCCTAAACTAAACATAAGTTCTACCGTCAGATCATCCGCCTAATGAACGATCCAGATTGACTAGAAATTACTATACTTTTACAAGGCAATTTTATAGCTGTTTTTAGCTTCGGGGGCGCTGCCCCCGAAACCCCCCACTAGGGGGGGCTCCCAAAGGTCGCAGCCGCCCCCCCCTGGACCCCCCCTGCAGCGAACATTTTACGGGCCATTTCGAGCTGGGGTCCTATGTGGCGATACCTTTGAATATAGAAGATAATCAGGCTCCACACCCAACAGCTCGAAGGCCTATTTATTCTTGAGAAACAATGGAAAACCCTAAACATCCAAAAACCTAACCCTGGGAGATGAAACGCCAAACTATGGGCCCCGTTTTGGGTAAATTGGTACATCAATTTCCTGGGGTCATAACTTTGGCATACGATCTTCGTTTGACACACACAATAGCTCATTAGAAAGATCTATCTGAGGACTACAACTTTTGTAAGAGAAATATTGGTCCATGGACCCACGTTGCTCCCAGATTTCCCAAAGAAACACTGTTTAGGGCCTCAAAACGGCTCTGGAAGTTCATGACCCAAAAAACTGCTAAAAATAGTAAATTGTGATATAATTAAGGAAACTGAAAAACTGAAAGAGACAGTTGTGGGGGTCCAAGTGGGATAGGTGGGTGGCCACCAAAATCCACTTGGATCACCTGCTATCACTATTAAGTTAAGACTCTCCTCTTCATTATCATCTTTATTATTTGAAAAAAAATATCTCAGGGGATGACAACAATTCATTTCCGATTTGTTGTATTGCATAATCAAATTTAACTGCCTTTGCTATTTTTACAAAGCCCTCATATTTATTCTTTGAAGCACTACATGCAGAAGGTGGGGATAATGACTCATTTCCATGACGTTCTACCAAAGATTCAAAGTCTCTTACATTTGTTGGCAATGTATCATTGTCCCTTCCTTTGTGTTTGGAAAGACTACTTCTAGGAGGAGACCGTAACATGTATGGAAACTCATCAACAATTTGTTTTGCTTGAAATTTGGACTCGACAACATCTACTGACAATCTAAAGCTCGAACCTTCTTTATTATTTGTAGACCTTTTTCGTGAAAGAGACTTAGATTGAAAGGGAGACCCATTTACCATGCATTCTACGAGAGATTCAGACTCTGGCACATTCGACGATAATTTAATAATCCTGACATTTCTGTTCTTTGAAAAATTGTTGTGTTATTTTGATCCATTTTCGAGTTTTTTATGCGATAATTTAAGTCTCTCTACATTTCTATTTTTTGATAAACTTTTGCGTGGGGGAGATTCCAATCCAATTTTGTGTTTTGTTCTCTTCGTAGATCTATTCTTTGAAAAATTGCTTCGCAGTGGAGATCGTGATCCATATTCAAGGTTTTCTACCATAACTGCAACATCTAATTTTGCAGGAGTGGTAGTCTCTAACATCATGGCATTAGCAAGCTTTGTTTCATTTTCTGCATTAAGGGGTTTTTGGTTGTCATTCATCTGAGCAGTTCTAGGGGCTACAACATCAATAGAAATACGAGTTGTTGGAGGCAATATAGAAATAGGTACTGCCTCTTCATGACTCCTTTAGGCATGTCGTGGTTCGCATGGAAGGCAAGCATGAAGAAACTCGCAATGAGTAAAACCACATAATTTTCGGAGAAAGGGTTGAACTTTGGCTGGACTAACATTGTCGCGAAAGTGAATCTAGGAATATGAGGTGGAGGCTGACGAATATATGAACAATGTCATGAGGCAAAGCCTCACCATAAAAAAGCCTTTGGATTAATTAATTTTACAATTTTAAAATTAATTTTTCAAAGATTAAAAAGTTAAATTTTACTTTTCTAAATAAAATGTCGATTTATCATGTGGAGGTTCAAATATGATACCAAATAATTTCAAACAATATACTCCAAAAATTGTATATATATATATATATATATATATATATATATATAAACTTTCTAAACATTTCAAAAGTTAATACCAAATGTATTTATAATAATAATGTTTATTTTTTTTTTATCAAAATAAAAATTCTTCAATGTAAAGATTTTGAATAAACCTTTGCTTTAATAGTTAGTAAGAAACACAAATACTTTCCAAACAAAAATTATATATATAATATATGTGTGTGCATGTGTGTGTTAAAATTTTACTATCTCTTTAGCAACATTTGCATTTGCATATTAATTTTACAAACCATTTTTGCATTATAGAAGTACTAAGATTAATTTTTACTTTTCAAATAAAAAAAGGCCATATACCATGTAAAGGTACACACAGACACACACATATATACAAGCTATGTAAACATTTTTAGGGTTAATATCATACCAAATGCATTTCCACTAATAATTCATTTTCACTCTAAAAGTGGTTTGCACGTCAATAAATTTGATCTCTCTCGACACTTGGTAGACCTGGAATAAAGATGGATCTAAACTAGTATTAATAACTTCAAGTAATGTTACTCCTATAAATATTAATAGCTTTCTCCTTATGACTTGATATACATTGGATATGGTAGGGTATGGTATTCATATACCATGAGACAAATAATTTCATATCATTTATTCTCCACTTATGTTCTTCGCCCATTGATTGCATTTTTATATGTATATAATATACCTACCATAACTCACGTAAAACTCATATATTTACACAACAAAACAATATTAATTTAATATATGATTGATTGTTCCCGTTAAGAAAAGTTACAAGAAGTTGGCAACTAACTTGATGAGTTTATTGCCCTATCAGTTCTCTATGATGGTGGCTAATATTACACGGGATTCGACACATAACCAGGGGGAGATTGTGGATTATGATCTTGTAAAAAATATCATTTTTACATGTATTATGAGATTTCATATTGGTCCTTGAGATTATGAGATTATGACCTTGGTGCCTCCTTGCAAAACCTATGAGTTGTATCCATTAATATTTGTTCTCTTGGTCATCAGTTCTCCTCCATGCTTGTGTGGCTATGCCCAAGAAATATATTGTTGCAACAACCCTTTCAACATCAAATTATGCAGCTATCTAAAGGATAACGATGAAAATTGCATGTCAGAATGAAATAACAGTTGTGTTATTCTTTGTCATATGAGGAAGAACGCTTACAAAAGCATAAAGTTTATTCCCCTCATGATGAGAATGAAGGAGGAATAGTTGTCTGTGAATGATGGTGGGGATCCTAGTTGTAAGATCAACATTACACTCCATGGACAAGCTCTCAGAAATATTTGGTAATAAGGTCATATGGCCAATTTTTTTTATTACTATGGCCTCGGTTGGGATATTCACACACTTGGAGTATGCCTCGTTACCTTATTGTCATGTTTCTTTATTTTTCATGATTTTACATGTGTTATGGTCTGATTTTACATTAGCTATTGTGAGGAGATCTTTTTGGAAAAGATGCTTTTGGAAGAGAACATGAATTTGCATGCACATGACTAGTATTAGTTTTCTTTGGAAAAAGAACATGCATTTTCATGCATAAGAATAATATCTATTGTATTAGTTCCTTTAGAAAATAATACATAATTGCATATACAAAGAAATAGGTGAGGGGTTAGTTTCTTTTGAATAAATTTCATATAATTGCATGCCTGAAGATCAAAGCTAAGATGTTAGTATTCTTTAAAAGAATATGGACAGTTGTAGTGGTTTTCCTTTGGGAAAGAATGTGTACTTGTTCGGGGGGAATAATAGTTAATGTGGTATTTGTCTATAGACATGCTTTGATAGTTATATGCTTTTAATTACTGCATGTGCATTGTTGTTAAGGAGGCATGTCATGATATTTTTTTTACATTTTATGCATGCAAATGAATAAATAATGAATTATCACTATTAGATATTTATTATTAGTTTGATTAATATTTGGTCTAATCATGATATCAAATTTTGGCGACAATATCAGTTGCAGGAAAAGATTGCAACGTATGCTAAGATGGAATATGATTAACATTATGTCAAACAATGAGATAATGGTCCATGCAGATTTAAGGAATGACAACTACATGATAATCCATTGATAGAAAACATCTAGGTCACAAGGACAAAATGTTCAAGGATTTGTGGGTAAATAATACCATGATTAATGTAATAGCTTCTAATTAGTTATGTTGAATTTAAGATGATATTTCTTTGTAAGATTCTTTTGAACAATGGTCAGGGGATGGACTTCCTTACAAGCTATTGAGTGATGGTTGAACACCCTCATGAGAATTTAATAAAAAATAAACGTTTGTTGTTTTTCCCTACGGGGTTTTCAGGGTATATCGGTGTCCAATGATGTCATTTTATTTTATTCCATTCTAATTGTTGTTTCTTCCTTACATGTTGTTAACACTTACATCATCCAACATATGATTAAATAGATTAATGAAATGAATAACAATAATGATGTAAGATTACAACAAAGAGTGCATGTTAATATATTGCAACAATGATTTTTAATGGTTATGTAACTTACTATTACATGTATAAAGTTACTGTATGTAATGTTGAATATTTTAACTATTGGTTAGTGAAGAAATATGGAATAAATAATTCAGAAAGTTTACTTGATAATAAATTTCACAAAAATATTATATCCCTATGCATTTGTATGTGAGGTTTATTGGGTGATTTTACAAGTGGTATCAAAGAAAAAAGGTTGTTGTGCTGGTGCCTTTTGGGAATCGATAAGAAAAAAACAAGTATAGGTATAATGCTAGTGGAAATCAACTTAGGTATTATTCTAACAAAGCTACATAATGATATATATAGTAGACTATTTTGACATGAGATGCATGATGCATGTTAAAAATTGCTTTAAATACTAGTAGGTGATAATGTTTGCTTTAAAACTGTGCTCATGACATTTGAATCTTTATGCAGATAAAAGACAATAAAACCTCTATTACATTTATGAAAAACCTTGAGCACTCAGTAGTGATAGCGATTAATAAATACCAACCTTTGCATGCATACTATTACCATAATAATTATGGTGCATCTAAAGAACATGACTAAAGTTACAATACATTGCTTTTAAATAGTAAATGGGTGTATTTTTCTGCGTGATAATGAAAGAATGTATATGATGGGGAGTGTCCTTCAAGATGAAAATATAATTTTTTAAAAGGACATTGAAAGAACTCCTTTTAATGTTAAAGATAAATAACAAGTCAAGTACTTGACTATAATGGCTAATAGTTGATTGATTCTTGTTATGGTTGAATTTAAGATGGTTGGTAGCATTGATTAGTTAGTATTGCTTGAATAACTATCAAAATTTATATGCATGAATCATATTTTACTAAAGTTTATTGCAAACAAGTGATTGGGGTAGTTTACTTCATGTTACTAGTCAGTTGGTAACAATACACTATGGAAATTGGGGATGTTTGGATTGCTACCATAATTGTTATCGACATTTACACTGTAATGATAAATCAATGCTTTATATGAATAAATTTTTGCATATTCTTTTATGCAAAACAATATTATATGCAAGAAACTACAATGATTGCAAAAGTGGATACTTGTTAGCAATCATGCATACTTATGACTGCAATTCTTGAAGGTTACAAAGAACTTGGATCCTGATAAAATAGTGTCATTAAAGTAATTGATTTGATGATTCTATCAACTTAATTATAGAACTAGTAGTCATCGTATGTGATTGATTATGTTGTTTACATTCAAAACTTCACAACTTTACAAATTAATGATTCTTTGATGGTCTTATATGGAATGCATCTTACATTTAACAAATATGTTAATTACATCTTAGAAACCCATCCAGTGATTGTAAATACTATGGTGACAATACATATTAAATATAATCAAATAAGTCCATCATTTTGTGGAAACATGGCATTTTCATTAACACCGCTAAACAAAATCTAGATGGTTCGTGAATCTATTAGCATTAGTGATTTTTTGGATCAAGAAATGTATGTGTGATTGACTTGAATTGGTAATGTTGCACATGGAAAATTTTAGGGGCTAATATTTGCAAGTGGGCTAATTTTCCATGGTTTTTCCAAGAAAAAAATTCATCAATTTCCATTTTTTTCTAAAAATGATTCACCCAAGTTTTATAGTATAAAATTATTTTACCTTAAAAATTGCCAAAATTGTATAAATACTATATATAAAACTATTAGAAATTTTCACGTCTTCACAAAGATATTAAGAAAATTTTTATAATTTTCAATTTGGGGACTAGTAATATTCGCGAAGGTTTCTAAACTTTAAGACAAATTTTCATTCTTAAAATTTTCCCTGTTGCATAATGATTGTTGATTAGATGTGTATGTGTAAATGAAATGATATGTTGCATGAGTTATAACTATGGGAATATCAATGATTGGAATCCTATTCCATTAACTATACTTTTGGAAAACAACTTCATGAAAGATTTGTTTTAAAGTTTCATGGATGTAGCATCTGGAAGATGTATCTTTATATGTTACTCTTACATTATAGAAATGGCTTATGAAAAGAAACAGGGCCAATACCTTTCTACATTGTTAAAATATTGAGATCATAGGTGCATGTAAAAGTGAAATGCATCTTAAATTTATTTGACAAAATGTTTTGTGTATTACAGAATTTTGTAGAAGGTATGGTCTTATTATAAACAATTGTGACTAATGTTGTTGATATGATTAATCAGGGGTAGCTTAATGACAACATGGTGATATTCCAGTAACATGGAACATAAGAACCTGTGAAAGGTAAAATGTTGCAATGTGATTTGCAACTGCAAATGGGAAGGTATAGTGTTATGATATGCAAGATATGGTATTCTTTTTCTAAATTTCCTGATTGTTAATATGTGAAAATTTGAAATAAATACCACCTATATGATATGAGATGTGAGTTATGATTTTCCTGTCAAATTTATTTTTACAAAACTATGGGACCCATGTTAAGGGTAAAATATGAATGCATGATGTACATAAATGTTATTTTTTATTTAATGATAATTTCCAAATGGTTAGTTATGTAAATTACAGTGGGAAAGGGTTCTAAAAGAGAATTTCACTTGTTAGATAGTTATGGGACAATTCTAAAAGGCCATGAAGCCTTGGCTTGATGGTGGTTGTTTGCCCATATTTTCTCTCCCTAGAGATAAATGATCTCAATAAGGAAAAAGAGTTGGCCAAGATGGTGAAGAGGGAAAAATCCTAAGGAAACTCTATTGGTTTGGGGTATGTTGGAGGAGGCCCAAAGAGAGAGCTATGGAGCTCTAAATTATTTAGGACAGGACATTGTCAAAGGAATAGGAAGGACATTTCCAAGAGGAATCCTATGTTTGACATGGTGTGGTCATTGTTAGAGAATTGTTTGAGATGTAAAATTAGATCAATCTCATTGTGAAAATCAATTCCTATTGGTTGGGAAGAGCATTGTTTAGCCCACTGTGGTTCTAATAATAGAAAACGATAACTAATCAGTTATGTGTTGTGTTAACAATGAATTTTTTATATTATTATTAAGAATTTTGTGTACATCTTTGTTTTGTGGACAAATTCCTTATGCAGATAGAAGTAATCTCCCTAGACCTAGTGGTTTAGCCTTGAAAAACCCAAGACAAAACTATAATGTTTTTCCTTAGATATGTTTGGAATATGAAGGGAAAACTTACTTGGAATCCAATGCAAGCTTCCTTCTTCTCCTTACTTATCTCTAGCTCCAACTCCAATTTCTAAAAATGGAACCTACAAATCATCCAATACAATCATGAGAACAAAATATACAAGATAACATATACAAACAAATATAAACAAGAATTCAAGGATTCATGTTTTACATATGCATAATCAAGACATAATGTATAGGATAAATAATGCAGTTTTTTATTAATAATGGTAGGAAAATATTACAACCCTTATAGGCCTTGACTTTGTGAATCTCTCCCAACTATCTTGTCCTTCCTTTTCCACAATTGTAAGCCTTCAATAATACCTAAAGCACATGGATGAATTATGGACCTCCAGACATAAATGGACAGCATAAAGGCATAATTAGAGTCTCCAAAAGCCAACTCAGACTCTAGGCAGGTGCTACATTTATAGGGTAAAAGAGGTAGTTTTGGATTTAAAATTCTAGGACCTACATCCACTTTAGAAGGAGGTAAGTTATAAGAGATAAGAGATAAGACCTCGTTAGTAAGAATTCAAGATAAGATCTAATAGTAAATGGTTAATTCCACTCCTGAAGCTTCTAGAGAGAGAAACTTCGAAAATATTCTTTATTTTTACTCATTTCTAGGCGTCATCACACTTTTTGTAAGAGAAACCTGCACTGACCAATGCAATTTCCATGTGTATAGCATGCACCACCATAGTTTTTCAAGAGATTAAGTATGCTAAGATCTTAAATTAGGGTTTTTGGCCAATGTAATCCATGATTCTTATAACTCTTAGAGAGAGAATGCTTTTGGCTTTGTAGGGATGATTGTAAGGTGTAAATGGATGATGATAGATCTGAGTTAAATGTCATTTGTTTGAATGCAAAAAATTGACATGTAATAGATTCTGCCCTAAAGTATAAATTCATAAGCTATGGATGAGGACTAAAGTGATTTATCATGTGAAAGTCCAAATCAAGAATTGATTGGTTGAGATCATCAATTGACTATTACAATACATTATCATCATGATATCACTGTTGAGCTAGATATACCCATACTCATCATATAAGTCATTTTACATGTATAATGATGAAAGTCACATCCACTAATTTCACATTTTGGACCCATGCTTGGATTATTTTTTGTTAAATAATAGCCATCATACTTTGTAGATCTTGTATGAATCTTGAAATCGCATCTCAAATGGATGAAACTAGATTTGGGGTCTTCTACCTCGTCACTTGATAGTATGAGTCTAACCATGTGTTGTGGCCATCAACAACCTCCCTTTCTATTTAGTATTAGTAATAACACTAAATAAATGGGGACCCTTCTAAAAAAATAAAAAAACTAGCACTTATGATTCCCTCCAAATAAAACACACCATCATAAGCTTAGGAAAAACATTCACAAACCCAAAATCTTAATTATTATGATAAGTCTCAAATAAAATCATTCTCTTAACAATAAACATCGCATCGCAAAAGGGTAAAGGAGGATATCATATGAAAAAACTTTTGGAATTGTGAAAACGCGATGATGCGAGATCACGCGCCTTACAAACTCATCGCATATTGCAGATTTCATATGTCACAAGCATCATGTAAGATAAAACATCCCGATCCTATAATATGCATAAAGCAACTTGCAAATTGCGTCTCGTAGTCGCATAAAGAAATAAATGATTGTTAACGAAAAGGATTAGTAATATGGCGATCTGCGATATTGCGAAGAAAATCACAAAATCACTTTATCACAGATCAACGGGGCTCATTGTTCAATAAAATATTTCTCGTAATCTGATACCGAGTTATGGACATTAATCTCAACTTAGTGGTTTATTGATGGTCATTTATGAGAAAATATTTAGATTTGATCGAAAGGTTGTTTCATGTATGGTGATATATTTGATATGATTTTGAAATTAAAGAGCTTTCCCATCACCTTATCACTTACCATTCGTTCCTTACTTGTGAACTTGCAGGAATGGGAAGCAGAACAATATACAGAGCAGTGTGTAGAACATAATGGGAAAGAAGGGAAAATCTCTGGTTGCTGAGAAAATAGAGATGACGCCCTTATTCACAGACACCACCTATACGAGAGAAGCTGGGATATCCACTTGGGAAGGCATGTATAGTTTGCTAGAAGAAGAAAACCCCAGAGTTATGGAAGTTACAGTTACAGTAGATGCATGCGGGTCATCTGAAGCATCACTTATTGAATTTGCATGCTCGTTCATGCACCGCATAGTAGCAAGGCCTAAAATACTTCCCTTTACAGACATGGTCAAGTGGGTATTAGACAACGCTCATATAACAAACAGGTAATTCAAGTCTCGGAACCAAGAGCTTATTGGGTCATTTACCCCACATGATTTAAGACTTATGTACCATTTACCAGAGCCGCAGGCTAGCTACAACAAGCAGTTCGTGGAGAAATTCGCCAAAGAGAACAAAGATTTGGCAGAATGCAGCAAAAGCTAGTCAGCAAAGGAAGAGCCATTAAAAAAGGAAAAATATGGTATGTACAGTATTGTTTCCCTCTCCTCTCCATATTGTTTTGCTACTGCAATGCTATGTAGGCTATTTGGAAGGCCTGATATCAACAAGTTTTCATCTGAGTGGCTACCCCTATTAGATGCAGCCACCAATGCCACTATTATGGATTGGGCCCAAATATTGTCTGATAACTTAGCCTCGGCTATTTGGAATTATCAGTCTAAAAGAACTCCCTCTCAGAGGATTTATCCTCCTTTCTTTTTAGCTGCTTATGTCATGGATGCAATCTGTTCTGTTTCTAGATTTCCTCTCATGGGTTGGAAGTGGACTATACAGAATCCCTTGCCCATTCAGGTCTACCATAAGGAATTGTGGGATTCTAAGTTTACCCCATATTTTTATAGAATTTTCCATGGAGTTATGTTACCCCTTCACAGAATGTTGTATAATAAAGATGCCCCAAGATTTTCCCCCGAAGCTGAAATTGATATTCTCCCTATCAGAATATGGTTTGGAGAAGAGTTTTTCACTTATATCATAGTGGCAACCCTCCCCTTAGACAAGTTGCGCTTTGAACCAATAAGGGAGCCCACTCCCAGCATCAATATAAGTGGAAGCTCGGGGATAGACAAGTACAAATCTAAGTCTAGAAAATAATCACCATAATGGTCTAAACGGTCAGAGAGCGACCATAATAAAAGTGAAGGGTCAGTCAGGGATACTGCCCAATCTAAAGAGAACTCAGAACAACAAATTTTTTCATCAATACAGGTGAAGGTTCCTGCTCCCCTCATCCAGCCAACAAAGCTAGTAAGAACTGAGATAGCGAAAGAGTGGGAAACATTTAATGAATTGATCAATGTTGAGGAGAAAAACATGAAGACACCTAAGAATAAAGCACAAACAATGACAGAAATGGTCATTGAAGCAGTCGTCAATACTCCAAAAACGGAGCACATTCCCATAACCCCATCATGTAAAATCATGCTGAAGATAAAGGAAATCCCTCCTCTAGATGTATTTTACAGTCCGCAGCACAAAGCAGTGGTAAGGAGACAGAGAAAGAAACGAAAATTAGACAGTGTACTCTCACCTGAGGTAGAGCAGCTAGATGTCCTTTGGCGAGACCCTACCACTGATCCTACAGAGAATTTGACTAATCCCAAATCGCAGGAGCTTATGCTTCTACTACTATTGATAAAGTGTGCGAAGTACAACTATTGATAAAGAGGAAAAAAATCTATTTTTGTAGCAACAGTTACAGCAGGCCAGTGCTAACTGGGAAGCAGAAGAAGTAGTGATAGCAGCAAGCAATGTCATTGACTAAGTCAATGAAAATCTACATAGAGAAAACCCGATATTAGAAACTGCTCTAGGATTTCTCGCAAAAGCACAACAACTACAAACAAGCTGGAGATAGAAAGCTGAAGAAAAGGCAGAGTTAATCAAGAAGTTAACTAAGTTGAATTGGGACACTTACTGGCAATACTTGGTTAAACCGCACAGTCAATGTATGACTCTGAAATGCCTTACAAATTCTGCCGAAAAGATAGTGTTAGTGCTTGTTGATTCTGTTTTCGCAGGACAACTAAAATCGGAGGTCGGCCAACCGATGCTCCTACGGCCAATGCTGAATGCTTGCGATCAAAGAGAACAGATGCATAGTTAATTTTTAGATAAAGTTTTAGTTTTATTTTGATTTATTTTTTCCTTAGATGAGGATGTTCATTTAAACCTCCTCCTATATTTTTGTAATAAACTATTTATAGTCTTTAGTTAGTAGTATTCAAACCCCTCTCATGCATTTAGAGAGGGGTCCAGAAATTTGTCAAAAACATTTCTTCAGAACATGCACTTCCGCACCCTCTGAGGAGGTTTTGATGAATGAGTGGAATGAGATTTATTGATATCTATGTTTAATGTCTGCTACTGAAATGCACTTCTGTACTCTTAGTAGATATTGAATTATGAGAAGATAAATCTATATTGTTGAAGCTCATGAGTAGGACTTGTTATCAATGATACTTTTATTTCTTAATGATTTCTGCTTATGTGTCAAGTAATATGTTATGTTCAGTTGTTTATATATGAAAGCTTGAATGTTTAAGTTATCATTTTACACTTTTGTACAGCGGTAACTATTCTGTTTATGTTGAGTGTATCAATACCTTATTATGCGATATGCTTCTCACAATTGTTTCCGCTAATTTCTTATATGAAACAATTCACTTTTAATGAACTATTTTCTTGTAGCAATTGAATGATCTTTATTACCGATTGTTGTTAGAAACTATTTTATATCGCATAAGTGAAGAGTTAATCCCGCGATAGTTTTAGAATTAGATGTTTTCGTTCATTAGAATAAAATTGCGTGTTTTAGATTAGATTTAGAGTAAAAGCATTCTATTTAGAAACATTTAGAAAGGAAAACATCAACCCTTAGCATCATCACAAACAAATTGGGAAACTGGTTCCATTATCCCTAGTCGGACCCACCATCCCAAACGAGAAAGGCGCTGCTTTCAAGGTCCGGACCGGGTGGGTATCCCCCTTGTTGTAGACCCAATTTTCGAGGCTTCAACACCATGTCAATAGATGTGCTGGATTCAAACATGGTAGACACCATCTGATTACCAACCAATGATGAAAGTTGTTAATATACACGAGAGGAACCACTAATAATGATAATGGACCTTAACATACTAATTGAAATCTATGAGGTGTGAATAGACGAGTTGAAGTCAAACACCTCAGAGAAACTTCCGGTCGAAGGCCAATGATGAGAACTTGGCACTGAAGGAAAGGAAACTTGTAATTGAGGCATGGAAGTTCCAAGGCACTAAAGGGAGTTTCTAAGTGAACTTCCTAGATAATGTGTTGATATCAATAGGAAGTGACCCGTCACAGGAGGGCCTTAATGTATCCACCATTAATGATACGAAACATGTATCAAGATTTCAAACATAATATGATGATTCAAGGTTGATTCAAGGGTGGTAGACATGAAATATGGATGAAGGTATTGTAGTAGATGTCAACTGAGGGTGGAATTCTCTTGAACATATCAGCGACACTTATATGGAATTGGTAGAATTGATTCAAAAACCCATTATGAAGGCTTTCAATAAGGTGTGATCAATAGAGATGCAAGTTGACTCCCTAACCAAAAACGGTGACAAAGGTGAAAGAGTGTCATGCTAAAGGGACTCACTACCAAAAATAGGTTTCATGTATTATTTCCCCAATTTCCCCACCATTTCTGGCAAGTACCTCTTTCTTTTTTTACAAGATTGAGGGTGATAACATATGCTTGACCTGTAAGTTCATCCTTCAGTTATATCCTTCTTAGTATTTTTTATGAACACTGAGAAGCAATGGTTCGGTCTCATCATGTTTGACAATTCCTGCATTGTTTATATTTTGCAAGTCTAGAGAAGGTGTAACTCGACTTCTTTTCATATTTAGAGAGTCTAAAAAAGATGCAAAAAGAAAACTCTAAGAGGTTCATTTTTGTAAATTTAGTCCCTTGGGTTTGGAAAGGCATAAAACATTACATAGGAGAACCTTTTAGTCATGCTTGACTAAAGTATTCCTTTTTCATAAATAGTTCATCCAGTCTAAAAGAGGGTTAAACTTGTACTCGGAAGACGTCCTTTTATTTACTTTAACGAGTTTGAAAGAGACAAGTACTTGACAATTTTTTCATATTTTGGGAGTCTAGAAAGAGCTTAAAGAGGAATCTAGGGGGTTCCTTTTTCATAATTTGAGCGAGCCCGAAAAAGTGATAAAACCATGCTCATCTAGAAAAATCACCTACATTAAAAAATTGATTTATAACCTGCACCATGTCCTTGTAGATGTCATCTAACCTGCTCAGAAAACAATAAAAAGATCAAATATATATGATATATGATAAAAAATAGGCAAAAAATATTAAAAGTGACTTATTTTGTGCATAAGAATAAAAGTAACTTTATTTTTACCATTTTGGAGAGAAAATAGTTACCGATTAAATGAGAAATTTACCGATTACCTGTTTTTTTGAGGTAGCAAAAAAATCATTTGATTTTGAAAAGTGTTGATTCAAAATACACCTCTCTTTTTTAAGCATATTTTTGACACTTTAAATTTTCTTATATCTAAACCATGAATATTTTTTTTTAAATGTTAGTGATTTTCATGCTAATTTTGAAAAATGTTGATGTAACGTCAACCCTTTTTTTTAGTGGGCTTATTTTTGACACTTCAAATTTTCTAATATATTAAGTGTGGACAATTTTTTTTAAATGTTGGTGATTTTCATGCAGATTTTGGAAAGCATCAACATTTTTTTAAGGCATGTTTTTGACACTTTAAATATTCTTATGTCATAAGTATGCACAACTTATTTTTCAATTTTTGAATTCAAGCTTCTATGATCCATAATATGTATGATAAAGAATCTTTTAGTAAAAATCACATTGGAGAAAATCTCGTCAACACATTTCAAACCAACTAGTGTGGTTAATCTTCAGGACAAGATGAGGAACTAGATCTAGGCATCAAAATAAATAGATGTAGAGAAAAGCTAACTAGTTGTTAGAATATAACAACTAGTTTAACTCAATAGTCGTTATTAATAAAGAATACATTAATAATAATTTTTATTAATAATGTTTTGATTTGATTAAAGAAGGGAAAAAGTCAAACTAAGAGTTCCAAACTAAATTTATTATAAAAAAACATTATTAACAAATAATTAGTATTATGATAAATTATAATATTATAAATAATATTATTAACAAATAATTAGTATTATAATAAATTATATTATTATAAATAATAATATTAACAAATAATTAGTAATATAATAACTTTTATTATTATAAATAATATTATAGAACCGAAGGAAGGTTTACTAACTAGAAACAAAGCAAAGACACCAATAAATAAAATATTATCATAACAAAGAAATAAGAAAATAAATTAAAATCTTATAAAATAAAAAGGAAGGTCTTGTAATCAACATTTAATAATAAAGCTAGACCTAAAAAAAAGAGAGAGAGAACCTAGGAAGATAGATCAGGGATCCAACACCTGATGATACTCCAACCATCGTCTCTATTCAGATTAACATGCCTCTTTTCAATTTCCAAGGCCTCCCTAGATTTACAATGATGAAAATGGTCAATCCTTGCAATGACCCTAGACTCTTTGATGGAGATGTCATAACTTGTCTTTTTAGCATGTTTTGTGAAAGCGGAGGAGTGAGACCTTCCATGCTTGATGTCAATAATGTGCTCATAAATCCTTTGATTAATTGATCGACGAGTTTCACCAATATATGGAGTCCCACAGGAGCATGGAATTATGTAAACACACCAATATATGGAGTCCCACAGGAGCATGGAATTATGTAAACACCTTTCCCATATTTGGGGTTCAAAAGGTCCTTAACTGATCGTAGATAACTAAAAATATTTCTAAAGGGCCTAAATGTTGAAGGAACCTTATGATTTTTCAGGATCCTTGCAATCTTATCTGCGGTCCCTTGAATAAATGGAAGATGCACTCCAGAAGATTGATCCATGGGATGATTCTTATTCCTAGGACCTTTTTAAGCCTTAAGGAAAGACCGAAGACATTGGGACCTGCTATAACTATTCTTATTAAAATCCTTAAGGAGGTGGGTTTTTTCATCTTTGAGGTGATTTGCATCAAAAACTAGTAATGCCCAAGTGGCTAAGGTGTTGAGAACACCTAGATTTTGAGTAATGAAATGATGCGAACTCACATGAAGATATTGCACTGTGTGAGTTTTCTTTTGAAATATCTAATGAGAGAAAGAACTGTCATCCCTTTATGAAATAAGAATGTCGAGAAAAGGTAGGCTACCATCAACTTAATATTCCATAGTGAGTTTTATGGAACTAGATTAAGTGTTAAGATGTTGGAAATATAGCTCCAACTTTTCTTTACCATGAGACCAAAAAACGCAAGTGTCACCCACAAAATTTTCCAAAGCTTGGGTTGGAATATAGTTGACGACAAAGCCTTGGATTCAAATTCCTCCATGAAAATATTAGCCACCATGGGGGAAAGGGGTGAACCCATGGCAACACCACAAGTTTGTTCATAAAATTCCCCTTCGAAACTAAAGAAAGTAGAGGTGAGACAGATCTCAACTAAAAAAGTAGTATCTAAGTTCGTAATGCGATTGATGACTTCAATGACCTCATTAATGGGGATATTAGTGTATAAAGAGATCACATCGAAACTCACCATATTATCATTCAGATTTACTCTAATACCCTTTCACCCGTTAACAAACGAAGACGAATCTTTGACAAAGGATTCAGTTCGGCCAATGAGAGGTTTAAGCTTATTAGCTAAAAGTTTAGCGAGACGATAAGTTGGCCCTCTTATGTTGTTGACTATGGGGCGTAGGGGGGTCCTTTCTTATGGGTCTTTGGAAGACCATAAATCTGAGGAGTGAGAGGGCTATTCTCAATAAACTTCTTACTAAGGGAGCTAACAATGCTACTAGATTTTATGGCTAGAGAAATTGTTTTAGAAAATTTTTTATGGGATTCTTATCAAGTTTAAATGTTGATTATTTAACCCTTTTTCAAGTTGTCTTATTCATGTTCGTGTTTTTGCTCCTAAGATGTTTATTTTTTAAGGGCTTTCCAAACATGTGTTTTTTTCTTTTCTTTGCAATGATTTCTTATAATATAATTTTTATTTTTTTTTGCAAAGTTTAAAAAATAATAATATTAATCTTCTAAGGTTAGGATTTTTTTAAATATTTATATGTCGTTAATTAATACTTCAATACACATAAAATAATTGTCACTAAAAATAAAAAAATTTAAACACTCGACAAAAAATACACATTTTTCATACATACATACATACATACATACATACATACATACATACATATATATATATATATATATATATATAATTAAAAAGATATGTATTTAGAACATTTTTACTAAACATAAAATATATATAATTAAAAAGATATGTATTTAGAACATTTTTACTAAACATAAAATGTTAAATAACATTTTTTAATGAAAAGATTGAATAAAAGAAGTTGAAAGAATAGAAAAATTTATAACTTTTATATTCAAAGATGATGATATTTTAAGTTTTTTTTTTAACCGAGAAGAAAGAAAAAAAAAAACAATTGTTTAAAAAAAAAAACATAAAATAAAAACAATCAAATTTTTAAAAAATGAAAATGAAATCCTTAATAATAAAAATAAGAAACATATAAAAAAATACAAAAAAAAGAAAAAATAAATTAAAAGAAACATTGAAAATAAAATAAATAAAAAATAAAAAATAAGAAGATTAAAAAAAAATTAAAAAAAAAGTCATTAAAAAAATTAAAAAACAATATTTAAAAAATATATATAAAAAAAATTACAAAAAATTAAAAAATCGACCCCTCGAATTGAGCTTGCGTCCCAAGGCCCACGGACCTCTGGTGTGGGCGGGTGGGAGTTACGTGCAGTTCCCCAGTCGCCCATGGCCGAGGCCCCGCTGGCCCTGGGCAAGCTAGGCCATTTCGACCTAGGCCCCCCAAGGCCCGCGGGGCTTTGTTTGTTTTTTTTTTTTTTTCAATTATTTTTTTTTTTTAGTTATTTCCTTTAAAAAAATTAATGTTTTCTTTTTGTTAATTTTTTTTATTGAAATGTGTTTTTTCAGAAATAATTTTTTGTTAATATATATATATATATATATATAAAGTTACTCTTTTTTTTTTCACATTTCTATATATATATATATATATATATATATATATATAAAGTTACTCTTTTTTTTTCACATTTCTATATATATATATATATAGAGAGAGAGAGAGAGAGTAAGTTACTCTTGTTTTTTTTACATTTCCTATGTTTGATTGTTTTTTTGTCTTATTTTCTATATTTTTTATATTTGATTTTTTTTTTGTCATGTTTCTTAATTTTTTATGTCTTAATATATATTTTTATTTACTTATTATTATTTTTTATTTTTTTTTGTGTTTTTTTTGCTTTTGTTTTTGTTTTTATTTTTGTCAATGTTTTGATTTTTGTTTTTTTTTTTTTTGTATTTTTCATTTTCATTTGTTTATATATTTATTTATTATTTTGTTTTATTTTATGTTATTATGTAGAGTTTGAGCCAATCATCGACTAGCAACCTAAACCCATTATATGTCATTTTGATAGTTGATTTTAAAGTTTTCATTATAATGGATAGAGTTCGCCTCCACAATGTGTCAATTTCATGGTTAGTGTTTAAGTTTTCATTACTATGGGTTGAGTTCACCTACAATGTGTGTCAATTTGAGGGTTGATTTTTAAATTTGTTACAATGTGTCAAGTTGTCTTAGGTTAAGATTCTAAAAGCGCTATAATTTTAGCATTTAAAATATAAATTACTCTTGGTCTAATGACTCTTTTATTCAGGGGTTCATTTTTAAGGTTTTTTTTAGTTATAAAATCTTTCCATAATGCCATGGTTTAAATATGTTGAAAACTTAAGGTTTTTTGTAGTCATGATCTTTGGTTCTAATTTCATGGTTGAAAAAATGCTAAAATTTGAAACTTTTTCTAAGGGATGATATTTTATCTTTAATGCTATGGTTGAAAATCTTTATAAGTATCTTTTCTTTAACACCATGGCTGAAAATTGTTGGAATTTTAAAGCTTTTCATAGACGTGATATTTTATCTTTAATGTCATACCTGAAAATTGTTGGAATTTTAAGGCTTTTCAGCGACATGATATTTTATCTTTAATGTCATCCTTGAAAATCGTTGGAATTTTAAGACTTTAAATTTTATCACTAATGTCATTCCTGAAAATCATTAAAATTTTAAGGTTTTTCAGAGCCACAATATTTTTTCTTTAATGTCATTATTAAAAAATGTTTTAAATTTACCCTGCGAAAAAAATAAATAAATAAATAAAAATCTCTCATCAAAATTTTTCGTTTTTAGGGTGTTTTTTTGCACAAAGAAAATTGGCTTTTACTTCCATTTTTTTTTAAATATTGAAAATTTACCCCAAAAAAAGGTTATTATAGTATCAAAACTTTTCGTTTTTAATATTTTTCTTTAACGTCATTAAAAAATGTTTTAAATTTACCTCGAAAAAAAAAAAAAAAAAACTTTTTTCTCACATCAACACTTTTTGTTTTCAGGGTCTTTTTTTGCATTAAAAAAATTGGCTTTTACTTCCATTTTAAAAAAATGTTGAAAATTTACCCAAAAAAAAAGGTTATTCTAGTATCAATGCTTTTCATTTTTGATATTTTTTCTTTAACGTCATTATTAAAAAATGTTTTAAATTTACCTTGCCAAAAAAAAAAAACCATTTCTCTCACATCAACACCTTTCATTTTCAAGGATTTTTTTTTTCACAAAAAAAAAAGCCTTTTACTTCCATTTTTAAAAAATATTGAAAATTTACCCCAAAAAAAAGGTTATTCTAGTATCAACACTTTTTGTTTTTAGGATGATTGTGTCAAATTATGTGAATGAATTTTAGAGCAATCAGTTCCAGGTAAGAGTTCTCTTTGTGCTTAACATTTTTACCATTTTCCATTTTCTATTCCATGCATTTTTTGTTAAGCTTTTGAAAATGTTAGGAAGTAGATTCCGTCCTCAACTCAACGCAAGTTCCCTATATTAGGAGGTGTGATGGGAATTTTTAAATAATATAGAAAAGTGCAAATTATCACACTTACATTAAAAGGATACTTGAATCGCATTGCACTGTCCATGAACAGTAAGTGTGATGAGCACAAAAGGGTTTTGAAAATTTGAGTTTATTTGAGTGAAAATGATGTTAACTTGGAGAAAAAGGGAACACGAAATTAATGATTTGATTGCAACAAAAAATCCAATGACAATTAGAGCATTAAGAAACTGTGGTTGGTTGAAGCATTTCTAGATCCTGAGCATGAGAGCCTAGATGGACTTTCTACAACATTTGGTGAGGGCTTGGGATGTACAAGGATAATTTTTCAGAATTGGTGAACACATAGTCACCATAGATGTTGAAGACATCTATTTTTTGACAAAACTCTCATGAAGAGGTTCCCATATTTCTTTGTTTAGGTATCAGAGAGGTGGAGAGTTATTAAAGTACTATGTTTCTACTTACTGTGATAACTCTCAACTTAGAAGTGATGGAAAGGTTGAAATAAAGTACGTGTGTGAGCTTCCCCTCAAAACAATTTTGTTCACCATCACATGCTTGGTTGGTAGTGTTGCTCCTCATCTAGCTACTAAATTGTATATGTCATATGCATTAGAGTGTTTGGCACCTACAGTTTTCAATTGGTGCAAAGGGATTTTGGCCAATGTAAAGGAGCAGTTGAACAGGGAGAAAACCAAGTGGTTGAACAACTTTGAGTATGGCTCTATTGTAGTTTCATTTCATTTGGAGAGGACATCATTATTGTGACCCCAGAGGATATCATGAGAGCTTCTTGCACCAAGGGACACTCGTATGAGACAAAGGGTAGATATGATGGCTCATCATGGGGAAGGACATACGATGCAATTTACTCCTTCTTTCTTCAGATAGTTGCGAAAATAACTAGTCATGATTGAGGATTATCCCTATACTGGAGGGGGTTTCAGAAGTGATATGGAGCTTGTCCTACCTAAGGGAAAGCAATGAGATGATGCAAGTAAAAACACTTATCAATTTTGGTTTTTTAAGTTTTACAATTTTATTTTTATATTTTTATGTGCAAGATACTAACTATCGATTTTTCCTGCAGACATTGGACCAATGCGACCAGTGGTTATGTCCCCACTCAATCAACAAGCACAACCACACTTTGTACAAGGTGGAGCTGGTGGGGCAGAGATGGTAGAGATGGTTGATTTGGACCTATTAAAGACATTGGCCGAGTTCGAGCATCACATAGAGGGTCTGAACCACAACATTCTAGATAAAAGGATTAATGACATCCCTATCCATCTACATAGATATACAATAGGAGGTCCATGTCAGATTAGTCGACTACTATGATAGGTTTCCCATGTGGTTTTTATTATTGTGATCATCAATGTGACTGGTCACCTGTGGATTTTGAGCCACATTTTGTTTTTTGCATGTACTAGATATTATAGGTTGTGAGCCATATGTGTCTCAGACACAATTTTTGTAAAACTCAAACACTATTTACAATTTCTAATCAATGAATGTTTTATACTTATTCCACTATCCTATGCAATGTATGATGATGATTGCATGTTTATAAATGTTGAAAATTTCTATCTAAAACATAATTATCTAATTCATCTGTCAATGTATTTAGACATCTTGGAACATGTTGATATTCAATGTAATCAAAATGTCTTTCTAAGAGGTGAACTCTCAAAAACATATGTAACATAGTTGGACTCCTCATTGAATAAACATTATTTAAATGTAATAACATGAGTTGTGAATCAAGTCTGATGACCAAATGACAAATTCTAGATGAAATGGCATCATACAATTGTTTGATCACTGTGCTACACTCAACAAAATTTTTAGTTGTGATTTCGATGCATATTCCTTGCAAACTTAATAACTTGTCAATAGGAGCATAAATTTCCCATGTTGCAAAGGAAAGGTTCTAGCTACTACAACTAGCACTATCAGCATAACCAACATATGGTTGAGGGAACTTCGACATCTGCAAATAAAATGTAATCCAAGATAAGAAGAAGCGGTAGAAAACTTTCAAGTAAACCACACTACAAACACACCAGCAAATGTATAGTGTATGTACACAGTGACTATGTAGAAAAACTATAGGAATAGTATTTTTTAAGTTACAATCCATTACGAAGTTGCGCCAAGGGAAGTCCATAAAAATCTAAAATCTCATATGCCCCTTTTGCAAGTACACGTTTAACTATGTATGGACCTAATGACATGGGTTCAAGTTTCCTAGCTCCTAATTTTTTGGCCTCTTGGTCATACAAGAGGACCAAATAACCTTCCAATAAGACACAAGGTTTGACATTTTGATCAAATTGTGCTTGTATTCGTTTTTTATGAGCCTCATTGGCCATCACAGCATCACAACGAGTCTCATTTAGACGTGCAATGTGCAAAAACCATTCTTCTTCTGTAGAGCTAGCAGGAAGAAGTTCGATGATTAGTTTTAATGATGTGATTTCACATTTGATGGGAAGAACAACTTCCAGACCATACACCGTATTGAAAGGTGTGAATCTATTCGCAATACGAACAGAGGTACAATATGCTCACAATGTCTAAAAAATGATAGTATGCCAATTCGATTTGTGAATCCCTACCATACATTGAAGCATCATTTTCAAAACTTTGTTGATGGATTCTACCTAGTCGTTGGCTTGTGGGTAGTAGGGAGTCAATTTGTCATGACATAAGCCCGACTTGGCATCCAATTTAGACAGCATGTAATTACATAATTTTTTCCATGGTTTGTGACAATAGCTTGTGGTACATCGAATATCACAATAATGTGGTTAAATAAGAAGAGTGTAGTAGTTTTGTCATTATTGTCATATGTAGGCATTTCCTCAACCCACTTAGTGAAATAATCAACTACAATTATTATATAACCATGCCCCCCAGCCGAGCGAGGGTTACATGTCATAAATTTGATACCCCATTTAGCAAATGGTCCAACAACAACTACTGGATGTAATAGAGTGGGTGGAGCTTTACGATTATGAATATGGCATGCATGATACTTTTGGACTGGCAAGATACAATATTGGAACATGGTGAGCCAAAAGTAACTGACATGTGGGATCTTCTGGGTGGTAGGATATCCAAACATATGTCTGTCACACACTCCATCATGGCAACCATTTAGGGCTTTCTTGGCTTCCTCATGTGTGAGGAAACATCAAAAAATTGTGTCAACACCACGATGATAAAGAGCATTACCTATTATTATATAGTGGTGAGCCTGATATCGAATATAATGTTGATCTAAATGAGTGGTTTCTGGCTGTAAATTATGGGTCTGGAGATAAATGATTATATATCCATACCATAATTAGAGGAATTTATTAGAAACAATGTTTCATCAGGAATAAGACCACGAGTTGGTAGTTTTGAATCAAGAGAGGGAAGATCGCATATCATTTCTGTAAAGATTTAGGATTTCTTATATGTGGATTTAACAAACTCCAAATCAAATTATTGAAGGATCATTATCCACTTTGAGTACTTTCCCCCAAGCAGTTGACGTGACAGTTTGCAACTCATGGGCTTGTAATAAGAAATAATAATAGTCTTGCAAAGTAGTATATAGTGGTGAAACCTTTGTATAGCTTGCACGACTACCAGATCTAACTTTTCGACATGCACTATAAGAAAAAATGTCATTCGTGAGGGTCATGCCTATGAAGGACGTTTAAGGTCCATCACCAATTTCGCATATGGTGATGATCCTTAAAAAATCGTTGTTGTAAGTGTATATAGTGATGGTCATTTAAGGTTTTTCACCAAAGCCATTTTCAATGACACTTTTGGTGAGAATCATTAAAGGCCCGTCACTAATTCTCTCTTTGGTGACACTTTTGGTGAGGGTTGCTAAAGGCCCATCACTAATTCTCTATTTGGTGACACTTCTAGTGAAAATCTTTTATTGACCCTCACCAATGCTATTTTTGTTTACTTTTGGTGATGGTCAAGAAATGATCATTATCATTAATCATTCCAATGAGTTTTTTATCACACTATGTACTTGTAACTATATTTTTTGTCAAAAGATAATGATTTAAGACCATTGTTATGGAGTTCTTTTCATTATGTTTCTAAGGCCATAGTGGTTAGAGTCAGTCAATTTGTTAAGAAGTAATTAGTGTATATCATTTCCCTCAAGTCATAAGAATATAGTTTTCCTATGAGTCAACACATGATTCATCTCTATTAGGTTTATTATCTAGATAATTCCCTTTAGATAAAGTTCCACTAGTGTGTGTAGGAACTATATTATTTAATACATAATCAAGCTTTGTCAATTTTATTAATGAGAGATACGTAGCACTCCTCAATAGTCATGTCACACCTTAATATGCTTTGGAACACACTAACATTCCTTGGCACCTCACATGTCTTGGAACATCTTTGTATCTGGAACATCTTTGTACCTAGAACATCTTTCCACCAGTAGGACACCCAAGAACATGTTAGCATACCCTAGCATAGCATAACACTCCCCTAACATGTGTTGGCATGCCCCTGTAGTCCCTAGCATGCCCTAGAACACCTTGGCATAATATTGCATTGACATACATTAGCACTTGGCACACATTGGCACTTGGCATGTATTGGAAAATATTATTAGTGTGCCTAGCATGCCCCTTTCAAAAAATATAAAGTCTTGAATTATTAACCCTCTTATGTGTTCATTTCCTTGAATTTTAGCTTAGTTATTCCTTTTTTTGCCTTGAAACGCCTTGACACATATTGGCATACTCTGGCACCCTACACATCCTAACATGTCTTAGCACCTAGCATGTCTTAGCATGGCTTGGCACTATTTGGCACATGTTAGCACACCCCAGAACTACCTAGCACACTTTATCACTTCTTGACATGCCCTAATATTCCCTAGCATGCCTTACTCGTGCTTAGCATACCTTGTCACTCCCTCCTTGGCATGACAACTAGCACTC
The DNA here is from genome assembly GCA_031772625.1 of Pinus tabuliformis. NCBI lineage: Eukaryota > Viridiplantae > Streptophyta > Pinopsida > Pinales > Pinaceae > Pinus > Pinus tabuliformis. Next base: position 624,232,369 of record CM062817.1, on the reverse strand, counting down.
ATTGACACTCCCTGAAACACCATCATATTCATTCACTTTCATTCATTTTGACGTAGTGCTCCCCTCTGTTGTCCTAGTACTCCCTAACACTCCTTAGCATTAATTGGCACTCTCTATCACACCTTATCACTCTTTGACATGCTCTTCCACTTCATATCATGCATCGCACTCCCTGGCACACATTGGCACTTGGCACGTGTTGGCACTCGATAATTCTTAGCATGTTTGGAATGTTTTGAGATGACATGGTATACTTTGGCATGGTTTAATATTAAATTTATTTGATATCAATTATTGGAAAGTAGATGAGAAGAAATGGAGGAATATTTGGCACTTAGAATGCACTAATGCTTGGCACTTGGCACCTATTGGAACCTAGTGTTCGTGTGCTTAACATGCCCCTCTTGGAAAAGGTAATTGATGACTTATTAACCCCATTATGTGTTCATTTCCTAGTATTTTAACTTTTTACTACCTTTTTTTGCCTTAACATCCCCTGGCATGCATTGTCACGCCATTTCACATCTTGGCCTTAGCTCTTTACACATCTTAGCTTGTTTGACATGCCTGCGTACTATCTAGCACATGTTAGCATGCCCTAGCATTCCCTAACACACCTTGGCAGTCATGCCCTCATAGCTAGCATTACATTTTTCCATGACTTGGGAACCTTAAATTCCCTAGAACACCTTGGCACTCCCTAGTTGTCATGCCCTCATAGATAGCCTTACTTTTTTTGCAACTTGGGAATCCAACCAATTCATTAGAAAAACAATATTGTGCCCAACCCAAAGTCTCCCTTTCTTTGAAATTTCTTTGTCCATGCCTTATCAAAACCATAGGCTTGCCTCTTGCAAGTCTTATTCTGAACTTCTCCTAAAACACTTCATCCTTGGGATAGTTGGAATTCACTGACACTCCTTGGAACACACTCTTATTTGTTCATTTCCAACCATTTTGACCTAGTTCTCCATTGTGCTCCCCTGACACTCCCTAACACTCCTCAGCATCCATTTACATTGTTTACCATGTGTTAGCACACTTTTTCATTCCTTAGCATTCCCTGGAACTCCTTAGCTATCATGCCCTCACAACTACCCTTACTTATTTTGGGACTTGGGAACCCCACCAAGTCCTTCCTTGACTACAACAACTCAACCAAGTTATAGTTACTACAATTAGACAATGCCTTTTTCACCTAAGAACTTCCTATATCACATATTAGGCTACTCACATCCAATCTCAACTCATCCCACTTAACAACTTACCTAGTCAAGGCTCATGTCCAACCATGGCCATAAAACAACTAAGCAACATAGTTTACATCTTGACATTCCATAACACCTACCACATCTAAGAATCACTTTGCCCTATGTGATGTATGTTAGAATCCCTTGCATTTTTTGGCATGCTTTTCACTCCCTAGAACACCCTAGCACTCCCTAACATGCCCTAGCACTCTAGGATGCCTTGGCATTGCCTAGCATATATCCTTGTCACTCCCCCCTTAGAAAACTTGGAACTCGTTGACACTCCCTATCATACACTCTTATCTCTTCATTTCCATTCATTTTGAGCTAGTTCTCCCTTTTGTTTCTGTGGAACTCCCTAACATTCACTGGAACACATTCACACACCCTGGAACCTGGCACATCCTGTCATGTTTCCCTTCCTACCGCACATATCTTGTCACTCCCTCCTTACCACACCTAGAACTCACTAACACTCCTTGTCATACACTCTTATTCATTCATTTCCATGTATTTGAAACTAGTGATCCCTTTTGTTTCCTTGGCACTCCATAACTCTCCCTCGAATGCATTGGCACACCCTAGCACCTGACACATATTAGCATGTTTCACCGCCTCTAGCATGCCTTAGCACTTCCTACCATACCTTGTTACTCCTTCAGTACACCTATATCTCACTGACACTTCCTGTCACAAACTCTTATTTGTTCATTTGCATGCATTAAATTTACCTAGTTCTCCCTTGTGTTTCCTTGGAACTCCCTAACACTTCCTAGCATATGTTGACACACCCTGGCACCTGGCACATCTTGGCTGCATTTCGCCCTAGAAATGTAGCATGACTTAGTGAAACCTAGCATACCATGTCACTCTCTCCTTAGCACACTTGTAACTTGCTGATACTCCCTGTCACACACTCTTATTCATTCCTTTCCATGCATTTTGAACTAGTTCTCCCTTATGTTTCCCTGGCCCTCTCGAACACTCCTTAGCACGCATTGGCATACCTTGGTGCTTGGCACATCTTGGTATGATCCCCTAGCACTCTAGCATGCCTTGGCATTGCATAACATACCTTGTGACTCCCTCCTTAGCACACCTGAAGCTCACTAACAATTCATTTCCATATATTTGAAGCTAGTGTTCCCTTGTGTTTCCTTGGCACTTGGCCCTAACACTTCCTAGCATGCATTCACACCACACCCTGGCACCTGGCACATGCACATCTTGGGAACCTTAACCCACAACTGATCTTAACTCATAACAATCCATCACCTACTATAATCCAATCATACTATTATACTCACATTACCTTAGGAGATCATACATCATATAGACAAATATTTAAAAATTTAAAGAACCAGTATAGAACTCAACAATAGATCACAAGTGCAAACTATCTCTTTCATTATGCTACACAGAAATAAATACATAAATAAGTATAGAAGGCTTGAAGCCCAATCGTCAACAACAAGAATGAATCAACCCACAAATCAGAGACCAATACAACAAGGGTGTACCTACCTTCTGCAACTCAGTAAGGCTGCATTTATTCTTGTCTCTCTTGGTTCATCAATAGCTAGTAATCACCAACCCTTTCCCATCCTTTTTTTTCCCTTTTATCCTCTAATTCACACCTAGACTATTAGTTCCACTTATTAATGCCCCCTGCATTCCTTTGCATGCTTTGGCACTTCCTAGCACACCCTACCACTCCCTAACATGCCCTGACACTCTAGCATGCCTTGGCACTTCCTAGCATATAACCTTGTCACTCCCTCCTTAACACACCTGAAACTCACTAATACTCCCTATCACACACTCTCATTCAACCTTTATTTCTATTTAGTTTGAAATAGTTCTCCCTTGTGTTTCCATGGCACTCCCTAACACTCCCTGGCACACATTACACACCCTGATACCTGGCAAATCTTGGCATGTCTCCTTGGCACTATAATATTACCTGGAACTACCTAACATACCTTGTTACTCCCTCCTTAACACAACTACAATTCACGGAGACTCCCTATCACACACTCTAATTCATTCATTTCCATGCATTTGAAACTAGTGCTCCCTTGTGCTTTTGCAACACTCCCTAAAACTCCCTAACATGCATTGGCACACCCTAGCACCTAGCACATCTTGGCATGTTTCCATAGACTTTAGCATGCCTTACCACTTCCTAGAATATGTTGTCACTCCCTCCTTAGAACACCTAGAACTCACTGACACTTCTTGTCACAAAATATTATTCATTCATTTCCATGCATTATTTTGACCTAGTGCTCCCTTGTGTTTCCCTGGCACTTTGTAACACTTCCTAGCATGCATTGGCGCACCCTGGAACCTGACACATCTTTGACACATGCTACCCTTGAACTCTAGCATGCCCTAACACTGCCTAACATACCATGTCTCTCCCTCCTTAACACACCTGAAACTCACTAAAACTCCCTGTCACACATTCTTATTCATCCATTTCCATGCTTTTTGACTTAGTGCTCCCTTATGTTTCCCTAGCACTCACTAACACTCCTTAACACACATTGGCACACCTTGTCATTTGGTACATCTTGTTGTGCTTCCTTAACACTCTAGCATGCATTGGCGTTGCTTAACATACCTTATCACTCCCTCCTTAGCACACTTATAACTCACTAACACTCCCCATTACACACTCTTATTCATTCATTTCCATGCAATTGAAGCTAGTGCTCCCTTGTGTTTCTTGGAACTCCCTAACACTCCTTAGAATGCACTGAAAACACACCCTAACACCTAGAACATCTTGACATGCCTTAGCACTTAGCATGTCTTGGCATGCCTAACATGCCTTGGAATTGTCTAGCATGTGTTAGCACTTCTTTCTATTCCCTAGCACATGTTGGCACTCCCTAGTTGTTATGCCCTTGTAGATAGCCTTACTTTTTTTGTGACTTGGGAAACCAACCAAGTCGCTGAAAAAATAATGTTGTGCCTAGCCCAAAGTCACCCTTTGTCTAAAACTACTTTGTCTATCCCCTTATCACAATTGTAGGCTTGCCTCCTACAAGTCCCATTCTAAAACTCTCCTAACACATTTCGTCCTTGGGACACCTGAAATTCACTGACACTCCCTGGAACACACTCTTATTCGTTAATTTCCATGCATTTTGACCTATATCTCCCTTGTGATGCCCTAATACTCCTCGACATGCATTCACACTATATGGCATGTGTTAGCATGCCTTTTCATTCATTTACATGCCCTGGCACTCCTTAGCTATCACACCCTCACAACTACCCTTACTTTTTTGCAACATGGGAACCCAACCACATCCTTCCTCGACTACAACATCTTGAAAAATTTACAATTACTACAACTAAACTATGCCTTTTTCACTTGAGAAACTCCTATAACTCATCTTAGGCTACTCATGTTGAATCTCAACTCATACAACTTAACAAGTTACGAAGACAAGGCTCACATCCAACCATACTGAAGAAGATGGAAAGGGAAATATCTATTGCAACTATAATCAAACAAAGATTTGTATAAATGTTTAGCAAGAGTGCAATATTTATGCACTAGATAAACTAGCAAAAGAGATCTCAAATCTAAAGATGAACCTATGCCTTCAACTGATACTCATAATACTCAACACCTTATAATAAATGATGTCGCAGAATTTTTGTTTGTCCAATTGTTGTAGCATTTTCTCCTACATTAGTTTTATTGGGTGTTTTGAACATCGATAAACTTTGAAGGCCATGTCAATTTTGACTATACCCTTTTTTCAGATTTCATTTATCACCTTGACGTATTCTCTTGCATTTTCTTCATCACCATGTGTTCCAACTCTAGTGATGCATCCATGCATATTTTAACAGACTCAACAACCTCTATTTTATTTTTCTTTTCAATTACTTGTGTGTACATTTTCATGCTCTTGACAACCATCTTCAACTTTTGCACCTCTTCCTGGAAGAGATACTTATGTTTCATTTTGTCTTCCTTACCTTTGAAAAACAACTTAAAATATAATTCCTTCTCCTTGAGATTTTTCTTGAGGGAAAAAAGTTTTCTGTGTATTCTTTGATAGTTTTTGTAGTTGTAGTGCAAGTACTTTCTTTCTCTGCAACGATGGCTTCAAACTGTTTCCTTTGGTCTTCTTCTATTTAGAAAATAAATATAAAACATTTTCTTTCTCTTCAATTATTCCTTCAAGTACTTCTTTTTCTTTCCTTTTTTTTTCAAGGTACCTCGATGGAAGTCATGAAACAATTTTATACTCTGTCAAATATTGGAATTTGTGAGAGTCATGGCTCGATAGAGAAAGTTGCAGCCTCTCAACTTGCACAAGTAGTTCACCTTTTCCTCTATGCACACCAATATGACTACCACATTGAGGTTGCACATCCCTCCAAGTGCTCTATAATCTCGTGGTTTGACTTACCCCCCTTTGGTTGCAACTAGTAGCATGTTCCCTCTTTTTACAGTTTTCCATTAATGGTATTTTCCCTTTGGCTACAACTCGTTTCTAGTTTTTTAATTGTGTTTTCCTTGGGTTTGGGTTGCTATCATGGAAGAGATAAATATGGCTAATTATTGGGAGGACCCAGTGCTAAAGGACAACATTTTTTGCAATTCCAGTTGGTAGATCAGGGGTTGAAGGAAGCATGGCATAGGGTTTTGTGGCTTCACTTTGCAAATCAGGCTTGAAGGAAGTATAACACAAGGTTTTGTGGCTCCACTTGGTAGATTGGGGCTTGAAGGAAGCATGGAATGGGGTTTTTTGGCTCGATTTCTTAACGAGGTCTTGCCTCCTTTTGGAGATTCACTCATGGACGATTTTCATTGGTGGGCTTATATTCAAAGCATCAAAATGGGTACAACTAGAGATTTGAGTCCTCACATTAGCATCACTGATTTTCTAGACTTTTGTTAGCTGGGTTTTGCATTCCTTGGAGGGTTTCTGATCTCCACCTTTGTCCCTCCCCATCTTGTCTGATCTTGATGATCCACTCACTTATGGGTCGACAACTAACGTTTTATCCTTGGGGTTATCTTCCCTGTGTACTACTCCTCATGGGTTACTGATTTCCATTAGAGGTCCCTATCTTTGTGACAATCTTTTGCTATTGTTGACAAACCTCACTGCCCTTTCTACCCATGGTCTTTATTCCCCCTCCTCACCTCTGGCTCTCTTTGTCACGCCTGTCGGTTTTGAAGAATTTCTTCCTTCTAGTTCTCTGGAAATCTCTCCTCCACCTGATAGACTTGTCTCCATTCCTTTTTCTTCTCCCATAGTCCCCCCACCGATCTCATTAACACCTCCTCCCTTGATCACAACCCCCCCACCCCTTGCAAGAGGCCACTCATTCCCCCGAGCTTGACCCCTGAGGTACTGCCTAGCATACCTTGTCACTCCCTCCTTAGCACACCTAGAACCTACCATCACTCCCTATCACACACTCTTATTCATTCATTTCCATGCAATTGAAACTAGTCCTTCCTTGTGTTTCCCTTGCACTCCCTAACATGCATTGCTGCCACACCCTAACACATAGCACATATTGGCATGCCTTAGCACTTGACATGTAATGTCATGCCTAACATTCCTTGGAACTTTCTAGCATGTGTTAGCACTTCCTGGCATTCCTTGTACACCTTGGTACTCCCTATTTGTCATGCCCTCATAGATAGCCTTACTTTTTTTGTGAGTTGGGAACCCAACCAAGTCATTGAAAAAATAGTGTTGTGCCTAGCTGAAAGTATCCCTTTATCTGAAACTAATTTTTCCATTCCCTTATCATAATTGTAGTATTACATCTTGCAATTCCTATTCAGAAATTTTCCTAACACAATTTATCCTTGGGACACTTGGAATTCACTAACACTCCCTAGCAAACACTCTTATTCGTTCATTTCCATGCAATGTGACCTAATTCTCCCTTATGATGCTTTGAAACTCCCCAACACTCCTCAACATGCATTGACACTATTTTGCATCTGTTAGCATGCTTTTTAATTCCTTGGCACACCTTGACACTCCTTAGCTATCATTCCCTCTAAACTACTCTTATATTTTTTAGAGCTGGGAACCCAAACAAGTTCTACCTTACCTACAAAAACTTGACCAAGTTACAGTTACTACAACACTATGCCTTATTCACCTAAGAATGTTTTATAGCTAATCTTAGGCTACTCATGTCCAATCTTAACTCATCCCACTTAACAACTTATCAAGTCAAGGCTCACGTCTAATTGTGGCCATAAAACAACTAAGAAACATAGTTTACATCTTGACATGCCATAACACCTGGAACATCTAACAATCCCTTGGCACTATGTTGCACGTGTTAGCATCCTATACATTCCTTGGCATGTTTTGGCACTCCCTATCACACCCTACCACTCCCTGACACGCAATGGCACTCTAGCATTCCTTGGCACTGCCTAGCATATAACTTTGTCACTCCCTCAACACACTTGGAACTCGCTAACACTCCCTATCACACACTCTTATCAATTCATTTCCATGAATTTTGAGCTAGTTCTCCCTTGTGTTTCTATAGCACTCCCTAAAAATCCCTGGCACACATTGGCACACCCTACCACTTGGCACATATTGGCATGTCACCCTGACACTCTTTCGTTCCTTAGCACTACCTAGCATACCTTGTCACTCCCTCCTTAGCACACCTAAAACTCACTAACACTCCCTGTCACACACTCTTATTCATTCATTTACATGCATTTGAAACTATTGCTCCCTTGTGTTTCCCTTGCACTCCATAACATTCCCAAACATGCATTGGCATACCCTAGCACCTGGAACATCTCAGCGTGTTTCTGTGGCCTCTAGCATTCCTTATCACTGCCTAGTATACCTTGTCCCTTCCTCCATAGCACACTTGGAACTCATTGACACTTCCTATCACAAAATCTTAATCTCTCATTTGCATGCATTATTTTCACCTTGTGTTCCCTTGTGTTTCCCTAACACTCCCTAACACTTCCTAGCATGTGTTGGCACACCCTGGCACCTGACGCATCTTGGCTAAATGTCACTCTAGCATGGTAGCATGACTTAGCATTGCCTAACATACCATGCCACTCCCTCCTTAGCACACATGGAACTTGATGACACTCCCTGTCACACTATTATTCATTCATTTCCATACATTTTAACCTAGTTCTCCCTTGCGTTTCCCTGGCACTCCCTAACACTCAACACACATTCGCACACCTTCGCACTTGGGACATATTAGTATGCTTCCCTAGAACTCTAACATGCCTTGTAAATGTCTAACATATATTTTCACTCCCTCCTTAGCACATGTGGAACTCATTGACACTTCATTTCCATCAATGTGAAACTAATGCTCCTTTGTGTTTCCCTAACACCTAGCCCTAATACTTCTTAGCATGTGTTCACGCCACACCTTGACACTTGGCACATCTTGGCAGGCCTTAGAAATTGGCATGTCTTGGCATGCCTAACATTCCTTAGAACTATCTATCATGTGTTAGTACTTCCTGGCATTACATAGCACACCTTAGCACTCTGTAGTTGTCATGTCATCATATATAGCCTTACTATTTTTGCGGCTTGGGAACCCAAATAAGGCATTGGAAAAACAATTTTGTGCCCAAACCAACATCCTCTTTTGTTTGAAACTTCTTTGTCTAGCCCATTATCACAACCATAGGCTTGCCTCCTGCAAGTCCTATTATGAACATCTCCTAGCAAACTTCGTCCTTGGGACACCTAGAATTTGTTGACACTCCTTAGCACACACTCTTATTCATTCATTTCCATGCATTTTGACCTGGTTCTCCCTTGTGATGCCCTAAAACTTACTAACACTCCTTAGTATGCATTCATAATGTCTGACATGTGTTAGCATTCCCTCACAACTACCCTTACTTTTCTTGGGACTTGGGAAGCCAACTAAGTCCTTCCTCAACTACAACAACTTGACCAAGTTACAATTACTACAACTAAACTATGTCTTATTCCATAAGAACTGACTATAACTCATCTTAGGTTACTCATGTCCAATTTCAACTTATCCCACTTAACAAGTTACAAGTTACCAAGTCAAGGCTAATGTCCAACCGTGGCCATAAAAAAACTAGGCAACATAGTTTACATCTTGACATGCCATAACACCTTGCACATCTAATAATCCCTTGGCACTATGTGGCACATGTTAACACCCCCTACATTCTGTTGCATGATTTAGCACTCCCTAGCACTCCCTACCACTCCCTGACATGCCGTGGCACTTTAGCATGCCTTGGAACTTCCTGGCATATAGTCTTGTCACTCCATCCTTAGCACACTTGAAACTCACTCACACTCCCTATCGCACATTATTATTGTTCATTTCCAAGAATTTTTAACTAGCTCTCCCTTATGTTTCCATGGCAGTCCCTAACACTCCCTGGCACACACCCTGATACCTGAAAAATCTTAGCATCCCGCCCCGGCACTTTAGAATTCCTTGGAAATACCTAGCATACCTTTTCACTCCCTCCTTAGCACAACTAGAACTCACTAAAACTCCCTGTCACAAGCTCTTATTCATTCATTTCCATGCATTTTAAACTAGTGCTCCCTTGTGTTTCCTTGGCACTCCCTAACACTCCCTGGCATACATTGGCACATCATGGCATCGGACACATATTAACTTGTTTCCCTGGCCTCCAACATGCCTTGGCACTGCCTAGCATACCTTATCACTCCCTCCTTTTACACCTGGAATTCACTGACACTTCTTGTCTCAAACTCTCATCATTCATTTCCATGAATTAATTTGACTTGGTGTTTGTGTTTCCATGATACTCCCTAACACTTCCTAGCACGCATTGGTGCACCCTTGAACTTGGAACATCTTGGACGCATGCTACCCTGGCAGTCTAGCATGCCTTAGCACTGCTTCACATACCATGTCACTCCCTCCTTAGCACACCCGAAATTCACTGACACTCACTCACACACACTCTTATTCATTCATTTCCCATGCATTTTGACCTAGTTCTCCATTGTGTTTCCCTAACACTCACTAACACTCCTTAGCATGCATTGGCACACCTTGTCACTTGGCACATCTTGGCATGATTCCCTAGCACTCTAGCATGCCTTGAAAATGCCTAGCATACCTTGCCACTTCCTAGCATACCTTGTCACTTCCTCCTTATCACACTTAGAACTCATTGACACTCCCTATCACATACTCATATTCATCCATTTCCATGCATTTGAAAAACAATGCTCCATTGTGTTTCCCTGACACTTAGCCCTACCACTCCATAACATGTGTTGGTGCCACACCCTGGAACCTAACACATCTTGGCATGCCCAACATGCCTGGGAACTTCCTAGCATGTGTTAGTACTTCCTAGCATTCCATGGCACACCTTGGCACTCTATCGTTGTCAAGCCCTCATAGATAGCCTTACTTGTGTTGCAGATTGGGAACCCAACCAAGTCATTGGCAAAACAATGTTGTGCTCAACCCAAAGTCTCTCTTTGTTTGAAATTCCTTTGTCCAACCCTTTATCGCAACCACAATATTTCCTCCTACAATTCTCATTCTAAACTTCTCCTAACATATTTCATCCTTGGGGAACCTAGAATTCACTAACACTCATTGCCACACACTCTTATTCATTCATTTCCATGAATTTTGACCTAGTTATCCCTTGTGATGCCCTGACACTCCATAACACTCCTCAACATGCATTGAAATTTTCTAGCATATGTAAACATGCCTTTTCATTCCTTTTCATGCCCTGGCACTCATTATCTATCACACCCTCAAAACTAACCTTACTTTTTTTGGGACTTGCGAACCCAACCAAGTCTTCCCTCAACTACAATAGCTTGAACAAGTTATAGATACTACAACTAGAATATGTGTTTTTCACCTAAGAACTTCCTATGACTCATCATAGGCTACTCATGTCCAATCTCAACTAATGCCACTTAACTAGTTACCAAGTCAAGGCTCACATCCAACCATGGCCATAAAACAACTAAGCAACATAGTTTACATCTTGACATACCATAACACCTGGCACATCTAACAATCCATTGGAACTATGTGGCACGTGTTAGCATCCCCTGCATTCCTTGGCATGCTTTAGCACTCCCTAGCACACCCTACCACTCCCTAACATGCCATGGCACTGTAGCATGCCTTGCCACTATCTAGCATATAACATTGTCACTCCCTCCTCGGCACACTTGAAACTCACTAACAATCCCTATCACACACTCTTATCCGCTCATTCCCATGGATTTTGAACTAGTTCTCCCTTGTGTTTCCATGGTACTCCCTAACACTCCCTAGCATGCATTGGCACACCCTGGTACTTACCACATCTTGGCATCTTTCCCTGGTACTCTAGAATTCCTTGTCACTACCTAGCATATGTTGTCACTCCCTCCTTAGCACACCTAGAAATCACTAACACTCCTTGCCACACACTCTTATTCATTCATTTCCATGCATTTGAAACTAGTGCCCTCTTATTTTTCTTTGGCACTCCATAATACCTTGCGTGCATTGACACACCCTAGCACGTGACACATCTTGGCATGTTGCCTAGCCTCTAGCATGCCTTAACACTACCTAGCATACGTTGTCACTCCCTCCTTAGCACACATGGAACTCACTGACATTTCCTGACACTCTTAAATGTTCATTTTCATGCATTATTTTGACCTAGTGCTCCCTTGTGTTTCCCTGGCACTCCCTAAATTCATGCCTACAAAGGTAATTTTATTCCTACGTCGGTTCTTTGAATAATTTCTCCTCTAATCTCTCCTCTTCATGGATGACTTCTTTGTTTTTTATCTCCACAATAGCATTCCGGACTTAATTGTAAAATTTCCTTTGTAATTTCTAATTTTCTTAATAAATATAAAAGCCCGAAATCTCCTTTTCCCCTCGCACAAATTTTGAAACCAAATGGTAAAATCTAGAATCTACATATCTAGATGTCTACTTCAACACTCTTTAATCAAGAATCTTAGAGACCCAGATACCTTTTTCTCTCGTGTTAGATCTAGAGATATAGATGATTTGATTAGTTATCATATTGTGCACTTCGACAAGGGTCACATATGTTTTAACCGATATTTACTTGTTAACCAAATAACTCGTTGGGCCCATATAACTTTTTGGCATGAGTCTCAAAATATGCTCCTTGTTGTAATTTATAGTTGGTAGAGTATGTACACCTTCATAGATTTTAATTTTTATAATTTAACTATGGTGATTCAATAACATGTTGGAGTAATATGGGCGAGGCCCAAGATCAAATCTTCTGCCTACCACTATATCACCAAGAGTATATCCAACAATGTGTAAGCCATATATGCCAATAACCTATTACTTAACAACAGTTGAGATGTCATGTGGGTGGGGGAACCTCCTCTTTGAGCATTATCACAGTAGACTAAACATGTCCCTTGGAATTGAACCTAGGTGAATGAGAGATCAAATTGTTCTCTCAACCACTCTGGCCTCCACCCTGAGACTGCACCTTCATAGATATTATCAATCAAACCACTATGCATAGGTGAGTCCCTTGTGCCATGAATAATGGGGTCTCATACACTAATTTGGTTTTTGGTTTGGATGTGACCTTAAAGTTAGATTATTATTATTATTATTATTATTATTATTATTATTATTATTATTATTTAGTTTGGGGTGGTTGTGGAGGTTGCTATTGGAATACTTGAGGAGGGCCTCAAGTGCCACATGTGACTTAACATGCTCTTGTACTTAGTCTTATTCCTATTTTTGGAATATTATTCTTGTAGGGTGAACTTGCAAACGGTATATTCTTTCTATTTTTATATATTCTAGGAGGGCACACTCATGGAAACATTTTTTAATATTCTTGCACACACATGCACAAACAATTTCATGGAGTTTTGGCATGGTAAAAACCCTAATTCACCCTCATCTCCTTGGATATGCTTTGAGGAGATGAACCACTTTATATTTTAGTATTTCTAGCATTTATATTCTCATGGAGTGCTATATTTACTTGGCATCTTTCACATTTATCTATGTAGTTAGCCCATCAGGACAGGAAAAATGGTGGATGTATATCCTGCACTAGAAGGCATTTTCCAACCAATATAGGGGCCCAATCAGGTTCAAAACTTGGTTTACATATCTAGCAAGGCTTGTGGGAATTTGCGCTAGGCTTAGGAGTATAATGGAAATTCAATTGACTTGTTCCCATGTCTCGTCGGTGACCAGTAACAAGTTTATCAATTTTCTTGATAAAAAAAATCTATCATGTTGATTACCTCGGAATTCACAGATGTAGAGTGGTTGCATGAATGCATAGTTTTAGAGGGTGAATTCTATGTGGAAACATGTATTTGACTTGGTTTGATGCCTATTTGTGGTGGTGCATCCCTTTAAAGAGCATTGTTTGGTGCATATTACTACTATTTTTGGATGGGAGCTAATATTCAGGAAGGGCTAGTTTCCACATGTTGTAATGTGGTCCACCACAAAATTAAGAGGGATCTAATTACTCTATCACTATAATATTTTCTTGACATGCCATGGAGTTAGTTAAAATATAACATTTTTTTGTATAAGAGAAGAGATTAACTTTATAAGGTGATCTCCCTCACCATTATAATGGTGGATAATTTTTGGATGAAGGAGGTCTCCCCTTGGGCTACATTTTATTTAAATTTTTCAATCTTAACATAAGATTGGAGTTATCATTCTATCATATGAGAGGCTTAATTTTTGCATGCATTTAATGTTTTTGGATAGTTTTAGGAATCTCTTATAAAGCATATTTTGTGAAGGCTTTATAATGTGGCATTTATCATTTGGATGGGAGTATTTATGGGGATTCTCCTTCTAATTTTATTTTTATTGTTATATATTTGCATATATTAATTCATTTTTTTGAACCATGGGAATTAGTAACTTGTTATAATGACCTAGGCTAGGCTTGAGATTAAACAAACTGGATGCACTATAACCTAAGAGTATATTCAACAACCCAGAAGCCATGTATGCCAATAACTTGTGACTTAGCAAGGGCTGAGGTGTCTCAAGGAACATTGGAGTGCAACTATATTTGAGGGGCATATACCCTTCTATATTTATCACAATGGATTAGAGTCTCATTGGGGATTCAAATTGGGTGGAGAGAGTGAAAAACCTATCCATCCTACGATATTGTCAATCCACCTCGATGCTATCTATAATACTTCCTCACTATCAATGACGTTGTTATTGTAATTAATAAATCATTGTAGGGCAACATGTCCTCCAACTTGTTCAAGAGTAGTACTAATAGGACACTTCAAGACTCACTACCATAACTATTTTTGACATTATCAAGTTTGATTTTGGCATGTTATTTGCAAACCTCTCCTCCATAACTATTCACCAAGCAACCCTTTTTAGAGTGATATCCTTTACTCTATTTGCCCTAGATTTGGTAGACACTATTTTTGTGATTTTTCTTCATCTTTCACTTGCCATACCACTCACTATTCCATTATGATACTACTACCCATTTTGTTAAGGCTCTCTCTTCAAACTTCAACTCGTGCCTCCATTCGATAAATTTAGTAATCTTATCAGTAGAGATGTCTTGCTCATGTTGGACAAGATTCAAGTAGAAGTGTGTGGAAGAATTATTGTGGTCACTATAGGTAACCTTCGTAAGTGTACAAAACTAGCCCCTTAATTCCTAGGAATATACATTATATAAGGGTTTTAGATTGTTGTAATAGAGGCACTGAAGCTTCCTTAACCAAACATATACCCACATAGTCTATGTCTCCAACCAAAAACATGTTAAACATTCCCAAAGCCATGTGACATGCTCAACTAAAAATATGCATTATACACAAAATGCACACATAAAAAAACTTTTACATTATATGTTAGATATATCTACACAAGAAGAGTCTAAACATTTTTTTTTTAAAGAAATTATCATTGATGTCCAATTCTATTTGCAATTCCAATAATCGTTGTAAATTTTAACTGAGTTTTTTTAAAAAACCAATAGAAAAATATACTTAAAAATATTAAAAACCGAAAACATTTAAATGCGTATAACCCTAGTTTGAGGTGATGTGTTTTTCATATCTATATTACCAAAGAGACCTATATACCACCTATTAGGACATAGAATTTATAGCCTCACCTAGAGCACACCCATCTCATAGTTCTAGATTAGCTTTTCTGGCTCGTAGATGTAACTGCCCATTGCCCTGTTCTGTCTCTTCTTTTTGTGTTGGTTTTCTTCGAATCCTTTGTTTTTCAGTTAAGGCTTTATTCTAGGGCTTTGTCTTTCCATGTTACAAGTTTTAAATTGAAAAGATACATGAGATCCTGCACATTCAGGTCGGGCAATGTGGGAACCAGATCAATGACAAGTTTTGGGAAGTTGTCTCTGATGAACACGAGATCAATCCCACTGGGAGATACCAGGGAACTTCTGATCTAAAACTCGAAAGGGTTAATGTTTACTACAATGAGACGAGTTGTGGTAGATTTGTGCCCCATGTTGTGCTCATAGATCTTGAGCCTGGGACCATGCACATTGTGAGGACTAGGCCTTATGGCTAGGACTTCGGGCCTGATAACTTTTCTTTTGGCCAATCTGGGGATGGAAATAACTGGGCCAGGGCCATTATACTGAAGGGGACAAGCTCATTGATTCCTTGTTGGATGTCATCAGGAAGGAGGAAGAAAACTATGATTATCTCCAAGGGTTTCAAGTGTGTCATTCTTTGGGAGGAGGTACTGGATCTACGATGGGAACCCTTTTGATCTCCAAGATCAGGGAGGATTACCCTGATAGAATGATGCTTACCTTCTCTGTTTTCCCTTCTCCCAAGGTGTCTGACACAATGGTGGAGTCTTACAATGCCACGCTCTTTGTGCATCAGCTAGTGGAGAATGCAGACGAGTGTATGGTACTGGACAATGAGGCCCTTTACGACATCTGCTTGAGGACTCTCAAGCTCATAACTCCTAGCTTCAGTGATTTAAACCATCTAATATCTACAACAATGAGTGGAGTCACCTGCTGCCTGAGGTTTTATGGTCATCTTAACTCACATCTAAGGAAACTGGCAGTGAATTTGATCCCCTTTCTCTGTCTTCACTTCTTTATGGTGGGATTTGCCCCATTGAATTCACGTGGTTCACAACAATACAGATCCCTAACTGTTATGGAACTGACACAACTAATGTGGGATTACAATAACATTATGTATGTTGTAGATCCATGTCACGACAAGTACCTGACTACATCTTCCATGTTCATAGGAAAGGTGAGAACCAAAGAGGTGGATGAACAAATGATGAATGTTCAGAACAAGAATTCCTCCTACTTTTTGGAGTGGATCCCCAACAATGTGAAATCCACTACATGTGGTATCCCGCCAAAAGGCTTATCCATGTCGTCCACATTCATTGGGAACTCAACATCTATTCAGGAGATGTTTAGGAGATTGACCAAACAATTCACCGCTATATATAGGAGGAAGGTCTTCTTGCATTGGTACACTAGTGAAGGCATGGATGAGATGGAATTCACTGAAGCAGAGAGAAACATGCATTATCAGGATTCTAGTGCATAGGATGATGAATACTATGATCATGAAGAATCAACTGAGGAAAGCTAGGGAAAATTCTTATGTAATTCCATCGAAAACCACTAGTTGTTTTAATGCCTAATAGTTGTTTGTTTGTGGATTTCATTTGCATTTCTTGTTCTTTCATGATCTACTCTGTTCTCATTGAAGGTTTTGGCATTGAATGCATAAAATTTGGATAAAAATCCTACATTATGTCCTTGGTTTTGTTGATCATATTGAAATATTGAAATATTGAGAAGATGTAACTGCCCACCAAAATTATATGTGAAATTAAATCATGCTTGGACACTCCTCTGTATTATATGTTATATAATTATGGTGTTGAATGGCTTTGTAAGACTATAATATGTTTCTGGATTTTGTAAATGGGAAAGGCAACAATTCTTTACAAATTCAAACAAGGGGAGTACTTGATAACAATGCCAATTATAGGATTCAATATAGAGACTATAATGTTTAAGAATCCGAGCTTCAATGTTTCGTACGTAGGGGGCCAAGATAAAATCTTCTATCTGCGGAGACAGTATATGGTCAATGCCCAGGTATATTCCAGAGTGAGTTTTTATCTGTTATTACTGGAAGTTGGCTCCTGATTTCTCGTTTAAGAAGTTTGTTTCTTTGAGCCATGCCTGTATATGATGGATTCAATTAGTAAATTCATGATATAGAATTGTTGGATTCATTAGATAAATTTATGACATGAGATTCTTTGTTTGGGGGATTTTATAATGTGTATATGTTGGATTCATTTGTAAAATCTATGGCTTTTTATTATTGGTGGGATTCACTGGATAAATTTATGTTTGCTTGTGGACATGAACTTTCATAATAATATATACTCTAAAAATATCATAATATATATTATTTCAGGTCCACTCAACAAATCTCACATATTATATGATTGTTGGTTTCTATATAGATGTTAAATTTTATAGATAGATAGATATTTTTTTTTTTTTTTTTATGTAGATTGTAGATTTTTTGTATCTAAGAGATAAAAAGTAAAGTTGACAATCAACTTTGTTTATATTCACAAAATATTCAAATTTTTTATAGTAATATTTTTCATGATTCTTTTGTTTTACAGGGTATTGTTATTATAACTGCTTTTACTATTAAATTACCAGTTGTTGTCAAGTGATGTTCAAATAAGCACTCCAAGTATGACATTGGTTAGGCAAAAGGGTGTTTGCAAGAAGTGGAGAAAACTATGAATGAGTTCATAGTCCATATTTAGTGTTAGGTAGTGATTTTATCTTGTGGATTTGTTATTTTCATGTCAATATTGTTCTTACTTATGCATTCATAACGAGATCAGGATGTTTTGCATATCTATTTTTGTTCTTTTTTGCCAGCTGGAGCTCATATGACTATGGATTCTATTTGAGCCAATGTTGATTTCCATCTCTTCTTTTTCTTTTATCGCAAAGTTTTTGTGGTGTATGCTATAGTTTTTAAATTGGTTGTTTTACTTCAACTTTTGATGGATTTTTGTGTATGTTTTATTAGTTTGGTTGTATCTTATAACATTGACTTGAAATAAAAACCATAGTTTTGGACAAGATTTGGTAACTCCAAGGAGGTTTATTCTTGGTGTGATAGGCTTGGAGTTTGTCTTGTTTGCTTGCATGATTTTGAATTATTATGAGTGGAAAGTGTCCTAAAAGCACATAATTGTTTAACAAGAAGATGATATATGTTGGGATGCATTTGTTTTGTTTCAACAAATTTCAATTTGTCTTTGCATATCCAAAATCCAATACATTTTTTGGCTGCTTGATTGTTTTATTTTTGGTTTGCTAAGAACCATATGGATCCACTTAAAGGGTGGAAAGTATATGTGTGTATACATATATATATATATATATATATATATATATATATATATATATATATATATATATATATATATATATATATATATATATATATATATATATATATATATATATATATATATATATATATATATAATTATGGTGATCAATATTATGGATGATGATTTTCTGCCTCTACCAATGTGCATTTATGTCAGGACTAAAACAATTTTGAGGATTGACCTTGCACTCGAAATAATATCAAATATAGAAACACTAAAATATTTATACTAGTATAAGTATGATTGTTCCTTATTCTTGTGTTTTTCATTGATTACTTAATGCAAATCCCTAATCTATACTTGTTTGAGTATATGTTATGATTTCTCAAAGAAGTGAGTTCATGGTCTCTCGGCAATATCTAAGGTGCCTCAATTTTCTAGATGTTTTTATATAATGGGTTTTCTAGCACCTGCGCCAAAGGTATTGAAAGTAGTAATTTCGTAAAATATTTTGTTTTTTCTAAGCATTTGTTATGTTTTTAGGAATGTTTATAATGGATATTTTTATCATATGGTCTCTAGGCAATATCCAAGGGGCCTCAATTTTCTAAATATTCTTATATAATGGGTGTTATGTTTCTAGCATCTAGCCAAAGCTATTGAAAATGTAATTTCATTAAATATGTTGTTTTTTTTAAGTAGCAGTTATGTCTTTGCGAATGTTTATAACATATAGTTTTATCATAAAGTTATAAAATTATGGAAACTTGTAAGTAATTTGGAAAGTCTATTTTGATGTGCATTGAGAGTGTATGAAAGGTAGGTAGATGCATTGTGACTAATGGGAGGGTAGGATGGCCCTCATGGATAGTTTTATTCATGTCTGCTGCATATGGAGAATTAGTTTTTTAAGCTCATTTCCCCATATCTCTAGAATGTTTGGATAAATGCATGTTCTTTTTATGATCATTATTTGTTGTCTCTGGTAGTGGTTATTACATAAAGTGATATGTCTGCAAATCTGAGTTTAATTTTTTTATAGAAAAAGGAAGTCTGCTCTTTGTAATTGAACCCCTTGAGTTATGTTTCTCAAATCACTTCCTCAAAATATAGAGAAAAAATGTTTTCATGTTCCATGTTTATGAGGAACACGGTCTATATTAAGCAGGTTTCATTCCACACACACAAATGTAGACAGAAAGAGATAACACCAATCCTATGTTGACAACCCTGGGAATGTATTTGGAGCTATATAACATAAGCATCAACTAAGGTTTTTTGAGGGAATAATACCACAATGACAAATTACTTTCTTCCATTTTTCCAGCAAGCAGATCAAGGTTCAAGAACTATGAAAGGCATACCATGGACATTATTCTGGATTAAAATTAATGTCCTTCTAATGATGGCATATACTACACTTTAATGGTTTATATTTTTCAGGTTTGGCTTAGTGGTCGATGTAGGTTTTAACCCTGTACAAAAATTACCTGCATATGAATTCTAAAACACAAAAAATAAACAATGCGAGAGCATAAAACATAAAACACATATACACATAGATTTTCCCCTGGATCCCAAAACTGGGACTACCAGCTTGATTTTTCATTATGTTCCTTTCAATGTTACAATACGTATTTATACATGTCGAAGCATCAAATACCATGGACCAAAAACCATGTACCGAAAACAATTGCGTCTAAAACCATGTGCGAAAATCATGCAAAAAACCATAAGTAGGTCCACCCAAACTAACATAGGGTCCAAAACCAAAATTTTCCAAGGTGCTGCCCCAGACCCCATAAAGGGGGGTTGCATGTACCCCTCAAACCCCCTGTGACCCCCCTGCTATGCAATAGGTGCAATGAAGGGGGGGCTCCACCCCCCCTCTAACCCCCTGGTTAACTACATGGGCTAGTTGTGGAAAGAATATAACACAACCTAACATTCTCCCACTTGCTGTTTTCTTTCCACAGGCAGCCACAAGAGAGCTTAGTCATTTATTTAGCCCGGCAATGCCCATTGTTTCTCTACACCAAGAGAACTTCTCAGAGCTCACAAATTTTGTCAATGCATCTGTAGTACTCTTCAAAGTGTCCACCTTTACCAACAACACCTTTTTGTCTTCTATTATATCCCTCACAAAGTGATACTGAACATCAATATGATTTGTCTTTGAATGATATGCAGGGTTCTTTGCCAAGAAAATTGCACTTTGGATGTCACGTTCTATCCTTATAGCTCCATGTACTAACCCCATACTTGAACACAATATTAGCAACAAAACTACTTCCCTGCTTGAATGAGTGGCTACCATGTATTCTGCCTCTTTAGTTGATAGTGCCACTACATATTGTTTCTTACTCAACCAACTGACTGCACCTCCAAATAGGTTAAACACATACCCACTTGTAGATCTTCTCTGATCCAGATCTCCAACCCAGTCTTCATCAACAAAACCATGAATATCCAACACTCTATCCAATCATGGTCTTCCTTGGTAGCACAAACCATAATCACTAGTGCCATGCAAATACCTGAAAACTCGCTTCACTGTTGTCCAGTGCTCCTTCCCTAGTTCTGACATAAACCTACTCAATACTCCCACTGCATGTGCAATGTCTGGTCTAGTATAGACCATTGCATACATCAGGCTACTAACTACACTTTTATATGGAACATAGGACATGTCCTCTTCCTCTTCTTGTGTCTTGGGACACTGTTCAGCAGATAACTTCACACCTACATGAATAGGAACCTTCACCAGTTTCTTGTCCTCCATATTAAACCTCTGCAGTATTATCTCGACATACTTCCTCTGGTTTAACTAGAGCTTCCTCTTTGCTTGATCTCTTTTAATTTCCATGCCCAAAATATAGTTTTGAGCACCAAGATCTTTCATGTCGAATTTGGAGGACAATTGGGTCTTCAAATCCTGGATAATTTCTTTGTCATTTCCAACTAGAAACATTTCATCCACATACAAGACCAAATAAATAACACGGTCGCCAATTAATTTAAAATACACACAGTGATCTTCTTTGCTTCTGGTGAAGCCAAGTCCCTTATAAATGTATCAAATTTCTGATGCCACATCCTTGGTGACTATTTTAGCCCATACAGAGACTTCTTTAACTTGCACACCAGTTATTTCTTACCCTTCACCGCAAAGCCTTCAGATTGTTTCATGTAGATTTCCTCTTCCAGATCCCCGTGAAGAAATGATGTCTTCACATCCATCTATTCTACCTCAAAATCAAATGCAACAGCAATAGATAAAAGTAATCTAATAGAAGTTACCTTAGCAATAGGAGAAAAAATATCACCAAAATCAATTCTCGAGAACTATGAATAACCTTTTGCTACCAAACGAGATTTGTATTTCTCCACCTTTCCTTCTACATTTTTCTTCTCCTTGAACACCCATTTGCTGCCAATGGGTTTCCTTCCATCCGGAAACTCCACCAGATCCCAAGCCGCATTTTTGTGCAAAGATGCCATTTCATCAACCATGGCCTCTTTCCAAAGTTTTCCATCCTCTGAATCTACTTCTTCCTTCACAGTTCTAGGATCATCGTCAGTAATAGATAAAGCAAAATTTGAATAGAAAGCAGATGGACTATACCTTTCTAGCTGCCTTCTTTCTCGAACTGATCTTCTCACACTCGGAGTTTGTGGCTCTTCATCTTCTGATTCCTCCTCTATTGTAGAGTCTGATTCTTCCTCCTTAAGCTCAAACTCTATCTTCTCAGGTTCCTTTGGTTGGACTTCATGTTTAATAACATCTTTTACCTCTCTGAGCACCACATCTTGGTTATACACAACCTTCCTTGTTACTGGGTTCCAAAGCTTATAACCCTTTAAACCATCCTTATACCCAATAAAGATGCACTTTTCATATTTACTATCCAACTTGGTTTGTTTCTCCTTTGGAACATGTACATATACATCACATCCAAATAATCTCATATGTAAAAGGGAGGGCTTATTACCAGTCCATACCACTTGTGGAGTCTTATCCTCCAATGTTGATGAAGGTGATCTGTTGACCAGGTAACATGTTGTCTCCACCGCCTCTACCCAGAATTCCTAATCCTAACCCAGCACCACTGAGCATGCTTCTTGCCCTTTCCATCAACATCTTGTTCATTCTTTCTACAACTCCATTTTGCTCAGGTGTGTATGGAGTAGTCTTCTGTCGTGCTATACCACACTTCTTACAGAATTCTTCAAATTCCTTACTGCAAAACTCTCCACTGTTATCTATCCTCAAAACCTTTATCTTATTCTATGTCGGGTTTTCCACCAGAGCCTTAAATTCTTTAAGCCTGTCAAAGACTTTATATTTCTTCTTAAGGAAATATATCCATGCATTCCTTGAGAAGTCATCTATAAATGATACATAGTACATAGAATTACCTAGTGATGGAACCTTCACAGGTCCAAACACATCACTATGCACAAGTTCTAATATCTATTTCACCCTCTTACCACCAAAGGGGAAACTCACCCAATTTTGCTTCCCATATACACAATTTTCACAGAAATCAAAATCCAAAGAGCTATTACTCATACCTTCTACCATACCTTTACCATGAAGTATTCAAAGATCCTTCTCTCCAATATGTCTAAGCCTTTGATGCCACAACATGGTCTTCTCTCCAGAGAACACTAGATTTTCTACTCCACTTTTAGGAACCACAGAGTTGTTGCACCCATCAACAACAATTCTACCTTGCAGCTTGTACATAGTTCCAATCTGAACTCCTTGCATCAATACCAATGATCCCCGAACTATCTTGCAAGTATCCTTATCGAACACTGTTTTTACACCTGCATCATCCATCTTGCTTACAAAAATTAGATTTCTTACTAATGCAGGAATATGCAGAACACCCGGAAGTTTTCTAACCCTTCCACCTTGCAACTTCAACTTTACTTTTCCATGACTAACAATTCTAGCCTTCCTGTCATTCCCCAAGAAGACATCACCACCATCATATTTCTCATACTCGCAGAACCACTCTCTATGGGGAGTGAAGTGAAAGGATGCACTTGAGTCAATAAACCATGCCTCATGATCTACATGTGTGCTTGAAGAAGCCAAGTACACATCCCCACCTTCATCTGAGGTGGTTTCTGCCTCTGTAGAAGGAGCATCATTAGATCCCTTTCCTTTATCAGGAGCTTTAGATTTACAATCCCTTTTGTAGTGCCCTTCCTTTCCACATTTCTAACACACCACCTTTACAGGGTTTCCTGGAGATTTAGATCTCCCTCTAGATTTAGACCTCCCACTTGATGACTTATTTTTGTTTCTATTCTGGTACCATCCTCGTACAGACAAGGCATCACCATTCTAGCTCTCCATATTTTTCTGTCTCATTTCTTCCGTCAGCAAGGATGAGACCATTTCATCAAACTATAAGGTAGTTGGATTTTTACCTATTGCAATAACCAGACTATCCCACGAATCTGGTAGAGAACACAACAAACTGATGCACTTATCTTCATCTAAAATTTCAATATCAACAGATAATAACTGACTTACCGCAGTATTAAATGTGTTCAGATGCTCTGTCACCAAGTCTCCATCTTTCATCCTCAGGTTATACAACTTTTTCTGTAGGAACAGTTTATTCACCAAAGACTTATATTGGTACAAAGTCCCTAACTTGTCCCACAAATCCTTAGTCGTAGCTTCCCTTGATACATTCAGTAATAATGAATCTGAGACACACAATCGTATTGATCTCTTTGCCTTCCAATCCAACTTCTTCCATTCTTCATCGGAAACTCCCGTTGGTTTAGTAACTAGATCTATCGCGATCCACAGATCTTTATCCACCAACAGATCCTCCAGCTTGAGTTTCCACAACTCAAAACTCTGACCATTAAATTTCTCGATCTCTATCTTTCCACTGCTCATCATCTTCTTTCACCACTAGAATCAATCTCACAGATCTCCCACTGAACATGGTCTACCACAAGCTCAAGCAAATCCCCTCAGCAACAAAGGCATCCCCTTGAAGCCAAAAACAGCTCCGATACCAAATGTAGGTTTTAACCCCATACAAAAATTAACTGCATATGAATTCTAAAATGGAGAAAATAAACAATGCGAGAGCATAACACATAAAACACATATACACAGAGATTTTCCCTTGGATCCCAAAACCAAGACTACCAACTTGATTTTTCATTATGTTCCTTTCAATGTTACAATACACATTTATACATGCCGAAGCATCCAATACCATTGACCAAAAACCATCGTGTCCAAAACCATGGACCGAAAACCATTGCGTCCAAAACCATGTGTGAAAATCATGCACAAAACCATATGTAGGTCTACCCAACCTAACATAGGGTCCAAAACCAAAATTTTTTGGGGTGTTGCCCCAGACCCATAGAGGGGGATTACCTGCACTCCTCAAACTCCCTGTGCCCCCCCCCCCCCCCCCCCCCACGCAATAGGCACAACAAAGGGGGGCTCTGTCCCCCGTCTAACCCCCTGGTTAACTACGTGGGATAGTCATGGAAAGAATATAACACAACCCAACAGTCGAGATGGAGCACCAGCATGTAAAGAGCATGGGTTCAAACCTTGATGTAGAGCACTTGAGTGTCTATGGGGGGAAGTCATCTGACTTCCCAGAGTTAGCTTTCCTTCACCATTAAAGGGGTTTAACCCACGTCCAACAAGCCAAATTGGTTTAAAACTTTAAATGTTGATGTTTACTATTTTTTTCCTGCTCCCAACCGCTCCCATCCTAAGTATAGGCACACAAATGGATGTTTACTGTCCCTTTCTTACCATAACCCACCCTATCCCAACCCTTTCAAGCAGCTTTTTTGGATCCCTTTTGAGAGTGCGATTCAGAGAATGCTTCAAAGGGTGCCCAAGATGGTCGAATTTCTATGACTGAAAATCCTTAAAAGCTAGACAATCATGATAAAAAATTCATAAACAGGAGGTGTGGCCTCTCAGAACACAGATAGAATACGAATGTTTATCGAGTTACACTTGAACCCAGAGTTTGGCTAAAAATAAAAAACTTGTTTTCTAATTTCTTGATAACCAGTGAAGCACAAAAAAGCTAAGGAAAATAGATTAATCGATAACCCGAATTACCCTAAAATCTGAGAAAATTGTAGACGTTTCAAGCAATCCATGTCCCCTTTTTTCTATATTCACAATCGCTTCCAAAAAAGAGAAAATTATGCCATTATTAAAACAATAATCCATGCAAATTTCCAACTAATCATAGAAAATGGGGGAGCAAGGTGATCACTGAAAGGAATCATGCGATAACATGGTAGTTCTTCTCTCATGAAATTTTTCTCGAAGCATCATGATATTCATAAATTTGTGGGATGAACAATAGAATAAATAAATCAATTGAAATCTATGGGAACATGCTTCTGATTGAGTAGGAAAGGCATCTGAAGTGAATCCTAGCAATGCCTTTGCCTTGCTAACTATCCAAAAAACATGCATGGCTTGCTCTAAGGCTCTAAAGCCTTTCTCTTATCTATAGGATAGTTGGGCCATGCTTGAGATCTGAAAATGAGGTAATGATTTACTTCAATTTGCATGAAAGTTAAAGCCTCAAAATGTGTTTTTCTAGAAATAGATTTATGAGTAGATATATTATGGATGTATGAGGTGCAATTGATAGCTTGAGCCCACAATTTTGATGCAAGAGATATTGCATGAAAAATGAAACTAGCTATCTCTTTCAAAGATCTATTATTCCTCTCAAACACCCTGTTTTGCCGCAGAGTGTAAGGAACTGTATGTTGCAATTGTATGCCTGTTTCATTACAAATATTTTGGATATGTTTTTTGACATATTATTTCTCATTATATGTGTGGAGGATCTTGATGTGTTTTCCAAACTGACTTCACCACTTCTTGATTGTCTTATTTTTGGTTTGCTAAGTGGTTTGGGCCCTGAGATGACTGCGTGCTTTGGCTCAAGAAAATGTGACCTTGGGGCATAAAAGTAGTAAGTGTGACTCAGGAAAAGGAAAGGATTTATACTTGTTAAAGAGAAACTCCTTTCATGAGTTTTATTGTTGTTATATTAGTTTTTGTCATTTCATGGACTTTATATAAATTTCAGCTCAATATGTGTACTAAATTGTATGCTTTTGGAGACTAATATAATATTGTGCTTGTTGCGTAGTTTGAGTTTGCCTTCTCAACATTGCCTTTGTTTCCCATGTTTTGTTCAATCCTGGCTTTCATTCGTTCACTTCAAGTGGAAGTTATGACAATGATATCTAATCCCAAAAATGTAAATAATAATTGTTGTTTGATAATTTCATGCCTCGCAATATCAACTTTTAAATCTTTCCAACACGTTGATTGTGCCTTGAATGCATTGGATTTATCACATATAAACATGTTGAATGTGCCTTGAGTGTGTTGGAAGAACCCATCAAGATTATTGATGGTAAAATGGTTGTCTGTAATTTGGTAATTGTTGGGTAGCAACAATCGTAGTTGAACCAACTCCTTCAACAACCCATACAGCTAGTTAATCCCTCTCAACTCCAACAAAACATTCTTCCACCCATGGTACCTGTATAACCCATGAAACCAGCTAATCGCTTTCAACTAGCTACAACAAATCCTAACTTAAGAAGGTCTATGTGGGTAATGTTCCTGAACACATGTAACATGCTAGAATGACTAATTTTTCTTCTCGTTATGCAAACATTGAAGAAGGCCTTGGTCGTTGAAAAACAAACTGGTAAGTCAAAAGGATAACTCCCTTATTCTTTACATAACAATTGAAGCAAGAAATAAAACCTTGGAAGACCTTGTTAAATCAATAGATGGGCATCAAAGTTTTTGTAAATTAGCATTTGAAGGAAAAAGATAGAAAGTTGCAGCAAACCAAGGCCAAGTTGTTCCTGATTTGAAGGATAAAGTTGATGTAAATCACGTTTCACAATATGGTGGATTGGTTCATGGACTAGTCAACCTATTGAAACATGGCAACAAGAATATTCTAATTTAATTTTTCCTTGAGATTAAAATCGAATTTAGTCTTAACATCGACTTGAAAATAATTAATTAATTTATTTTAAATTAATTAGTTGGAGAAATTCAAGTTAGAAGTCTTTCTAAAGTCATGCAAGAGTTATCCCTTAAATTAAGGAGATAAGATTGAGTTATATTTGAGTTGTAATTAGTTAACTCAGTTTACTGAGTTAAGTCCAGTGAAATTAGTTCCAAATTATTTGAAGAACTAATAGTGAGTTAAAAGTTAGTTGATGCATTAATGCACTCAACTAGTGCTACTCTAGTTAACTGAATATTCCCTCATCAGAAACTCATGCATGTCTATTATGAGAAAGACCAGTTGAGATTAATGTTCAAGGACAATGTACTATTAGTTGCATGTGTTTTCTCATGGAGAAAACTCATGCATGCAGTCAAGGATTCATCCTTGAGGATTGTGCACTTTTGAAGGCTTGGTTTTCCACTTGGTAAAAGTAAAATAATCCACAAGGAACAACGCAAGGAAATAGGAGCTTGGAGGGTAGAGATGAAGGCTGGAGAGAAGCCAAGGTTGCATGTGAGCATCTATGAGGATTGTACTGAGAGTTGGCTAGCTGTGAGAGCTAAAGCTTTGTATAATTCCTATGTATTTCCACCATGTATGATAATACAATAGTGTGGGGTTTTTATCTGAGGATTTCCCCAAAGTATTTTCATGTGTATTGTGCCATTGATTCTTCTTCTTCTAGTTATATTCTTCAGCTTGATCTTTAAGCTTCCGCAAATTGATAATAGAAGTAGGTTGTAGTATTCTGGTTTGATTAATGTTGCATTATTGGGTTAACCTATCACATATTTTCTACATGGTATCTATGCTGTGAACAATATACTAAGAAGATAATTTGAAGTTTGAAGTTCAGGGTTGCAAGTGAAAATCCAATTCATATCATACTTCAAGGTTGGCCAATGTTGTTCTATGGCTTGAGACTCAAGTATGCCTTGGAAGGTAGCTTGAATTACATAGCATTGAAAGATAGAAAGGAGGCTGTATTAGAAGATAATGGCTTGAAGGAATTCATTGATCAAGAAATCCAAAAGCCAGCTTCAACTAATGCACAAGAGTTGGCTAAGTGGAAGAAGTGTGTGGCAAAGGTGAGATAGATCATCCTTGAGGGAGTTCGAGATCATATTGTCTCGAGTCTCCATGGGAAGTGTTAGCACTCAAAATTTTCTCAAGGTTAAAGAAATAAATTTCTGAGGTAACCACAAACCAACTTTTAAATACATAATCTAGCCAATCTATACTCAGAGAGGGCTCTCTTTTTATGGTTTAGCTTTGTTTATGGGATATTAGGCTAGTTATGAAGGCTTGGGGGGTTTTGATTTTGTTTGGTGGTGGAATTTAGGAGCAAATGGATAGAACAAGGTATTTCAAGCCATTGGGCTATGGAATCAACTGAAGATGGCTTAACTGGATCAGATTGATTCAACAAAGGAGGGTTTCACAAGGCAAGATAGCTAAACAAGATACAAATGATAACTTGAAAGGGTGAAATGGTCTTGAAAGGGAGGAAGGGAAATTAAGAATCCTTCAACAAAGTTCAAGATGAGTGAAAGTGGGTGATCACTAACAAAAAGCAATTAAGAATTCTTTGTTAAATGGCCACAATGATAAACTAAAAAGCAGGGAGCAGTTAATAATTCCCTACCTATGATAGCTTGGAAGAAAACATTAAGAGTATAAACGATTTTAAAGACATAATGCAGTAAAGCTCTTTCTAACTTTTTTCGTTTATCATTCAAATATGAAACACATATGAATATTTAAACCAGAAAACTATAAAAACATAAGATATAGAATACTTATTTGTTTCTCATTTGACATAGGTATCCTGCAAAAGTCCTTTTCTTTATTACTTTGTCTAGCCAGCCATATAATAGTTGTTCAACAACACTTCTATTCCAAAATAAAGATTCTACAAAAATGTCTAAGAATCCACCCTAAAATACTTCAAATGAAGAAGTATTTATACTAATTGTAAACTGAAATATCTTGAAAAAATATCAAGATTAGTTTCACAAATATCTCCAACTGTTTACATTAATAGAACTTAAATAAAGGACATTCAAAACTAATGAATATATTTGGCACTATTTATATGGATTTATGGTGAAAAAGAAGAGAAAGTCGAATTTGATAGCAACTCTTAGTTGATGATGAGGCATCCCAGTCACTAACTGCATCCTTCCTTTGTGCATTCTGCCCTAGAAATTATGCAAACTTAGGGTCCAATGATACGCTTTTATATCTCAATATGTGATATATATGTCAAAAGTGAAAGAGCCTTTTGTATAAAAGAAATTTTTTGAGATAAACCTCTCTCCGTTTCCTAAAATTCAGCTCCAGCTGTTCACAATATTCTCTAAAAAATATGTCAAAAATAGGACTTTGCACACACTGAAAAATAGGCTATGAAGACATGCACTTATCTCCCATTTGGTAATACCCGAGTAAAAAGTGAGAGAGGCTTTTGTAGATTTTCCTTTTAGGAACAAAAATTTCCTCCACTGTCTCAAAATACTTCTTGGATTGGCCACAATAGTTTCTGCAAAACTATGACTTAAACAGGAAATTTATGAAGAATGTACCATTTCTGCTCTGATTTCATCTTTTAACCTTAAATTCCTTTCAACTGTTTTTCACTTTTACTTTGGATAAAATTCATTGTAGCTGATGAAAGTGTTTTCATCTTTTTTTAACCCTTAATGTCTTCATGTTTACTTTTACTGTTTACTGTTTACTTTTTACTTTTACCGCTCTGTTTTTTCATCTGTCTTCACTTTGACATGAATTTGTATGCTATGCTTTGTAACTGTCTTCTTTGCTGTTTATCTTCATGGTAGCTGATTTACTTGACTTGGTCTTCAATCTAATACTCTTTAACCCTGATACACTTTGACTGTTCTTTACTGTGTCCTTTTACCTTCACTGTATATTTTAGGTTTTTACCGTCTATTTCAACAGTAAATCATTTAATTTTATGTTTCCTATACTTGTCTTTTAACTGTGTTTTATTTTCCATCTCTCTTTGAATATACTTGATAAAAATCTTGGAGTAAACAGGTCTTATGACTAGTATTAAGAATGTTTATCCAAGGATGTGGTCTTCTGATCACCTATAAAACAAAACAAATTGTTAAAAAAGCATTGGTTTGCAGGGGAGGTTGAAAAGGTTTCATTTGAGCTTGAGAGGTCTATGGAGTGAGTCCACAATGCTTTTCAGGAGGTAAACCATGCTCGAATCAGTTAACAGAGGCTTCAAGTGGCGTAGCTGGGTTACATAGGGTTTTACTAGACAATCAGGTGAAAACAAGCAAAACTGGGGTTTTCGTGTTTAAATGGGTAAATGGTTGATATTGGCAGGTAAACGAAAACAACTGTTGGCTTTAACTGACTGATGGGATAGCTTTGTCATTTAGTGGAGGCGGTAAGAAAGAGCCGTATTGGTTTTCATCACACAAATTTTGGGAGGCTAGTGGTTTTGGAGGAGGGTCATGCGATTCCACTAGTCCGTTGACACGTAGCTCGACACTATTTGGGAAACCGCTCACATCGCACACTAAAGGTCGACCAAAAGGCTTGTGCCATATGGGAGATAGCTGTCAGATCTAAGGGATCCAATTGGATGATGGTTGGGGTAATGATGTGACTGATGGATAATAGAGGGTGGGCCCGATATTAATTAAAAGGGTTAATCATATTAGGGTGATTTGATTGGTCACTGAGTTATTATTTAATCCTGGTGACTAATTAATCCTCATTTAGTATGGTGGGGTTTCGGGTTCTTAATTAACCGCAGATTGGTTAATTAATTCCGTTTATTGATTTTTTAAGGTTATATTTAATCGTGGGACGGGATATGTAAATATTTGGGATTTTTATAATATAATAATACAGGAGCAGGTAGTGTTGTTGTATTTAGGATTTATATAATAAAATTAGTGGTTAATGTGAAAAAATATGATTGCGCGCTAAGTAAAAAATGTTTCTGAAAGCTTTTCATCATACACATTTAAAACTTAGGCTAAGTGAATGTGAGGGTTTGTATATAGAGAATGTGTTAATTTCCCTAAGAAAAATAGGATTTGACTTAGGAAAAGCTTTATCAAGGGATGAATGAGTTTGTGGAGGGATGAATGTTGATAAAGGGATTTAAGTACTTTAGTCATTTCCAATTATTGGTCCCAGGGTCCAATCCCTCCAAAAGTCAAAGAAATACTCTGAGACCCTCTAACTTTGGCAATTACCTTTAGCACTTAGGGAATTAGTGAAAGTTTAGGGGAAATGAGTAGGGAAGTTAATTATTTTTTACTTTGAATGTTGATGTGCCTTCCATGTGATACATGCCTTTGCCTAGTGATGAAAGTAAAAGATTTAAACATTTAAACTTAACATTCACTACACATTTATTCTTCAACCATCATCTACTTACCCTACCTACTTTATCCTATCATTTTCACTTCTTTATTAGGGTGCACTTAGACTGGCAAACCCTTTTTCAAACTTTCTTTTCTTTTTACATAGTGATACCTCTCTAAATCTATCCTTATTACATCCAAGGGCTCAGATTAAACTATTGAGCTCCTTTTATTCACTCTACCTATTTGCCAAGCTTAAACTGTTTGGTCAGATTTTATTCTCTATCTCTATCAACATGAAATTGAAAACATGGAATAACCAAGTTTAAGCTATTTGGTTACCATGGATTGTGGCATAAGTGACAAGCTGCACACAATCTTTATTATGCATAAAGTAAATAGTAGTGGCATTTAGACTTGCACACTTTCATGGTCTTTTCTTTTTTATTGGGGTTCATTTTCTTTTCATTTTTTGACCTTTCTTTATTCTTTTCACCCTTTTATTCTTTTTCTAGGGTATACCCTCTTTACATTTTATAAATTTTTTGTTATTCAAAAATATTAAAAATTTTGCAACAAGCAAAGGTATGAACATATTTAGGAGTTAAACCAAGTCAATCATGCTATATAACACCTATTGGTATAGGAGCATAACAGAAAGGATACTCCATTTTCAATGTGGAAGACATTGAAGGACCTCTACCAAAACAATAGTGACCAGAGGAAATTGGTGCTCAAGGATAAGCTTCGAAGAATCAAGATGGAGAAGGGCGATACTATTTCCACATATCTGAACAAGCTCACCACCTGCAGAGATGAGCTTGGCAGTGTGGGAATAACTACTGCCGATGATGATATGGTGAGCCTTGCTCTCCTTGGCCTTCCAAAGAGTTGGAATAGCTACCAGTACTCTGTGAATGGAAGGGAAAAACTACTGGATTGGGAACAACTGTGGTCAGATCTTATGGAGGAGGAGATCAGGTGGAGCACACAAGATGGTTCTTCATCCAAGAATGATGATGAAGAAAATTTGGCCTTAGCAAGTAAGGGAGGGAAAGGGAAGGGGAAGGCTTCCCATTTCAAATCGAATTCTTCTCATGGAGGGAAGAAGGGTGACATATCTACAGAAAGACATTATGCAACTAATTTCCCATCAAAGAAGTCAAAGAAGGGATCCCTGGAAGGATCGGAAGGTGAGGCATTAGCCTATCAGTTTGAAATGGAATTTACCCTCATCACATGCATGGTGTCATTGATGATGGGTTGTGTATGGTATCTTGACAATGGAGCCTCATTCCACGTGACTGGTGATAAAAATTTATTCAGTGCCTTGGAGGAGAAAGACCTCAAGATGCGCATAGAGATGGGTGACAAGGGAAGGTATAGTATTTCAGGAGTGGGCACGGTTGTTTTTCAGAGGGAGCATGGAGCTCCTCTCACCTTGAAAGATGTGATGTACATGCCTGGATTGAAGAAGAACTTGGTATTGGTCATGATGTTAGAGGACAAAGGCTAAGATGTTGTCTTCAATAAAGGAAAGGTGTTCCTAAGACACATAGCCATGGGTCAGACCAAGAGGATATGGATTCAGGTGAAGAATCTCTATAAAATAGAGGTAGATGATTGTGTAGCATTGAGTACGAAAGCAGAATTGGTGCAAAGCCAAGACATCGGTGAGTTGTGGCACTGGCAGTTAGGCCATTTTCATCATGGGGCTTTGAAGATAATGCAACAGATATCTACAAGACTTCCCAAAGGTAAACTTGAGCAATTTGACACATGCAAAGGTTGTACCTTGGGAGAGTACACCAAGTCTTCCTTTCATGATCGAGACAATCGAGCAAAGGCTATCTTAGAGTGAGTTCATACTGATTTGTGTGGACCATTCTCGACGGAATCCATAGTGAAGCAAAGGTATTATGTGATTTTCATTGATGACTATTCTCATAAATGTTGGATTTATTTCATGCAGAAGAAGGACCAAACTTTCACAAAGTTTTGTGAGTTCAAAGCTTTGGTCGAGAAAGATTTAGGGAAGAAGATCAAGGGATTGAGAAGCGACAATGATGGAGAATATGTCTCTCAATAGTTTAAGGACTTTTGTGCAGCAGAAGGAATTAAACGAGAGTTGACGACACCTCATAACCCGCAACAGAATGGGGTGGTCGAGAGGAAGAACATAACTATTGTAGGGGCAGCATGAGAAATGTTGCATGACCAAGGCCTACCACTTCACTTGTGGGCTGAGGTATGCAACACAGTGGTCTATTTGTAGAACAAAAGCTCGCATTGCATACTTGGGATGAAGACACCAGAGTAAGCTTTCTTGGGTAAGAGACCAAATGTGGGTCACTTCGGGATCTTTGGCTCATCGGTATATTTCCATGTGACAAAGGATGCATGGAAGAAGCTTGAGGCGAAAAAAGAGTTGGGGATATTTGTGGGGTACACTGATACACCTCATAACTATCAGGTGTACTTTCCTACCAGTCAGAGGGCAGTGGTTCGCAGAGATCTCAAGTTTGATGAGTAGAAGGCCATGCAAATTTCCCTTGAGAGGGAGCTCCAACTACAGGCTGTGGAGGAACAGTTGGTTCCTAAGGAGGAGGAGCCTCAGACTGATGTGGAGCAACCACATGTAGAGGTTCCAGGAGTGGAGACATCCACTCAAGCAGAGTCTTCTAGAGATGGATGGAAGCACACAAGAGAAGCTGACAGATTATTGGAGGATGCGAGAGAGAACGTGGGAGCACCATCTTCTCAGTGCAGATAGAGGAGGTCACTTGAGATATACATTGGATACATGGCCCTTGTTGGGAACTGTGTTGAGACTGAGCCATCTTCCTTTGAGGAAGTAGTGAAGCAGCTAATTTGGGTTGATGCTATTGTGGAGGAGTATGAATCCATAGTTCGTAACAGTGTTTGGGACGTGGTTATGAGAGTGGAGAACAAGTCAGTTGTGAGTTCCCATTGGCTTTACAATGTAAAGCAAGCTGCTGATGGTAGTGTGGAGAAGCATAAGGAAATATTTGTTGCCCGTGGCTTCTCACAGGTCGAGGGGATTGACTATGATGAGACTTTTCCTCCTGTCACAAGGTACTCATCTATCAGATCTATGTTGACACTATCAGCACAGATGGGTTGGAAGATCCATCAGATGGATGTGAAGACTACATTCCTCAATGGAAAAATTGAGGAAGAGGTGTACATAGAGTAGCTGGAAGGTTTTGAGACCTTCAATCATGAGTCGCATGTGTGTCAACTCGAGAGCATTGTACGAGCTGAAGCAAGCACCTCGTGCTTGGTACACCAGGATAGACAAATACTTCATCGGGTTGGGCTTCACAAAGAGTGAAGTAGATGCGAACCTATACCACATCGTGATGAAAGGCAAGCTATTGATCATCATACTTTATGTTGATGATCTCATATTGCCTGGTGATGATCAGTTGATCGTGTCTTGCAAGGAGTACCTTGCAAGAGAGTTCGAGATGAAAGACATGGGTCTCATGCATTACATCCTTAGCATGGGAGTGTGGTAGAAGGATGGGGAATTATTGGTGTCTCAGGGCAAGTATGCCAATGATATACTCAGGAGATTCCACATGGATAAGTGAAAGCCCATGCAGACTCCTCTAGTAGGTAACTGGAGGAAGGAGGTTGCTACTTCAAGAGAAGTGGTAGAGGCTACTATGTATAGGCAGCTTGTGGTTTCACTGATGTACTTAATGAACACAAGACCATATTTGTGCTATGTGGTGAACCAACTGAGTCAAGCAATGGTTCAGCCTACCAAGATGTTTTGGAAGGTGGAAAAGCATGTATTGAGATACCTTAGAGGCACATCTTAGTATGGATTATGGTACAGATGGACAGAGGGAGTGAAGCTACAAGGCTTCATTGATGCAGATTGGGTAGGGAGTCCATCAGATCGGAAAACTACATCAGGAGGGATTTTCAACCTTGGTTAGCAATAGTTTCTTAGTAAAACAAGAAACAAAGGTCGATTGCACTTAGCTTGGCAAAGGTAGAATACATGGCTGCAAGTCAGGCAGCATGTCAGGCCATCTAGATGCGGAAAATCCTAGTTGATTTGTTTGATCAAAGGATGGATCCAACTATGATCTATTGTGATAATCATAGTTGTATCAAACTCTCTAAGAATCCAGTATTTCATGATAGGTCCAAGCACATCGACATCTGGTATCATCATCTCAGAGACTGTGTAGTGAGGAGGATCATGCTGTTGTAGTATATTTTGACAGAGAAGTAAGATGTTGTCATTTTGACAAACACATTGTTAAAGTGTAAATTTGAGTTCCATAGAGACAAGATCAGGGTGGCAGATAATCCCTTTCTTGTTGAGAGGGAGTGTTGAAATATGGCAACAAGAATATTCCAACTTAATTTGTCCCTGAATTAAATTTTGAATTAAAATAGAATTTAGTCTTAACGGCTATTTGTAAATAATTAATTAACTTATTTTAAATTAATTAGTCGGAGAAATTCAAGTTAGAATTCTTTCTAAAGTCATGCAAGAGTTATCCCTTATATTTAGGGAGATAAGATTGAGTTATATTTGAGTTGTAATTAGTTAACTCATTTTACTGAGTTAAGTCCAGTTAAATTAGTTCCAAACTGTTTGAGGAACTAATAGTGAGTTAACAGTCAGTTGATGCATTTATGCACTCAACTAATGCTACTCCAGTTAACTGAAGATTCCCTCATAAAAAATCACGCATGCCTATTTTGAGAAAGACCCAGTTGAGATTAATGTTCAGGGACAATGTACTATCAGTTTCATGTGTTTATCATGGACAAAACTCATGCATGTAGTCAAGGATTCATCCTTGAGGATTGCGCAGTTTTGAAGGCTTGGTTTTCCACTTGGTAAAATTAAAATCATCCACAAGGAACAGTGCAAGGAAATAGGAGCTTGTGTTGGCATTATGATTCAAGTGTTGTCCTTGATGGAAACTCACTCAGAGGTTGGTACAGGTGCTCAGAGACTGGTACAGGTGATGACAACTTAACTAATGGACAGATCTCAGTACAGCAGGACAAGAAAGAGATATACGCAGGTTCAGCAAGGCGAATCAGCGTGTACACGCAGGTTGGCTTCAGCAAAAGCGCGTGTATGTGGAAACGTACCTTTGGTCCATGGCGGTTAGTCCTTGGAAGTTGTGCCTATGGTTTCGGACCATTGTGTCTCGACGGGCGTGTCGATCCCTAGTATTGAAGTTGATGGTATTGTGTTACTATGGTTTTGGCTCTTGGCATTGAGCAAGGCCTAAGGCTATATAAGGAAAAGATCACTAGGCCAAAGTGTGCAAGCGTGAGAGAGTGTATGAGTGATGAAGATCTGAGGAAGTGTGTGATCCAAGTGCTGGTTATGGGTTGGTGATCTGAACCAAGGTTTCACCCATGTGGAGGATGATGAATTATGGAACGAGATCTCAAGGCTTGGAATGATTATCTTCATATGGTTTGACTGTGGATAGATCAGATCTACTGACGCATGTTTATTATTATGATCTGGGTATGTTTTGATGTCTGATATAGCTGCAGAGCTATAAGTTAGAATTTGCAGATCTGTACGCGGGTTGGCTTTGGTAAAAGAGCGTATACACGCAGGTTGGGTTCATCCAAGTAGCGTATACAATGTGAAGTATGATATTTGAAGATGGAGTTGGATCTGGTTGTTGTTATGTTGTCTGGTTACAGTGATTCAGAATTGGGTGTTTCAGTGATTGATGATGCAGGTTGTACTACAATGATGATTGTCTTATGGATCTAGTATGAAAATGTATGAAACATGGTCCCGGGAAGATCGTAGGACGGCACCTACGTACTGGTAAACATATCAGCCAGTACAAGAGCCAAGGGGGTTGTAGCTCCCTTCCAGGAGCAGCTGGAAAACGAGTGAAGGTTGTAGCCTTCTGTAGGGTTGACACCTACGTACTAGTAAATGGATCGGCTAGTACAAAAGCTATGAGGGTTGTAGCCCTCTGCAGGTTGCAGCCTGCGTGCTGGTAAATGACTGCACCAGTGCATTGTAAAAGAAGTTTCTTATTAAAGAAGAAAGAGACGAATTGCAGCAGGTGGTTTTCACCCACATTGGGTTTCCACCTTATATCATGGTGTTCATGTGTGTGGCTCTTGTGTGATGTTCTGTTCTGTTATTCTGCACCTGTTTACTGTTAATATGCTTAATAATGATCTGATGCATTTACTGAAGATTAAGATAACTGAATTATAAGATCTCTTGATATACGCGGGTTTCATTAGACATAGTAGCGTGTACACGCGGGTTCACTTAATTTAAGTAGCGTATATGTTTCTGAGTATGAAATTGAAAAGGTTTTATTGATCTGATAATACTGATTCACCCCCCCTCTCAGTATTATTTCCAACAATTGGTATCGGAGCCGGTCCTTCAGAGAAGCTTGATCGCTTGAAGGAGATTCGTAGAACAATGGGGAAGAAAGCACGTCAGAAGAAGAAGACAGCTCAAAAGAACAATGACAATCTATCGTTGTGTGGAAGCAAGTATTCAGATCCAGAAGCACCTCAGATTGAAGATGGACAAGCAAATGAAGCGTCAGATCAAATCATAGATCAACAAGATCTACCTAGCAAAAGGGAGAATGCCCTCAAAGAAGAAATCATCAGATTAGAAGAACAGTTGGAATGTGCCTTCAAAGTTCGAGAAATGCTGCTAGCACTGAATAAAGAGCAAGAAAACGAGATCCTCAAACTAAGGCATCAGTTGGATGAAGAAAGGAAAGTTGGAGAGACCTTGAAGAAGCAATGTCTTGAAAAAGAAGAACAACATCAAGTTGAGGTAAATATCTTGAAAAGCAAATTAGAAGAAAAGGATAAGCTTTTACGATTTCAAGATAGCTCTAAAGTCTTGGATGATATTCTTAGTAGTCAAAGATCTCCTGCTATCAAGACTGGTCTTGGTTTTCATGAATATGTTGAAGGTGAATCTAGTTCACAAGGTGAGGCAAGAAACTCTAATGAGAAATCTGAAATGCCCAAAAAGGAACAACCAAGGAAAGAAATTCCTCAAGGAAGATTCTCTACTCCTAACTATGGACGTGATAGACGATTATTTCCTCCACTGAATAATGTTGAATGTTATGTGTGTCATAATCTTGGACATGTTGCAGCCATATGTAGAAGAAGACGGTTTCAAGACCATCATGCAGAAAGATCATCACATTCAAGATACTTTAATGGATATTGCTTTTCTTGCAATATGTTTGGCCACAAAGCTGCTGATTGCTACAAGAGGAATATGAAACATGTAAGATGCTATGCATGTAACAAGTTTGGACATAAAGCAAGAGATTGCAGGAACAAAGCTCATGATAAGAAGAAATCATCAACATGCGTGAAGATATGGAAGAAGAAGGAAGTTCAGTCAGAAAGATGTGGCACAGCACAGGGTACTCAGCACAGAACAGACTCAGGGGGAGCTGAAGGTATAGAACTTCAGTGTTCTGATTCTCATACGCAAGTTTCATGAAGACAAGTCGCGTATATACGCGAGTTACAGGCTGCAAAGTAGCGTATATGGAGAAAGGGCAGCAGAACAGACCCAGGTTCAGTCATGGTTGGCTCAGGCTCAGGGGGAGCAGAATAGACTCAGGAAATGGTTCAGACATGGTTGGCTCACACTCAGGGGGAGAATATTCTTCAAATAATGCATTGTTGGCATTATGGTTAGAAGTTGTTGATAAAGTCTATGAAGCTAAATGATACATCTTACTGTTTAGGAATGGGATTGCAGGCTGATGCTTATGGTACAGATCATGATGCTGTTGGTGGCTTTCATAAGTCTTGGTCTAGATATTTCATCACTATGTCATGTATCTCTTTTATGATGTCAAGGTCATGTAACGGCCTATGTTGGTTTCCCCACTATGCCTGGGATGAATGATGAAATGTTCATGTATTATCATGTATCTTCACATGGTTAGGTGAATGAGTCAATATTGGGATATCCCCACTAGGTTGGGTGATGAATGTATGTTGAGTCTTTTGGTGATAGGAAGGTCTTCTATGATGTATAAGTCTTTGTTCTTTTTGTAGAACATCTTTTACAGATCTTGCCTACAGTCAAGGGGAGCATGAACAGCACAATTCAGCAAGAGCAGGATGGATAGATTGGTACACTTTGGCATACACAAAGGGGGAGCACATTTGGAGATTTCAGCATGTACTCAGGGGGAGTATGGACAGCAGTATGGACAGCAGAAGGTATACCAAGGAAGAGAATATCTTGGTCCACCCTTTGCCCTTGATGTCAAAGGGGGAGAGTGACTTGGTGTGGTGGTTGCCATCAAGTCCAAAGGGGGAGATTGTTGGCATTATGATTCAAGTGTTGTCCTTGATGGCAACTCACTCAGAGGTTGGTACAGGTGCTCAGAGACTGGTACAGGTGATGACAACTTAACTAATGGACAGATCTCAGTACAGCAGGACAAGAAAGAGATATACGCAGGTTCAGCAAGGCGAATCAGCGTGTACACGCAGGTTGGCTTCAGCAAAAGCGCGTGTATGTGGAAACGTACCTTTGGTCCATGGCGGTTAGTCCTTGGAAGTTGTGCCTATGGTTTCGGACCATTGTGTCTCGACGGGCGTGTCGATCCCTAGTATTGAAGTTGATGGTATTGTGTTACTATGGTTTTGGCTCTTGGCATTGAGCAAGGCCTAAGGCTATATAAGGAAAAGATCACTAGGCCAAAGTGTGCAAGCGTGAGAGAGTGTATGAGTGATGAAGATCTGAGGAAGTGTGTGATCCAAGTGCTGGTTATGGGTTGGTGATCTGAACCAAGGTTTCACCCATGTGGAGGATGATGAATTATGGAACGAGATCTCAAGGCTTGGAATGATTATCTTCATATGGTTTGACTGTGGATAGATCAGATCTACTGACGCATGTTTATTATTATGATCTGGGTATGTTTTGATGTCTGATATAGCTGCAGAGCTATAAGTTAGAATTTGCAGATCTGTACGCGGGTTGGCTTTGGTAAAAGAGCGTATACACGCAGGTTGGGTTCATCCAAGTAGCGTATACAATGTGAAGTATGATATTTGAAGATGGAGTTGGATCTGGTTGTTGTTATGTTGTCTGGTTACAGTGATTCAGAATTGGGTGTTTCAGTGATTGATGATGCAGGTTGTACTACAATGATGATTGTCTTATGGATCTAGTATGAAAATGTATGAAACATGGTCCCGGGAAGATCGTAGGACGGCACCTACGTACTGGTAAACATATCAGCCAGTACAAGAGCCAAGGGGGTTGTAGCTCCCTTCCAGGAGCAGCTGGAAAACGAGTGAAGGTTGTAGCCTTCTGTAGGGTTGACACCTACGTACTAGTAAATGGATCGGCTAGTACAAAAGCTATGAGGGTTGTAGCCCTCTGCAGGTTGCAGCCTGCGTGCTGGTAAATGACTGCACCAGTGCATTGTAAAAGAAGTTTCTTATTAAAGAAGAAAGAGACGAATTGCAGC
Source organism: Pinus tabuliformis (assembly GCA_031772625.1). Lineage (NCBI taxonomy): Eukaryota > Viridiplantae > Streptophyta > Pinopsida > Pinales > Pinaceae > Pinus > Pinus tabuliformis. Next base: position 624,190,667 of record CM062817.1, on the reverse strand, counting down.
AGGTGGTTTTCACCCACATTGGGTTTCCACCTTATATCATGGTGTTCATGTGTGTGGCTCTTGTGTGATGTTCTGTTCTGTTATTCTGCACCTGTTTACTGTTAATATGCTTAATAATGATCTGATGCATTTACTGAAGATTAAGATAACTGAATTATAAGATCTCTTGATATACGCGGGTTTCATTAGACACAGTAGCGTGTACACGCGGGTTCACTTAATTTAAGTAGCGTATATGTTTCTGAGTATGAAATTGAAAAGGTTTTATTGATCTGATAATACTGATTCACCCCCCCTCTCAGTATTATTTCCAACAGCTTGGAGGGTAGAGAGGAAGGCTGGAGAGAAGCCAAGATTGCTTGTGATCATTTGTGAGGATGGTACTGAGAGCTGGCTAGCTGTGAGAGCTAAGGATTTGTATAATTCCTATGCGTTTTCACCATGTATGATAATACAATAGTGTGGGGTTTTTATTTGAGGATTTCCCCAATGTATTTTCATGTGTATTGTGCAATTGATTCTTCTTCTTTTGGTTATATTGTTCAGCTCGATCTTTAAGCTTTCGCAATTTGATAGTAGAAGTAGGTTATAGTATTATGCTTTGATTTATATTGCTTTGATCTCAAGTTTGATGAGTAGAAGGCCATGCAAATTTCCCTTGAGAGGGAGCTCCAACTACAGGCTGTGGAGGAACAGTTGGTTCCTAAGGAGGAGGAGCCTCAGACTGATGTGGAGCAACCACATGTAGAGGTTCCAGGAGTGGAGACATCCACTCAAGCAGAGTCTTCCAGAGATGGATGGAAGCACACAAGAGAAGCTGACAGATTATTGGAGGATGCGAGAGAGAACGTGGGAGCACCATCTTCTCAGTGCAGATAGAGGAGGTCACTTGAGATATACATTGGATACATGGCCCTTGTTGGGAACTGTGTTGAGATTGAGCCATCTTCCTTTGAGGAAGTAGTGAAGCAGCTAATTTGGGTTGATGCTATTGTGGAGGAGTATGAATCCATAGTTCGTAACAGTGTTTGGGACGTGGTTATGAGAGTGGAGAACAAGTCAGTTGTGAGTTCCCATTGGCTTTACAATGTAAAGCAAGCTGCTGATGGTAGTGTGGAGAAGCATAAGGAAATATTTGTTGCCCGTGGCTTCTCACAGGTCGAGGGGATTGACTATGATGAGACTTTTCCTCCTGTCACAAGGTACTCATCTATCAGATCTATGTTGACACTATCAGCACAGATGGGTTGGAAGATCCATCAGATGGATGTGAAGACTACATTCCTCAATGGAAAAATTGAGGAAGAGGTGTACATAGAGTAGCTGGAAGGTTTTGAGACCTTCAATCATGAGTCGCATGTGTGTCAACTCGAGAGCATTGTACGAGCTGAAGCAAGCACCTCGTGCTTGGTACACCAGGATAGACAAATACTTCATCGGGTTGGGCTTCACAAAGAGTGAAGTAGATGCGAACCTATACCACATCGTGATGAAAGGCAAACTATTGATCATCGTACTTTATGTTGATGATCTCATATTGCCTGGTGATGATCAGTTGATCGTGTCTTGCAAGGAGTACCTTGCAAGAGAGTTCGAGATGAAAGACATGGGTCTCATGCATTACTTCCTTGGCATGGGAGTGTGGTAGAAGGATGGGGAATTATTGGTGTCTCAGGGCAAGTATGCCAATGATATACTCAGGAGATTCCACATGGAGAAGTGGAAGCCCATGCAGACTCCTCTAGTAGGTAACTGGAGGAAGGAGGTTGCTACTTCAAGAGAAGTGGTAGAGGCTACTATGTATAGGCAGCTTGTGGTTTCACTGATGTACTTAATGAACACAAGACCATATTTGTGCTATGTGGTGAACCAGCTGAGTCAAGCAATGGTTCAGCCTACCAAGATGTTTTGGAAGGTGGAAAAGCATGTATTGAGATACCTTAGAGGCACATCTTAGTATGGATTATGGTACAGATGGACAGAGGGAGTGAAGCTACAAGGCTTCATTGATGTAGATTGGGTAGGGAGTCCATCAGATCGGAAAACTACATCAGGAGGGATTTTCAACCTTGGTTAGCGGTAGTTTCTTAGTACAACAAGAAACAAAGGTCGATTGCACTTAGCTTGGCAAAGGTAGAATACATGGCTGCAAGTCAGGCAGCATGTCAGGCCATCTGGATGCGGAAAATCCTAGTTGATTTGCTTGATCAAAGGATGGATCCAACTATGATCTATTGTGATAATCATAGTTGTATCAAACTCTCTAAGAATCCAGTATTTCATGATAGGTCCAAGCACATCGACATCTGGTATCATCATCTCAGAGACTGTGTAGTGAGGAGGATCATGCTGTTGTAGTATATTTTGAAAGAGAAGTAAGATGTTGTCATTTTGACAAACACATTGTTAAAGTGTAAATTTGAGTTCCATAGAGACAAGATCAGGGTGGCAGATAATCCCTTTCTTGTTGAGAGGGAGTGTTGAAATATGGCAACAAGAATATTCCAACTTAATTTGTCCCTGAATTAAATTTTGAATTAAAATAGAATTTAGTCTTAACGGCTATTTGTAAATAATTAATTAACTTATTTTAAATTAATTAGTCGGAGAAATTCAAGTTAGAATTCTTTCTAAAGTCATGCAAGAGTTATCCCTTATATTTAGGGAGATAAGATTGAGTTATATTTGAGTTGTAATTAGTTAACTCATTTTACTGAGTTAAGTCCAGTTAAATTAGTTCCAAACTGTTTGAGGAACTAATAGTGAGTTAACAGTCAGTTGATGCATTTATGCACTCAATTAATGCTACTCCAGTTAACTGAAGATTCCCTCATCAAAAATCACGCATGCCTATTTTGAGAAAGACCCAGTTGAGATTAATGTTCAGGGACAATGTACTATCAGTTTCATGTGTTTATCATGGACAAAACTCATGCATGTAGTCAAGGATTCATCCTTGAGGATTGCGCAGTTTTGAAGGCTTGGTTTTCCACTTGGTAAAAGTAAAATCATCCACAAGGAACAGTGCAAGGAAATAGGAGCTTGGAGGGTAGAGAGGAAGGCTGGAGAGAAGCCAAGATTGCTTGTGATCATTTGTGAGGATGGTACTGAGAGCTGGCTAGCTGTGAGAGCTAAGGATTTGTATAATTCCTATGCGTTTTCACCATGTATGATAATACAATAGTGTGGGGTTTTTATTTGAGGATTTCCCCAATGTATTTTCATGTGTATTGTGCAATTGATTCTTCTTCTTTTGGTTATATTGTTCAGCTCGATCTTTAAGCTTTCACAATTTGATAATAGAAGTAGGTTATAGTATTATGCTTTGATTTATATTGCATTATTGAGTTAACCTATCACACATTTTCTACACAACCTGCCAATTATTTGTCATTGAAATATTGTGAACCTAGCATCAGTTCCAGTTACCGGTTTAAACCCATATGGATTAAGTGATGCAGCACTGTCAAGTTTGTCTATAGACCTTTTTGCAATAAACCTCCCTTATAGTTCCTTAAACTCTTCAACACTTTTGGAGGTTGGCCTCCAACTTATTCACCAAGGAACAACTTTTGGACATGCATCAATAGGTGCAAGAAATTATGGCTTTGGTCCATATGGGTCCTCTAGATATGGAAGTCACTCATATAGCAATTTTGGAGGTGAAGCATATCACTATGGGATTTATTCAAGTTGATGTGTTTCCCAAATTGCTCCATATGATGGAGCAAGTCATTTCCCCCTTACATCTCATCAAAGTAAACTCCCAGGGACATCTCCATCACCAGGTGTTCTAATTGGCATGCGGTCTTACTACACATCCTAGGTTTGTGCTCATACTTATTCTTCTTCTCCCATTTGTTTTAGTTCATTTTCAATTGTATTTATATATATTTGAAATGTTTTTTTGATATTTTGTCTTCCACTATATGTCAAACACCACTTATGAATATGTGAGAATTTTTCTTTGGATCTCCTTTATTATTTTTCTTCTTTCTCTAGAAATTGATGAGAATAAGTTTAGAGCAAGGTTGTAAAATAACCTGTTTCTAGCATTTTTTGTCTTGTTTTTAGTTTATTGCCACTACTTTTTAAAAGGTACCCTTTTTAATAATAAAATACCTTAGCTTCTTGCTCTAGGGTATGTGATGAGAATAAGCATAAGTCATTGTGGTGACTGAGGATACTACTGGTATTAAGTATGGAGTTAAAATCAGGTTGGCCAAATCATAGAGAAAATATCTGTTATAATTATGGTGTACGATTACTCTATGTGAGGGAAATTGTAGGAAAGATGTCATGGGCATAAAGGGAACTTGGTTTATAGGGTACATTTTAGCACGTGTTCCATAATTAGAATCTGTTATCTTAACTTCTTTTACTATTAAATTACCAGTTGTTGTTAAGCTATATGCAAATAAGCACTCCAAAAAATATTGAATTGTATGAGAGCGGTTAGGTAAAAGGGTGTTCGGAAGAAGTGAAGAAAACTCAGAATGAATTCATAGTCCATCTTTAGTGTTAGGTTGTGATTTTACCTTGTGGCTTTTTTATTTTAATTTCAATATTGTTCTTACTTATACATCCATAATGAGATCAGGATATTTTGCATATCTCTTTCTATTATTTGTTTCCAGTTGGAGCTCATCTCACTGTGGATTCTATTTGAGCCAATGATGATTTCCATGTTTTATTTTTCTTTTATTGTAGAGTCTGTGGTGTATGCTAAAGTTTTTAAATTGACTGTTTTACTTCAAATTTTGATGTATCTTTGTGTATGTTTGATTAGTTTGGTTGTATCTTATAACATTGACTTGAAATCAAAACCATATTGTTGGACAATATTTGGCAACTCCAAGGAGGTTTATTCTTGGTGTGATAGGTTTGGAGTTTGTTTCGTTTGCTAGCATTATCTTCTATTATTATGAGTGGAAAGTGTCCTAAAAGCACATGATTGTTTAGCAAAAAGAGGATATATGTTGGGATGCATTTGCTGTGTTTCAACATATTTCAGTTTGTCTCTGCATATCCAAAATCCAATACGTTTTTTAGCTACTTGACTTTTTTATTTTTTGTTTGCTAAGTGGTTTGGGTCCTGAGATGAATGCATGCTTTGGCTCAAGAAAATGTGACCCTAGGGCATAAAAGTAGTAAGTGTGACTCAAGAAAAGGCAAGGATTCATATTTTTTAAATAAAAACACCTTTCATGAGTTGTAATATTGTAATTTTAGGTTTTGTTATTTCATGAACTTTATATAAATTTCAGCTTGATATGTGTACTAAATTGTATGCTTTTAGAGACTAATATAATGGTGTCCTTGTTGCGCAGTTTGAGTTTGGCTTCTCAACATTGCCTCTGTTTCCATCTTTTTTTCAATCATGGCTTTCATCCATCCACTTCAAGCAAAAAATATGACAATGATATCTAAGCCCAAAAAGCTAAAGAATAATTGTGGTTAGAGGATTCCATGCCTCGCGATATCAACTTTAAAATATTTCCAATATTTAATGGTAGTCCTTATGTATTGCTTCTCACTGCAATCACATACTTTTTCCCCTTGTAGTTCTGAAAGTTGAGGAAAATTAAAGGGTCGTATCATCATCATTATAATCTCTTCTTAAAATACCCCAACCATTGAATTCTCTAAAACATGTTTACAACCCTAATATTCTAATAAACTCTAGTGTCTTTTGTGGGCTCTCTTCCATTAAAACCTACTCTCAATCCATAGAAGAAAACATAAAAGGTTGTTTTTGGAAAGAAATGAGGTTATCCTATTGTTTTATCTTTGTTTTTCCACACGTAGAAGGTTGTTTTTGGAAAGAAAGGGGGTTATCCTATTGTTTTATATTTGTTTTTCCTTGCCTTATAAACTTGATTTTAGTATTTGTAGTTCTTTTTATGGAAATTCTTATAGGAATGGTTCTAAATTTTGAACAATCAACATATGCATTCTAGCAACAATTGTAGTAGAATAATCTCAAAAAAATTCAAAGAAGAGGGAAAACAAAACGAAATGACTTTCCATTGTTGTGCTTTTATTCTATTGAGTTTATTGTGCTTCCTATCTGGAGTTTCTTGTAGATCATTGCAATCTTATAGTCATTCATGTAACTAACTCTGTATATTCTTCTTATATAAAATTGAGAAGAAGTAAAATGGCATGTAGGCATGGTTTAGAAAAAAGGGTGGTGAAAATGAAATGGATCAACATCGAGAATATAACCATAACCTTCATTCATGTATTGTCTTTAGTTGTCCTTTCACTTTACTTAATGAACTCTTTGGTTAAACTCTATTTTTCTTGTTTATCCTTGATTGGTGATGTGACATTGTGTCATCTTTTGGATGAATATCGTTGATTGTCTCATATGACTATGGTATCTCTTCCAATTATGAGAACATTTATATAATTTCTTCATGTCACTTTTTACACATAAGACATGAGCCCCATAGTGAATAATGGTGTGATTTCTAGTATGTACAATATTGCATTTTAAATGTTGAAGCTACTATAGGGATTCTTATGGAGGTATAGGGTACTTTGCAGAAGTTGAGATACTCCAAATTTTCATTTTTTGTTAAGTATAAGTTGCCTCTAGGATATACTATTTAAAATTTGAAGGCTTCGATATGAAAATTTCAGTGACTTGTAGCTTTTCCTCAATCCTATCGCCTCCCTATAGAACTAAACAGAATATGCAAAGTTTTCTTGTTGGTGAAAAATTAGATGGAAATTTTTCTTGAGTGGATAGGGTTTGATGAAAGTTATTAAAAATTAACAAGGATGAATATGGAATGGAAAGAAAATAGAATGAGATGGAAGTGAAAATGTTATGAAACCAGCTCAAGAAAAGATAGAAAAGATAAATCCACGCCTTAGAATTCAGCCTCTTTGAGGGGGCAACCTCCTTTACATTACATAAATGAACAATTCTTCGATGATACAAATGACAAAACCTCCTTTCTATATATAGGAGTCTAAGGAGTCACAATATAATCCAGCCGACCTAACAATAATAATATAAAGCCACAAAAATAACAATAGAGGGATTCTAAGGGGCACAGAAATAACAATATGGGGGTAATAGGGGTACAACAATATAAATAAGGGGTATAACTACAATAGTAATGGGGTAATCACTAGTATTATAGGGACCCAACATGCCCCTCTAATTCAAAAAAGTGTTGTCCTCAACGCTTGAGCAGTTCTGGATACTTCTGCATAAAATTCTCATCCTCCCATGTGGAATCTTCAGCGGATAAGTTCTTCCACTTGATAAGATACTCTGAAATTGATCGATTTCGTAGTTGTCGAGTTCTTGTTTCTGTGACTGCTTCTGGTTCCAAAATAATTTTTCCTTCCTCGTCAAGTTCTGGCAATATTGTTTGAACTGGGAGCTTGTCACCTATAACCTTCTTTAAACATGAAACATGGAAAACTGGGTGCAATCGAGAAGCTGCAGGAAGCTCCAATTTGTATGCCATAGTACCAATCTTTTCCAACACCTTGTACGGACCATAATACTTTGGTGATAATTTATTATCCTTCTTAGCTTGCTTTAGGGACATTTGCTTATATGGTTGTAGCCGTAGGAATACCCAATCACCTACATCAAAACTTCTTTCACTGCGATGTTGATCTGCCTGTTTTTTCATTCTATTTTGTGCCAACACGAGGTTATCCTTTAAGAGTTGGAGGACTTGTTGTTGATGTTCGATGTGATGTTCCACTGCCTGAACCTTAGAATTTTCTCTTAAATATGATGTGATTGATGGTGGTTGGTACCCATAAAGTGCCATAAATGGGGTCATTTTTGTTGCTGTATGGAAGGAAGTGTTATACCACCATTCAGCCAGAGGCAACCATTTGACCCATTGTGTCTGTTTATCAGATACAAAGCAACGAAGATATCCTTCCAAACATTTGTTTACTATCTCAGTTTGCCCATCAGATTGAGGATGATAAGATGAGCTATGAGCTAACTGAGTACCAAGACAAGAAAATAATTCTGTCCAAAAATTTCCAGTGAAAATGGGATCTCTGTCACTTACAATAATCTTTGGGTTTCCATGTAGCTTTTGAACTGTTTCCATAAATGCAGTAGAAACTGTACTGGCTTTAAATGGATGTGATAATGCACAAAAGTGTGCATACTTGGTAAGTCTGTCAACTACCACCATGATGACACTCTTTCCCTCAGACTTGGGTAAACCTGTGATAAAATCCATTGAAACCTCCTCCCAACGTTGGCTTGGAATGGATAAAGGTTGTAATAGACCTGGTGTCTTAATTGTTTCAACTTTATTTTGTTGGCAAACCAAACATTCCGCCACAAACTTTTGAATATCTGATTTAAGGCCATCCCAAAAAAATTCCTTCTTAACCCTGTGGTAAGTTTTTAAAAATCCTGAGTGCCCTCCTAAGGGAGAAGTGTGCAATTCCATAAGAATCTTTTGTTTTAGCTGGGAATTCTTACAGAGGTATAAGCGATCTTTGTACCATAACGAATCATTTTGCCAGCTAAATGTATCAGAAGTACTGGAATCTTGTTGTAGCTTTCGAATAAGTGCCCACACTTCTTCGTCATTCTTCCATTCCTCCTTTGCTTCGTTTATCCAATCTGGTTGGATAATAGAAATGGAACACAACAATGCTTCCATATCCTCATCCTTTCTTGAGAGTGCATCTGCCACCACATTTTGCTTCCCTTTTTTGTAGATGATTTCAAAGTCATAACCCAACATCTTTGTGACCCACTTTTGTTGCTCTTCAGAGGATAATCTTTGTTCTAAAAAGTATTTAAGGCTATCATGATCCGTTTTTACCTTGAAGTGTCTTCCCATTAGGTAGGGTCGCCATTTCTTAAGTGCATGGAGTATTGCCAACATTTCCTTCTCATAAATAGCTTTGCTTAAAAACTTTCCCTTGATTGGACGACTTTCAAAAGCAATGGGTCTTTCATCTTGCATTAAAACAGCACCAATTCCATTTCCTGAAGCATCACATTCCACAATAAAGGTTTTTGTGAAGTCCGGTGTAGCTAAGACCGGTGCTTGGCACATTGCCTCTTTAAGATGTTTAAAGGCCTTTGTTGCTTCTGGAGTCCATGAAAATGAATCTTTCTTCAATAATGTTGTTAGAGGTGTTGCTATTCTCCCATAATTCTTAACAAACTTGCGATAATACCCTGTCAACCCAAGAAATCCTCGCAGATGCTTTATGGATGTGGGAATTTTCCATTCCTTAATGGCTTTAATTTTGCTAGGGTCTACCTTAACTCCTTCATGAGATACAATATGACCCAAATATTCCACCTCCTGGACTCCAAAGAAACATTTGGATCTTTTTGCATATAATTGTTTCTCCTCCAATAGTTGTAGCACCTTGTCAACATGTTCAACATGATCCTTCCAAGACTTGCTGTAGATTAGTATATCATCAAAAAATACTAACACAAATTTTCTAAGGAATGGTTTGAAAATTGAATTCATCAAACCTTGAAATGTTGAAGGTGCATTGGTAAGGCCAAAAGGCATGACCAAAAATTCATAATGACCCTCATGAGTTCTAAATGTTGTTTTCGGAATGTCTTCAATCTTCATTCTGATTTGATGATATCCCGAACGAAGATCCAACTTGGTGAAGTAAATTGATCCATGCAATTCATCCAGTAATTCATCAATGACAGGAATGGGAAACTTATCTTTAATAGTGAGCTTGTTGAGCTCCCTATAATCTGGACACATGCGCCATGATCCATCCTTCTTGTGCACCAATACTACTGGAGCTGAGAAAGAACTTTGACTCGGTTGAATTATACCAGCCTCTAGCATTTCTGCAACCATACGTTCAATTTCACTTTTTTGGACATATGGATATCTGTACGGCCTGATGTTTGGAGGAACACTTCCTGGAATCAGATGAATAGCATGATCATGATCACGCATAGGTGGGAGACCTTTGGGAGTCTCAAATACCTTGGAATGATTGTCCAGGACTTTTTGGAGATCTGGAGAAATAGATGATTCCAATGTGGAAACATCTAGCGAACATAATTGTGCAATTACACCTCTTTTCTCCTTTTTTAGAAGCTTTGTCATGCCATTAGAGCTGATTATCTTTCCTGGTTTCCCTGCAATACCCCTTAATTCAACTTCCTTTCCTTCCATAGAAAATTTCATGAAAATTTCTTGAAAATTAAAAGCTATTGTACCCAAGGATTGTAGCCATTGGACTCCTAGTACAACATTAGCACCTCCCATTGGAATGGAAAGCATTGGGCTAGTCAATACATATTCTCCCATGGATAGCTTGATATTATGGCACTTTCCAGAACAATTTATTGTTCCTCCATTTTCAATCATCACTTGACACTCTGGTGCTGGATATAGGAAGCAATTCAATTCTTTTGCTACCCTACAATGAATAAAATTGTGGGTGCTTCCTGAATCAATCAACACTATTACCTTTTTCTTCTTGATTTGTCCTTCTATCTTGATGGTTTGAGGAGTGGTAATTCCCGCCAATGCATTACAAGATATGGTCGGATTTATTTGTTCTTCATATAGGCTTTGTTCCTGGAATATATCCTCTTCTTTTGACCTTTCTTGCTCCTTTTCTTCTTCCTCTTCACAATCTATGTAGAATAATTTCTTCTCAGCACACTTATGACCTTTTGTGTATTTGCTATCACAATCGTTACAAAGCCCTTTTGCTCTTTTTTCTTCCAATTGTTGCGGTGTCAACCTTGTAGGTTGTGGAAGAATATGGACAACAACACTTCCGTCTTTATAGTTGTGAATGGTATGCTTCCTAGTTGCCATAATTTTGCTTTCCATTTTTCTTGCTAACCTGAATGCCTTCTCTAATGAATCAGGTTCCCAAAGGCGCACATCATGTTGAATATTATCCTTTAAAGACCCTATGAACACATCAATCCTATGCTCCTCTGGAATATCTTTTACCCTTATGTTCAATTTTTGGAACTCCTCAATGTGCTCCATTATTGAACCCTTTTGTTTGAGACTTATCAATTGGCTAAAAAAAGTGTTGCTTTTTGTATCCTCATAATGTGCTATCAATTCTTCCGTAAAAATTGCCCAAGTGATAAATTGTTTACGAGAACAAAGCCATTGATACCATACAAACTGATTTGGTTCCAAATATAAAGTTGCCATACGTACCTTTTGTGTGTTTTTCACATTATTGAAATCGAAGAATTGCTCCATTTGTAATATCCATGTGGCGGAATCCTTGCCATCAAACTTCCTCATATCGATTTTTGGAACATGGTGAATCTTTGATCCAACATTAGCGTCTATGGTATCATGATTAACATTTCTTTTGTTCTCATCATGAGTTTCCTTTACTACCTTTTCACCATTAGTGACACTTTCTTGTAGCAACTTCTTCAATTCTTCCATATCTGTCTTCAAATATATCTTCAAATCTGCCATGTCTCTCTTCAAATCTGTCTTTGAATCATCCATCTTAGCTTCCATGCCCTTTATCTTAGATTCCACGCCACTTATCTTAGCTTCTGTTAGCTTTTGTGAGCGTGACATTTGTTGCACTTGTTCTTGTAATTTTGATATATCATGTAGCATTTCTTCTTCTTCTTCATGAGTCATGCTAGAGCTTTCAGGTTCCTTACTAGGTGTTTGCATTTTCTTTCCTCGGGGCATCAGTTACCAATAATAATGCTTTACTATGCCCTTTGAATTCCGTTAAACCAAGCTTACATAAAAATTTAAAAAAAAAACTACACACCTTTTTTCACTTTATAGAAGCCTGATATTGAATTTGATGTATCTCTGTAATTTCGAATCATTCAGTTTTGAAATTGATACCTGCAGTAGCCTTCTGCGTCCTCTTTCCAATGCCACAAGTCTGAGCCAAATTGGATTCTCCAAGGAAGAGTTATGTGAAATCTCCCACAGTGACTTTCTTTTAGACTGGTTCAGTAGAGCGAACTTGTACGACGTGCCACGAGTCACTGTTTCAACCTTTGAATCTAAAACACATATACAAGAAATTACAGTCCGTCCTATTTCTAAACCTTTTTACGAAATTTCAATCCAATCCTCAGAGAGATAGTTATGACGATTTTCCCCAGGTCACCTGTTTTGAATGTAATTCAGGAGTCTGCAAAAAGGCCAACTTCGTCAGATCATATCTCCGAAAATATCATGCGAAAAACTCTGAAATTCGGACCCAAGGTTCAGCGCCAATTCTTCTCAAATGGGTTTTTTTTGCGACTTCTGAAACGTCACAGAAAAAAAAGTTATAGCGAAAATGCCACGATGACCTGTTTGGAGCAGCGAAACCCTAGGATCCAAAGCTCTGATACCAAATGTTATGAAACCAGCTCAAGAAAAGATAGAAAAGATAAATCCACGCCTTAGAATTCAGCCTCTTCGAGGGGGCAACCTCCTTTACATTACATAAATGAACAATTCATTGATGATACAAATGACAAAACCTCCTTTCTATATATAGGAGTCTAAGGAGTCACAATATAATCCACCCAACCTAACAATAATAATATAAAGCCACAAAAAAACAATAGATGGATTCTAAGGGGCACAGAAATAACAATATGGGGGTAATAGGGGTACAACAATATAAATAAGGGGTATAGCTACAATAGTAATGGGGTAATCACTAGCATTATAGGGACCCAACATATGAAAACTAGTAATGATGAGATAGTTATGGTAATGTATGGAATGGAATGGTTTTGCTACAAAGTGAAAATAAGTGCTTTGATGTCCTTGCAATGATTTTTTTTTAGATTTCTTTATATCATTGTACTTTATAATAAAATTATTTATTCTTCTCTATTTCAAGTTTGTCCCATGGTAGGCTCTTCAATTACTTATAATTTCTTAACAGATAAATTAGAAACTATGCATGTCATTTGGAACTTGTGAACTATTGTGTATCATTTATGTTAATATAATATGTTAAGTGCTAAAGAAATTGTAGTATTAATTTATTTATTTATTATGGAGTGTAGGTGTTATCCTTTTTGTGTATCCTGGTGTGCACTATGGATATTAGCCAAAATTTTATACTTACAATTTTAACATATGCTTATTGGTTACATTTCAGGATCATTGTCATTCATTGTTGTATTTTGACATATTGAATTAATTAATAATGAGAAGCACTCCCAATTAGTTTTATAAACCCCATAGCCAATAGGATTCAAGCATGTACCTCATTAGTCATAATTTCATCATGAATATTCATTTTTTTTACTTTTTGGGATGCAAATCAATCACAACAAATTTACATGATTCACAAGGAGAGAAATCAATATTGATGTAATTGCATATTTTAGGTTTGATAATTATAGTTCATTTATAGGTTATAAATGTCTTCAAAGTTTCACTTATAATTGAGTATTCAACAAAACATATTGAGTATCTTATATGTAATTATTTTTCCTTCCACCCACTTTTCATAACTTCCATAAACATTAGGTAGGGACCTACAACTTCGATGTTATTTTGCTTGTTTAGTAAGAAATTTTTTTAAGACTTTACAAAGTTTTATAATTTATTTAAAGTTGTAAAATTTACAATCTATATAGTTTCAAGGTATAATTTTTTAAAGGGTGCTAGCTCAATGGAAGAGAAACTTCTTTGAATTAGAGGGTTGGTGGTTCGATTCCATCATGCCCTGATATTGATATGAAATGGCGACGATTAGTTTCGGGTGAAGAAGGCTCTTTTGACCATCACTAATAAGCTTATGGTGACTTTTTTTGACCATCACTAATAAGCTTATGGTGACTTTTTTTGACCCTCTCTAAAATATGAAATGGTGACTGTTGGTCGGGAATAAGTCTTGGTACTCACAAAGTAACTCAGTGACCTTATCTACCGTGGCATTGTCCCAGTAGTCATTGAGCATTGCATACTTCGGTTCAGCCTCCATCCCAATGTTTACCTACTTTTTTTTACCAGCACGATGATGTCAAGATATTCAATCATTGGTCCTTGAACCTCACGATATCCTTCAATTTCTGGAATGTTGATTTTTTGTGGATCTTCATCATCCTCCTCAATGTTTACAATGTAACACTCCAGTGCGCAGCTTAGTTGGGTCACCCATTCCAGCTGAAGCACTTCCATTGGCTCCTGGGGTATTTTGAAGATAGCTGCTTTTACTGCTTGCAGCGCATCATCAACAATATCCCACCAACGATCCTCAAACGTGAAGGTTAATAGGAATCCTTCGCACAAGATATCCCATTCACTCGTGCCATGGCGGAGCTCCATCTTAGTATACCAATTCATGGGTATGATATCCAGCGTATGACAGAACAGATGCACCCACTTAGGTTGTGGCTCTTCCCTGTAGACCTTGGTCCATTTCGCAAGGTGTGCACGTGGATCATCCCATCCATCATATTTTTCTGTTAGCCACATCTAAGGCATCCCAAATTGCATGCACATTATCCTCTGCATTCGCGCCAGTCCTCAAAACTTCCTTGATGCATACCCCACCATCTTACGTGTGTTGCATGCAGTGCCCATTTCAGAGCATTGAAACACTATTGTTCTGTTACTTCTTTCTCAAATTTGTTCAGGAAATCATCCACTTCGCTCAACCTGTCATACATAGGTAGATCTCTTGTTTCCATTGCTATGCAGCGTAGTGACTTTATCATCATGTTGCAATTGAGTGTGGTTGCCTCGTGTAACCGGTTCTACCATCATTCTATCTCCTCATCCGAATCTGAGGTGTAGGAGCTTTCATGCTCCCACGAAATCTTGTTGTCCGCTATTGGATTCACCCAATCCTACTTCCACTCGGTTATCTTGTAGATACAGTCTAGATCATCGTCGCTGTTGCAGTTGCGCACCATCTCTATGTAGCGCGATCCTTCCACAGGTTCTAAAGGTACCACTACGTGCAGTGACTTTTTCTCAAAAATCATCTTACGCTTCTTTAGATTTATCACTCCATTCATGTCAGTGGCCCAATCTATTCCTAGTAGTGTGGGATAGGGATTGTTGTCATCAACAATCTCTATCACTTCGAAATCTGCAAGCGTGCTCGCACCTTTGATATCTATCGTTATTCCTTGCAATCATCCCATTAGTAGGACCTTTTTCTGGTTCACCATTCGCAATTGAATAGGAGACCATTGCAACGTGGGCCTGCCCATGCGCTCCCATGTCTGCTTTGGCAGGACGTTCGCATTCGATCCTAGATCCAAAATCACTTGATCCATTTCATATTCAGCTTTCGGACTACGCGTGGTTCTCCTAGCATGGTCCCAACACATCCAGTGATGAGTTCTTGCAACACCTTCACAGCCTTGTTGTCGCATAGCAACTTCATGCATGTCTCCAGAAAGGTAGTGAGAATTGATGGGTCCATTTCCGGTTCCAGTTCATCTTTACTACCTAAAGTGGAGGCCTCCATGAAGCTCTTCTTAGCTTCCATGAATGTCTCCTTAGCGCACTCCAAATAAAATTTAGGTTCCTTCATTGGAGCCTTGCGAACCCAGGCACTCTCCCCAGGCTGCTTTCCTTTGTCATCCACTGTGGTAATACCACTTCGAAGCACGATATTTACTTTCAGGTCTTCCTCGCGTGGCTCAAACCTCATCATTTGCAGGTTCTAAGTCGGGGAAGGTTGCAGTGTTCCTTTATCACACAACCTCGTTATCAGCATGGGATAGTCCTCTGTCTCATGATCAAACTAGGTACAATATAAACATGATGTTATCGTTGGATTTGTACAATCGAAAGCATAATGCCCTGGCCCTCCGCAATTGTAACAGATCAGTTGTCTGCGACCTCTTCCTGGTCCCATTCCACCTCGACCTCTTCCGCGTTCCCGAAATCCAGTGCACGCCATCCTTGCATTTTGATCGAGGGCCTGTGTTTCAGTCTGAACTATATAGGTAGGAGTTTGATCCATCATCAGTTCATAACTTCTACAGGTCCGCTCATCGTGGCCTACTAACCTGCAGAAATTACATAACTTCTACTGGGACATTTTCGTATACTTCTGTAATAGATGGTAGTTATTTGTAGCATTCTTTCCTCCTATTTGACAAATCGCGCACCATAATGCAGGCGTCGCACTCGGTCATTCTTATGCCTTTGGTCTCAATGGAATTGGCCTTCCTCCCACTAGGTTGTTCATGAAGACTGGACAATGGTCCTTGTCATGTCTCTAGCCTTTGCACTTTATGCACCATACCTCCTCGCACGCTTCTGGGCGAGCTGTCCTGTCTTGTTTCAAACTCTGCATCTTAAGACACAAGTTTTTCAACTGCATGTGGATCTGTTGGACTCCCAGGTTAGGATCTTCTATTAGGGTCTCGTGTAGTCTCATTGTGATCTCTAAGGCCTCAGCCTGAGTGGATAGCTTCTGTTGTGATAGAGCGGTCCTTAGATGTTGCGTTAGCGATGCTACAAACCATGCGTGGTGTTGCCCATCCGTCAAGGTCACATTGGCTTCATGAATCATACACTTCAGTCTCTGATCGAGCTCCCAGTGGGTCTCGCATGGAAGCATCATGATCTCCTTAAATCCAATAATCAACTATGTCTCTGATTTTTGCCTCCTAAATTCCCTATTTAGTGCAGCTTGGATATCCGTGATCCTTGTATTTGGATTGTCATTGGAATTCTTAATGTACCACGTCAGTGCACGATCTTGCAAGGCACTGACCAGCATTGATTTCTTTATATTGTCGTCCATGAATCCTTGTGATTCCCATACAGCCATACCACAAACCAAAATTGGTCTAGATCTTTGTTCCCTATTCCTTTGAACACCGAAAACTTTATCATGCTCGCCATATTGAACTGTGGTGGTGGCAGAGGCGGTGTGGCTAAAGATGGGGGTGAAGATGGTGAAACTAGTGGTGGTGTAGGTGTAAGTGGTATGCGTGGAATTCACTTCCTTATCAGACTAATCACACTTCTTGGTGAAACTTTCGCGAGCTCTTCCTTGCTCTCTCGTAGAGGTGAAATCCAGGGACTAGTCTCTAATTCTACACTACCTTCGTTTCTGTAGATATTCCCACTTTGCGTAGCCCCAAACATCAATTTATTCACATAACCTGCTTTTCACACAGTAGCATTTTAATCCAAGTGTTCAAATATTTAACGTACTTAACTCGCAGTCCTTTGAGGAAGCATCGTTCTGCCTCACTGTAGCTTACTGAAGTATCTACCGTGAACTCAGTGATAAACCCTCCTATAATCTGATCGAGCCAATGATCCATAGCGTGCATGATATTATCTTCTGATGCTTCCAGTCTGCACACCAACTCTGGATTCCACACAATTGGTTTGTCGAGTCTACACCTTCCTTGACTATCTTCTATCTTCGTGATCCACTCGTACAACTCATAGGGGAAGGATGAAAAGAAAACTTCATGGATTTCCGTATATAAGTAGCTTTCTAACCACTCTTCCTTCAATACTCGCGGATTCTTGTTTTCCTGTGCCACGAACTCGTGAATCTTCCTATCCAGCCACTCTTGAATTCCTTTCTTTGTCGGATTCCAGTGATACGACATGAGACATCTCTTATGCAGATCCCAGTCTCAGCAACGGAACCATTTGTTGGCTTATTGGGGCCTGACCTAGGTTCAGAGTTGATTTAGCCAAACAAATCCCGATACTACTGGCCCTTTCGGCAACAATCTGTGGGGAGCAGATTGAGGTCTCACTCGAAGTAGTATGGGATGGTGCTAGAACCAGGTTTCCATACCCTGTAGATTTCTAATGAGTTCAAGTTGTTCGACCCTATGCACAAGTTGCTTTGGGTACTTTCCCGTACCTCGCAGCCTGAGATACTGCCTTCACGCAACCCTACTCAAGGGTTGAACGCTGCGCTTCTATGTTATTACCCAAGACCTTACTAATATTCCAATGTTAGTTGATTATTTTAGCCTACTTGCATGCTTTAAGTTATACTTAACAATATAAACCATTCATATAGGTGCGCGCAGTATATAAACAATATATTTGCAATTTATATCAAACATGCATTAACTCAAGAATAGATACACAGAATTATGATAAAAATTCTCTTTATTAATTCTTTCCTCGGTTACAAACTCAACTCCTCCCTACACACTTAGCTGGAGGGGTCCGCACACTCAGCTGCGGACTCCTAGGCCTCTGTGCACTCAGCTGTAGAGCCTTCTCCTACTCTATGACCGAAAGACACACTTCACTTAGTCGCTTAGACTCTTTCCTCTCTCTACTACTTCTCTATCTTTTACACTTAGATCCTCACTCTATTTATACAATCCCATGGTCAATGGACCATGGGTAGGCCAACATTACATTACAAAACTAGGGTGGACAACCCTGTGACTCTATCATATATTTCGTGCCCTGCGCCTGCAATTCGTGGAGTCTTTACAACAATATTGGGTCAAAACTTGGGCTTTGAGCCCCAAAACATGCCTTGGAAAGATTCCACACCCATCACATTTATAATCAACCATAGACACATATCCAGAGTCAACATGATGACGTAGTCAAATATATTCAACCTTTGTAGTTGATGTATAAATAGTCAACCATGGTCAGCTTTAATCAACTATATGTTTACCATATTCAATGATAGTCCACCGCAGTCAACCATATAGTTAACCTTGGTGTTTATAGTTAATCATGGTCAACATGCCTATAGTTAACTATAAACATTATGCTTGACATAAATAGAGTCAACATGATAACATAATTAAACCATGGAAACCCATAATCAATGTTTAAAAATGTCTAATAATATTTAGATTAAATGGTTTAAAACACATTGGTTTACTAATGTGATTAACTGTGTTCAACTATGTTTGATATTCAACACTTTTCAATGTCAATCAAACATAATCACCTATGATTATTATCGATTAATAGTGATAGTTGAACCGAGTCAACTACATTAGTCAAACAAAGTCAACCTTTATAGTCATTGTTTAAATTGTTGACCATGATCAAACTCGATAAACCCTATGTTTACCATATTTAACAACACTCAACCTTTTTCATTCATAATCACACCCATCCATTGTAACTCAACCATATTTAATTCTGTTCAACCATAGCTCACCACAATCAAACATTGTCAACCTTAGTCATCTAAAGTCATCCTTGTGTGGTCACAATCAAGATTTAAAAATGTTTAATAATAACAATATTATTATTACTAAGGTTGACATTATTATTTTTATTGTTGGGTTTTAATAATCAAACATGTTGTGATGCCAAAATGGTATAGAAATCTATCCAATGTTTCATTGCGACAAATATTGTCACAATGTTACATTACATTGCAATTTACTCAATGTCACATCGCGACATTTCAAAATTAGCCAACCATATTTACTAATGTTGTTGAGTATGTTTGTATATGTTTAACGTTTTACAACAAACACTCCTCAACTTTAGTCAAACATAATTTCCTATCATTATTTTTATTAATATTAATAGTCAAACATAGTCAACTACATTAAAAAAGATAGCCAAACAAAGTCAACCTTGATGGTAAAAATAATATTGAATAAATAAAATGTAAGAGAGTTGGACCAATATTTATTTTTACACTAGTAATTTAGTACTTAGTATTTAATATTTGTGATTATAATTATATTTTCAATCACCGGTCAATAATATTGCAATGTAAGGTACACCTTTCTATTGTGGATATAAGCAAGTATGGGTCATTTGTCCTTATCATGGTCCTTTGTCTATATCCAACATCAAGGTTGATGTAAGAACATAAGAGAAGATGCAAACCCTCTCTAGATATTAAATCAATTTGAATTAGTTGACAATTTGGGGGATCTGAGTGAAAGATTTGACAACATCGAAATCTCACAAGTGATCTCAATTAATAAAAAAGTTTAATAATTTAAAAATTAAAAATAACTACGTCACCCAAAAAAAAATGTAGTCTAACTTATAAATGAAATTAGTTTTTTCACTACATGTTTTCTCATTCATTTTAATCAAAATCTGACAAATATTTTTAAAAACTTGAGTTTAAGTTGTTTAATATACAAAATTTGAGCGCCCCGGGGTTTTTTCAGGGTGCTTAATCCATTTATGCATTTTAAACAACAAAAAATCACATTCTTTCTTGAAATTGTTTTATCGGATTGTGGTGAAAAAGTATATTTCGTCTATAAATTAAACTACAAAAAAATTAGTATTCCATAACTTAAAAATAAAATATATTTATATATGTGTGGCGGTTTAATACTAAAGATTTTAGAATTTTATTTAATATAGTTTTTAATATTGGGTTTGATAAAATATTAATACACTAATGATATATTATTATTATTATTATAGATAGATATTATAATATTTTATTAAAACTATAATTATAATTATAATAATATATTAATAAATCAGTTATACATAAATAATATAATATGTTACTAATCCATTAACATATTTATTAACATTAATACTACATTAATAATATTATTTTATTAATAACATTTTAAACATAATATGTTATTTAAATTTTAATAAATTTATAATAATTATACATTAATACATTGATTTATAAATTTACACATTAATAATATTTTGACTTAATTATAACACAACATAATCATGATCGATTTGGTCAATGATATTCAACATGAAGATAGTGTTCAACCATTATTAATAATAAGCATTATGTTTAACATGTTTATAATCAACCATAAACACATATCCAGAGTCAACATGATGACATAGTAAAACATATTCAAATTTTGTAGCTGATGTATAAATAGTCAACCATGGTCAACTTTAATCAAGTATATGTTTAGCATATTCAATGATAATCAACCTTGTTCACTCATACTCATCCTTAGTTAACCTTTTTCAACCATATAGTTAACCTTGGCATCTATAGTTAATCATGGTCAACATGCCTATAGTTAACCATGCATATTATGCTTGACATAAATAGAGTCAACATGATGACATAGTCAAACCATGGAAACCCATAGTCAATATTTAAAAATGTTTAATAATATATAGATTAAATGGTCTAAAACATATTGGTTTACTAATGTGGTTAAGTATGTTCAAATATGTCTAACTATGTTTGACTTTCAACATTCTTAAATGCCAATCAAACATAATCATCTATTATTATTATTGATTAATAGTAATAGTTAAACATAGTCAACTGCATCAATCAAACAAAGTCAACCTTTTAGTCATTGTTTAAAATTTTCGCCATGATCAAACTTGGTAAATGCTATTTTTACCGTATTTAACAATAGTCGACCTTTTTCACTCATAATCATCCCCATCCACTACAAATCAACCATATTTAATTATAATCAACCATTGTTCAACAAAGTCAAGCATTGTCAACCTTAGTCATCTAAAGTCATCCTTTCTTGATCACAATGAAGATTTAATTTTTTTAATAATAAAAATAATATTATTAATAAGGTTAACAATATTATTATTATTATTTGTATTTTGTTTTAACATTAGGGTTTTAGTATTGGGTTTTAATAATCAATCATGTTGTGATGCTGGAATGATATAGAAATTTATCCAATGTCACATTGTGACAAATATTTTCACAATGTGGCAATGATTGTGACAATCATTGTCACAATGTTATATTACATTTCAACTTACTTAATGTCGCATTGCAACATTTAATAATTAGTCAACCATATTTACTAATGTTGTTAAATAAGTTCAACTATGTTTAATGTTGGACAATCAACACTCCTCAACTTTGGTCAAACATAATTGCATGTCATTATTTTTTATTAATATTAATGGTCAAACATAGTCAACCACATTAGGAAAGATAGCCAAACAAGGTCATTGCTTGAATTGTTGACCATGATCAAACTTGGTCAACCCTATGTTTACCATATTTATTATTGGGTTATAACATTAGGGTTTTATTATTGGGATTTAATAATCAAACATGTTGTGATGTCTGAATGGTGTAGAAATCTATCAAATGTTGGATTGTGACAAATTTTTCCACAATGTGACATTCGTTCTCACAATTATTGTCGCAATGTTACACTACATAGCAATTCACTCAACGTTGCATTGTGACATTTCAAAATTAGTCAAACATATTTACTAATGTTGTTGACTATGTTCAGCTACATTTGGTAGTCAAAAATCCTCATCTTTTTTAATAGTCTCCTGCCATTATTATTAATTAATATTAGTAGTCAAACATATTCAACTACATTAGTGAAGATATTCAATCAAAGTCAACCTTGATAGTCATTGTTTAAATAGCTGACCATGGCAATATTATAATATTCGATTTAATATTAGGGTTTATAATATTAGGTTTAAATTAGCATTTATAATATTTGGTTTAACATTAGGGTTTATTATGACATTGAGATTGTACATAAATTTATTTATTGTCATATTGTGACAAACATGGTTGAATGTGATAATTAATGTTAGATTACATTACAATATTACATTAATTATGCAATATGACATTAATTGTCACAATATTACATTACATTACAATTTATTCACATCGCATTGCCATAATATGAAATTAGGTTTTAATATTAGGGTTTATAATATTGGGTTTAATTTAAGGTTATAATATTGGTTATAATGTTAGGATTTAAAATATTGGTTTTATAATGTGAGGGTTTATAATATTTGGTTTAACATTAGGTTCTAATACCATGAAGCTTGAATGATACAAAAATATATCCAACATTGCATTGTGACAAACATTGTTGCAATGTGACAATCAATATGACAATCAATGTCACAATGTTACATTACAATGTAGTTTTTTCAATGTCACATTGTGACACTCCATTAGAGTTTAATATTGTGATGCTGGAATGGTATAGAAATCTATTTAATGTCACATTCTAATAAAAATTCTCGCAATGTGATAGTCAAGATGATAATCATTGTCCCAATGCTACATTATATTGCATTATTCAATATCATATTACAAAATTAGGGCTTAATATTAGGGTTTACACTATCTAGTTTAATATCAGGTTTATAATATTAAGGTTTAATATTAGGGTTTATTATATTGGGTTTAATATTAGGGTTTATAATATTGAGTTTAATAATGGGTTTATAATATGAGGATTTTAATATTGGAATTATAATATTAATCTTAGGGTTTATTATAATAGGTTTTATAATGTTAGGGTTTTATATTAGGTGATGCAGGAGCATCTAGCTAAGGCACCATGACCGGGTGTTGGTCTTTGCCAGGGTGGAAAGTTGAATTAGCATATTGGTTTTGTTTATGTTGAGTTTGTCAAAGTAGGATGTAGCATTTTGTTTTTATTTTTAATTTCAGTATTAGTCAAGGGTAGTTTGGTCGGTTAGGGTCATTTATTTGTTGTATTTAATTAACATTAGATTAATAATTGTCCTGTCATTTTAAAAGGAAAAAGACAAATGTGTATAATGTAAAATCTTGCCATATAGGCAGAACCAAATACCTAAATAGTTATGTAACTATAAGGTCTACAACTGAAAAAATAGCTACACAGTTCAATTAACTATAGACAGAGAACATAAATCTAACATCAAAAATCATTGACAAGGTTCAGCACTTTAGGATACAAGAAATAAAAGAAGATAGAGAACAAATTTAACATTCATCCGTCTTTACTATCATCTTCATATTGTGTAATTTCATTTCTCAATTATTAAATGCTTCAACAATGAAAAACAAAGTGCAGACATATAGTTTTGTGTTTTTCCTCTCTTAGTGAACAAAGTATTGTCGAATGCATACAAGTTTCTAGCACCAGAACGGATGAACAAGTAAACAAGCTCATGGCCAGGAGAATGTCAACACAACAAAACAATTAAACGAAGAAATCAAAGTCTGGGTATCAATTGGACAAACCAAACAGAGGTAATTCATTACAATTTGTTATACACCATTTCTTTTCCTTTCCAAATGAAACAAAGACAAAGAAAATATATAATTGTTATTACATAAGAGTCCAGCGTTACATTGTCAAAGCAAATAGAGTAAACAATGATCGCGAGACAGGGCAGACCCTAGTCAAGGGTTTGTCATCATGTAACCCTCATGCCTAATCGAAGAGTTCAACCAGTATGAATTACAAACTTGAATTGTAAACAGAGGTGTGCCCAAGTCGTGTAACAACTCAAACAAGAGACAACAAATGAACACCAAGGCGCAGCCCCAGAAAACTATAAACCCTAGTTATAGTCTAACAAGTCTATGGTGATCGAGCCTACCAAAAAGGCGCCGAAGGGTTTGAAAATTGAATCGTTGAAGCCATCCATGCCCGAGGTCGAACTTTGACTTATGGAGCCAGAACAGGCCGCTGTTAATCAAACCACGCATAACAGTGAAACGAGCAAAGTTATAATACAAGCAAGGGAAGAACATAATCTTACCTGGGAGTGTGTTGACCAAGAAATCACATGCCACAGAGACACAGAACACAGGAATGACCTGAGACAAAAGGAGCGGACATTGTTAGCTTTTAAACTAGGAGAAGGCATAAATAAATCAAGGAAAGATGAATTACCTGAAAGACAAGCCAAGCGAGCCATTGTGCCTATAACCTAAGCACACGGGAACAGTAACAAAATGATTTTAGCAAGAGAGGCGTAGCAAAATAACCAACAGCAAGAAGGAATGGTTGGAAACCAAATAGAGCCAACCAGAAATCGATTCTATGTTCGAACAAAAGAAATAACGAGTTGTGCTAAGGAAAATGAACATACCAACCTCTAGAACGCATAACAGGACCATACAAAAAGGAATAGAGTTGCCAACAGCACAGGCGAGTCCGTGGAACCACATTCATTCACAGATAGAACCAAAACAAAGTATCACCGTAGAAACCCTCGCAGAGCTCTCAGACCAGAACGAAAATGTCGAAATGACCAAAATGCCAAAGGGTTTTGCATAATGACCAAGCGGGAAACGAGGACCAAGGCAGGAGTACAGGTCAGTTTCGCATTTACAATCCTTAATAAATGATTGCAACCACTACCAAAAATATCCACTGATCATAACAATAATTAAAAGCCAAATCATCAACCAAATCCAAGATCATCAATAGCGCCAGACAAACACTGTGTCATGTTATATGTTGGGGTGTGGGCTGGGTCCCATCATAGTGGTATCAAAGTAGATTTTTTTTTTTTAAGGTCAGTTAGAGAAATGGAGGTAGGAATGTGAGGTTGTGGCAGAGGTGTTCGAAGGATAGCAGAGGAAGGACTGAGAGAGGGGATCAAGTTTCTTACTACCCGTTTGGAGGCAGTCAAAGCAGGGAGAAGAAGGGATCCAGAGGTAGGCGATGATAGTGAAGAGGAAGCCGAAGCGACAACAGATGGATCGGATGGAGAGGGCCCAGAAATGAGACTGTTGAGATCATTCTTAGTGGCAAGTAGTAAACCCAAACCAGAACTCCCAAATTATGACGACAGCCTGTCCATAGAGGTTCTATTAGACTGGATCAGCGAGCTAGATAAGTATTTTGAGTGTGAGGAGGTCAGTGAAGACCGCAGAATTAAGTTCGTTGTGATGAAGTTGAAGGGACACGCAGCCCTGTGGTGGGATAGTCTCCAAATAGAGAGAAATAGATTGAATAAGTTGTCGATCAAAACCTGGTCAAGGATGGTGGCCAAGTTGAAGGGCAGATTTCTGCCGAAAGACTATCAGATTGCACTACACAGACAAGTGTAGAATCTAAAACAGAAAGGAATGATAGTAAGGGAGTACACTGAGGAGTTTTATCGAGTGAACCTAAGGGTCGGATATATAGAGGATACCACAGAAAAGACAGCCAGGTATGTAAATGGTTTAAGGCTAGAAATTGTTGGGTTGTGTTATATTCTTTCCACGTAGTTAATAGGGGGTTTGAAGGGCACCCGTAATCCCACTTTATGGGGTCCGGGGCAGCGCCCCAGAAAATTTTGGTTTTGGACCATATGTTAGGTTGGGCAGACCCACCTATGGTTTTGTGCATGATTTTCGCACATGTTTTTTGGACGCGATGGTTTTCGGTCCATGGTATTGGATGTGATGGTTTTCAGTCCATGGTATTGGATGCTTCAGCATGTATAAATATGTATTGTAACATTGAAAGGAACATAATGAAAAATCAATCTAGTAGTCCCGGTTTTGGGATCCAGGGAAAAATATCTGTGCATATGTGTTTTATGGGTTATGCTCTCACATTGTTTATTTTCTTTGTTTAAGAATTCATATGCAGGTAATTTCTGTACAAGGTTAAAACCTACATTTGGTATCAGAGTTGTTTTGGCTTCAAGGGGACGCCTTTATTGCTGAGGGGTTTCGCTCGGGCCTGTGGTAGACCCTGTTCAGTGGGAGATCTATGAGATCGATTCTGGTGGTGAAAGAAGATGGCGAGCAGTAGAAAGATAGAGATTGAGAAGTTCAATGGTCAGAATTTTGAGTTGTGGAAACTCAATATGGAGGATCTGTTGGTGGATAAAGATCAGTGGATCACGGTAGATCCAGGTACTAAACCATCGGGAGTGACCGATGAAGAATGGAAGAAGTTGGATCGAAAGGAAAAGAGCACAATACGATTGTGTGTCTCGGATTCAGTATTGCTGAATGTATCAGGGGAAGCTATGGCAAAGGCTTTATGGGTCAAGTTAGGGACTTTGTACCAATCTAAGTCTCTGGTGAATAAATTGTTCCTGCGGAAAAAGTTGTATAACCTGAGGATGAAAGATGGAGACTCGGTGACAAAGCATCTGAATGCGCTTAATACTGTGGTAAGTCAGTTATTATCTGTTGATATTAAAATTTCAGATGAAGATAAGTGCATCAGTCTGTTGTGTTCTCTACCAGATTCGTGGGATAGTCTGGTTATTGCAATAGGTAGCAATGCAACTTCTTTGCAGTTTGATGAAATAGTCTCAGCCTTGCTGACGGAGGAGATGAGACAGAAAAATATGGACAACCAGAATGGTGATGCCTTGTCTGTACGAGGGCGGTCCCGGAACAGAAACAAAAATAAGTCATCGAGTGGGAGATCTAAATCTAGAGGGAGATCTAAATCTCTAGGAAAACCTACAAAGGTGGTGTGCTGGAAATGCGGAAAGGAAGGGCACTTCAGAAGGGATTGTAAATCTAAAGCTCCTGATAAAGGAAAGGGATCTGATGATGCTCCTTCTGCAGAGGCGAAAACCACCTCAGATGAAGGTGGGGATGTGTACTTGGCTTCTTCAAGTACACATGTAGATCATGAGGCATGGTTGATTGACTCAGGTGCATCCTTTCACTTCACTCCCCATAGAGAGTGGTTCTACGAGTATGAGAAATACGATGGTGGTAATGTCTTCTTAGGAGATGATAGGAAGGCTAGAATCATTGGTCGGGGAAAAGTAAAGTTGAAGTTGCAAGGTGGAAGGGTTAGAACACTTCTGGGTGTTCTACATATTCCTGCATTGGCCAGAAATCTGATTTTTGTAAGCAAGTTGGATGATGCAGGTGTAAAGACGGTGTTCGAGAAAGATACCTGCAAGATGGTTCGAGGAGCACTGATATTAATGCGGGGAGTTCGGATTGGAACTCTGTACAAGCTGCAATGTAGCACTGTTGTTGATGGGTGCAATAGTTCTATGGTTCCTGAAAATGGAGTAAAGAATCTAGTGGTCTCTGGAGAGAAGACCATGTTGTGGCATCAAAGGCTTGGACATATTGGAGAGAAGGGCCTTCGAATACTTCATGGTAAAGGTATGGTAGAGGGTATGAATAATAGCTCTGTGGATTTTGATTTTTGTGAAAATTGTGTATATGGGAAGCAGAATCGGGTGAGTTTCCCCTCTGGTGGTAAGAGGACGAAACAGATATTAGAGCTTGTGCACAGTGATGTGTTTGGACCTGTGAAGGTTCCATCACTGGGTAAGTTTGTGCACTATGTATCATTCATAGATGACTTCTCAAGGAATACATGGATATATTTTCTTAAGAAGAAATCTGAAGTCTTTGACAGGTTTAAAGAATTTAAGGCTCTGATGGAAAATCATACAGAGAAGAAGATAAAGGTGCTGAGGACAGATAATGGTGGAGAATTTTGCAGCAAGGAATTTGAAGAATTTTGTAAGAAGTGTGGTATAGCACAGAAGAAGACTACTCCATATACACCTCAGCAAAATGGAGTCGCCGAAAGAATGAACAAGACGTTGATGGAAAGGGCAAGAAGCATGCTCAGTGGTGCCGGGTTAGGACAGGAATTCTGGGCAGAGGCGGTGGATACTGCATGTTACCTGATCAATAGATCACCTTCATCAGCGTTGGAGGATAATACTCCACAAGAAGTATGGACTGGTAAGAAACCCTCTCTTTCACATCTAAGGGTATTTGGATGTGATGCATATGTACATGTTCCAAAGGAGAAACGAATCAAGTTGGATAGTAAATCTGAAAAGTGCATCTTTATTGGGTATAAGGATGGTTTAAAGGGTTATAAGCTTTGGAACCCAGTCACACGGAAGGTTGTGTACAGCAGAGATGTGTTGTTCAGAGAGGTAAAAGATGTTATTCAACATGAAGTCCAACCAAAGGAACCTGAGAAGATAGAGTTTGAGCCAAAGGAGGAAGAATTAGACTCTGCAGCAGAGGAGGAATCAGAAGATGAAGAGCCACAAACTCCGGTTGTGAGAAGATCAGTTCGAGAAAGAAGGCAGCCAGAAAGGTATAGTCCATCTGCTTTCAATTCAAATTTTGCTTTTTCTGTTACTGATAATGATCCCAGAACTGTGAAGGAAGCAGTGGATTCAGAGGATGGAAAACTATGGAATGAGGCCATGGTCGATGAAATGGCATCTTTGCACAAAAATGAGGCTTGGGATCTGGTGGAGTTGCCGGCTGGAAGGAAACCCATTGGCAGCAAATGGGTGTTCAAGAAGAAGACAAATTCAGAAGGAAAGGTGGAGAAATACAAAGCTCGGTTGGTAGCAAAAGGTTATTCCCAGGTGCCGGGAATTGATTTTGGTGATATTTTTTCTCCTGTTTCCAAGGTAACTTCTATTAGATTACTTTTATATGTTGTTTTTGCTTTTGATTTTGAGGTAGAATAGATGGATGTGAAGACAACATTTCTTCACGGGGATTTGGAAGAGGAAATCTACATGAAGCAACCTGAAGGCTTTGCGGTGAAGGGTAAGAAAGAACTGGTGTGCAAGTTAAAGAAGTCTTTGTATGGGTTAAAATAGTCACCAAGGATGTGGTATCAGAAATTTGATACATTTATACGGGGACTTGGCTTCACCAGAAGAAAAGCAGATCATTGTGTGTATTTTAAATTAATTGGTGACCGTATTATTTATCTGGTCTTGTATGTGGATGATATGTTGCTGGTTGGAAATGACAAAGAAATTATCCAGGATTTGAAGACCCAATTGTCCTCCAAATTCGACATGAAAGATCTTGGTGCTGCAAACTATATTTTGGGCATGGAAATTAAAAGAGATCGGTCAAAGAGGAAGCTCTGGTTAAACCAGAGGAAGTATGTCGAAACAATACTCTAGAGGTTTAATATGCAGGATAGTAAACCGGTGAAGGTTCCTATTCCTGTAGGTGTGAGGTTATCTGCTGAACAGTGTCCCAAGACACAAGAAGAGGAAGAGGACATGTCCCGTGTTCCATATGCAAGTGCAGTGGGTAGCCTGATGTATGCAATGGTCTGTACTAGATCAGACATTTCACATGTAGTGGGAGTATTGAGCAGGTTTATGTCAAAACCTGGGAAGGAGCACTGGACAGCAGTGAAGCGGGTTTTCAGGTATTTGCGTGGCACTAGTGATTATGGTTTGTGCTACCAAGGAAGACCAGGATTGGACAGAGTGTTGGATATTCATGGCTTTGTTGATGCATACTGGGCTGGAGATCTTGATCAGAGAATATCTACAAGTGGGTATGTGTTTAACCTATTTGGAGGTGCAGTAAGTTGGATGAGTAAGAAACAATCTGTAGTGGCACTATCAACTACAGAGGCAGAATACATGGTAGCCACTCATGCAAGCAAGGAAGCAGTTTGGTTGCAGAGATTGTGTTCAAGTATGGGGTCAGTACAGAGAGCTATAAGAATAGACTGTGATAGCCAAAGTGCAATTTTCTTGGCAAAGAACCCTGCTTATCATTCAAAGACAAAGCACATTGATGTTCAATATCACTTTGTGAGGGATATGATAGAAGACAGAAAGGTGTTGCTGGTAAATGTGGACACTTTGAAGAATACTGCCAATGCATTAACAAAATTTGTGAGCTCTAAGAAGTTCT
The DNA here is from genome assembly GCA_031772625.1 of Pinus tabuliformis. Classification (NCBI taxonomy): domain Eukaryota; kingdom Viridiplantae; phylum Streptophyta; class Pinopsida; order Pinales; family Pinaceae; genus Pinus; species Pinus tabuliformis. The sequence goes on along the minus strand of CM062817.1, from coordinate 624,160,373 downwards.
CTTCGTGTAGAGAAGCAATGGGAATCTCAGGGTTGAAAAAATTACTAAGCTCTCCTGTGGCCCCCGGTGGAAAGAAAACAACAAGTGGGAGATTGTTGGGTTGTGTTATATTCTTTCCACGTAGTCAATAGGGGGTTTGAAGGGCACCCATAATCCCACTTTATGGGGTCTGGGGTAGCGCCCCAGAAAATTTTGGTTTTGGACCATATTTAGGTTGGGCGGACCCACCTATGGTTTTGTGCATGATTTTCGCACATGTTTTTTGGACGCGATGGTTTTCGGTCCATGGTATTGGATGCTTCGGCATGTATAAATATGTATTGTAACATTGAAAGGAACATAATGAAAAATCACGCTGGTAGTCCCGGTTTTGGGATCCAGGGAAAAATCTCTGTGCATATGTGTTTTATGGTTTATGCTCTCACATTGTTTATTTTCTTTGTTTAAGAATTCGTATGCAGGTAATTTCTGTATAGGGTTAAAACCTACAGAAATTTTAGATGAAATTAGTATTTTGTCTCCAAATAACATTGAAGAAACATATCAGAGTGCTATGAAAGCTGAAGAGAAAATTACTAGAAAGCAAGAAGCCTGGAGAGGACGAGGAACCGGCAGAGGGAGGGGCTAGTCATATGGCAAAGGGTGGACTGCTAGTAGTAATGAGGAAGGCAACAGTTCTAGAACTTCCGGATCAGAATATAAAGGTGATAATGCGAACGGTGGTAGGCCATATCAGTGAGGCAAGGGAAATGGCTGAGGTAGAGGAGCTGGTTATCAATGTTACAGGTGTGATAAGTGGGGACACAGATCATTTGAGTGTCCTAAGGCAGACCAAGCTGGACAGAGGGGTGCGTATGTCGCACAACCAGAAGAAGTAGAGGCACCTCCCCAAGAAGCAGAGAATGCTATAGAAACAGGGGAAGCCCTGGGGTTGAACAAGGTATTGTTAAAACCAGCCAAGGAAACCACCGAACAAATGCAGTGGTAGGCTTTGTTTCAAACAGTTTGTAAGTCACATGGTAAGTGTTGTAAGTTAATTATTGACAGTGGTAGTACAGATAACTTAGTGGCCACAGAGATGGTGGACAAGTTGGAATTGAAGAGATTGAAACATACCACCCCTTACAAAGTTTCATGGCTACAAAAAGGCCATCAGTTGTTGGTGGATGAACAATGTGAGGTGGAGTTTCAAATAGGTAGATATAAGGACAAGGTCATTGTAACATCATGCCGATGGATGTATGTCACATACTGATAGGCAGGCCATGGCAGTACGACAGAAAGGTGGTACATGACGGAATGATGAACCGCTATAAGTTTGTCAAGGATGGAATCAAGCACAGGCTTGTGCCCATCAAGGAGGAAGGAGCAGCAGGAACAAGTGAGCCAAGAGCATTGTTGGTCAGCGGAAAACAGTTTCTGAAACAAATTGAGGATAGCGAGGTGAGTTATGCAGTTGTAAGAAGATAAAAAACAATATTGTTACATACAGAGGCATCAGATTTATCCCTAGAAATTCAGCAGATGTTGCAAGAATTTACAGACATAGTGGTGGATGACTTGCCAGATAAACTGCCCCCCAAAACAAGCATAAGTCACCATATTGACTTCATACCCGGGGCAAGTTTGCCGAATAAGGTAGCATATCAGATGAGCCCCAAGGACAATGAAGAGATTAGGAAGCAGGTGCAGGAACTGTTAGACAAAGGATTGATAAGGGAGAGTTTGAGCCCTTGCGCAATTCCAACGATTCTTGCTCCCAAGAAAGGAGGAGAATGGTGAATGTGCACAGACTCGAGGGCCATCAACAAAATCACCATCCGGTACAAGTTTCCACTGCCACGGATGGATGACATGATGGATTTTCTAAGCGGGGCAGCATATTTTTCTAGGATAGACTTGAAGAGTGGCTATCACTAGATCCAAATTCGAGAGGGGGATGAGTGGAAGATAGCCTTTAAGATGAATGAGGGACTGTATGAGTGGCTGGTTATGCCATTCAGACTGAGAAATGCACCCAGTACATTTATGCGGTTAATGAATGAAATGTTGAAAGAATACATTGGAAAATTTGTGATAGTATACCTGGATGACATACTAATTTTCAATAGGACAAGGGAGGAGCACCTTCGACATGTTTGGAAAGTGCTGGAAAAATTACAGCAAAACAAGCTACTAATAAATCTAAAAAAGTGTACTTCTCTGCAAAAAGAGTTGATTTATTTGGGCTTCATAATAGCAGAAAACGAGTTGAAGATGGATCCGGAAAAGATTGCAGTGACAGTCAATTGGCCATCCCTGAAAAGCTTATTTGAGGTACGTAGTTTTCATGGGTTGGTGAGTTTTTACCAGAAATCCATAAGAAATTTTAGCAAAATTTGTGCACCTATGTTGGACACTATTAAAAAGGCTAGTCAACCTTCTCGATGGATTGACTCTGTGGAAAGGAGTTTTCAGCTACTAAAGAAGAATATCATGGAGAGACCGATCCTGAGATTGCCAGATTTTAAAAAGCTCTTTCAGGTTCGTTGTGATGCTAGTGGTACGGCTATTGGAGCTATACTCATCCAGGAGGATAAACCTGTTGCATTTTTCAGTGAGAAGCTAAATGAAAGCAGACAGATATATTCATCCTATGACAAGGAGTTCTATGCTATTGTACAGGAATTAAAGCACTGGAGACACTATTTGCTGGGAAACAAATTTGTGTTGTTTTCAGATAATTCTGCACTACAATATGTGATGCAACAGAACAAGCTGAATCACAAACATGCCAAGTGGGTGGAATATTTGCAGAGTTTCACCTTTGTGTTGAAACACATCAGCGGGTAGGCCAACAAGGTGGCAGATGCATTGAGTAGGAGAGCTTTACTTTTACAAGAGAGTACTGTGCAAGTGTTGGGTTTTGAGCACTTAAAATATTTATACTAGACTAACACAGATTTTAAGGAGGCCTATGAGGCATGTCAAAATCCCTTAACTGAGAGATAATAGTCCATGGTTGGACTACAAATTGCAAGAGAAACTGCTATTTAGAGGAGGACAGTTATGCATTCCTGACTGCTCGATGAGAGAGAACATTATTCAGGAGAAGCACAGTGGAGGTCTAGCTGGACATTTCGAAATAGACAAGACACTCGAGAATCTCAGTCATTTCTACTTTTGGCCAAAGATGCGAAGGGATGTAAAGTGATTTGTGACTAGATGTAAAGTGTGCCAGTTGGCGAAGGGTCACAGTCAAAACACAGGATTGTATACACCATTACCTATTCCAAGCAGACCGTGGGACTCAGTCATCTTTGACTTTGTCTTGGGTCTACCTAGGACACAATGAGGTTATGACTCGGTGATGGTAGTAGTGGACAAATTCTCGAAGATGGCACATTTTATCCCTTGCAGTAAAACCAGTGATGCCACTCACGTGGCCCCCTTGTTTTTCATTGAGATTGTCAAGCTACATTGTTTTCCTAAGTCTATTCTTTCTGAACAGGATGTGCAGTTCACAGGGCACTTTTGGCGCACCTTCTGGAAGAAGGTGGACACACAATTGAGTTACAGTTCTTCTTATCACCCGCAAACCGACGGAAAAATAGAGGTGGTAAACAAGAGTCTAGGAAACCTGCTATGAAGCTTGATTGGAGAGAATTCGTGGATGTGGGATCGAGTGCTTGCCCAGGCAGAGTTCGCTTATAACAACTCACCTAATCGCAGCACAGGTTACAGTCCATTTCAAATCATGTACAACATGCATCCTCATGGATTGCATGAGTTGTGAGATCTTGGACTGCAAGAAAGGTGAAGCGCATATGGAGAATATTTTGCTAACACGATGAGATATTTGCATGAGCTAGTGAAAATTAAATTGTAGGACAACAACGAAAAGTATAAATAGAAAGAAGATTTGAAGAGAAGGGACGTACAGTTCAATGTAGGAGATGAAGTCCTCGTGCATTTGCATAAGGAATGCTTCCCCAGAGGTGCATACAATACGTTGAAGTATAAGAAGATAGGTCCTTGCAAATTCCTCTGGAAATTTTCAACGAATGCCTATGAGATACAGTTGCCACCAGGGATAGGCATTTCACCCATCTTTAATGTAGGAGACTTGTTTCCTTACACTGCTAACCCAGAAGAAGAAGACAGAACCACACGGCCTACACAAAATACTTAGGATGGAGGAGAAACTTGGATGAGACAGATGCCTTATGTTCAGCCTCTTGAGATCGAGAGCATTCTCAACACTCAGTCGGCTAAACGAACTTGGCGGAAGGAGTATCTACAATACCTGGTCAAGTGGAAGAAGTGTCCTATTGAGGACAGTTCATGGCTTGATGCCAGGCAAATTGAGTAAATGGGTTCTTCAATCGAGAAGCTCATGGACCGGAGTCATGATTTCTTTTTGCCCCGGGAGCCTGATGCAAGAACATCCAGCTAAGGCACCATGACCGGGTGTTGGTCTCTGCCAAGGTGGAAAGTTGAATTAGCATATTGGTTTTCTTTATGTTCAGTTTGTCAAAGTAGGATGTAGGATTTTTTTTTATTTTTAATTTCAGTATTAGTCAAGGGTAGTTTGGTCAATTAAGGTCATTTATTTGTTTTCTTTAATTAACAGTAGATTAATAATTGTCCTACCATTTTAAAAGGAAAAATAAAAATGTTTCTAATGTAAAATCTTGCCATATAGGAAGAACCAAATACCTAAATAGTTATGTAACTATAAGGTCTACAACTGAAAAAATAACTACACAGTTCAATTAACTGTAGACAGAGAACATAAATCTAACATCGAAAATCATTGACAAGGTTTAGCACTTTCGGATAGAAGAAATAAAAGAATACAGAGAACAAATTTAACATTCATCCATCTGTACTATCATCTTCATACTGAGTAATTTCATTTCTCAATTATTAAATGCTTCAGCAATGACAAACAAAGTGCAGACATACAGTTTTGTGTTTTTCCTCTCTTACTGAACAAAGTACTGTCAAATGCATACAAGTTTCTAGGACCAAAACAGATGAACAAGTAAACAAGATCGTGGCCAGGAGAATGTCAACATAGTAAAACAATTAAACGAAGAAATCAGAGTCTGGGTATCAATTGGACAAACAAGACAGAGGTAATTCATTACAATCTGTTATACACCATTTCTTTTCCTTTCTAAATAAAACAAAGACAAAGAAAATATATAATTGTTATTGCATAAGAGTCCAGTGTTACATTGTCAAAGAAAATAGAGTAAACATCGACCGTGAGATAGGGCAGACCCTAGTCAAGGGTTTGTCATTGTGTAACCCTCGTGCCTAACCGAAGAGTTCAACTAGTACGAATTACAAATTGGAATTGTAAACAGAGGTGTGCCTAGGTCGTGTAACGACTCAAACAAGAGATAGAAAACGAACGCTGAGGCACGGCCCTAGAAAACTATAAACCCTAGCTATAGTATAACAAGTCTGTGGTGACAGAGCCTACCAGAAAGGCACCGAAGGGTTTGCAAACTGAAGTGTTGAAGCCATCCACGCCTGAGGTTGAACTTTGACCTGTGCAGCCAAAACAAGTCGTTTTTAATCAAACCATGCATAATAGTGAAACGAGGAGAGTTATAATACAAGAAAGGGAAGAATATAATCTTACCTGGGAGTGTGTTGACCAAGAAATCGCATGCCAGAGAGACACGGAACACAGAAATGACCCGAGACAAAAGGAGTGGACATTGTTAGCTTTTAAACCAGGAGAAGGCATAAATAAATCAAGGAAAGACAAATTACCTGAAAGACAAGCCAAGCGAGCCATTGTGCCTGTAACCTGAGCACATGGGAACAGTAACAAAACGATTTAGCAGCAGAGCAGTAGCAAAATAACCAACAGTAAGAAGTGTTGACACCTAATCCGAAACGGATGAGGTGAAGTCGGACAGTCATCTAGAAGATGAACTGATCCGTTTTGTATTTGTATAAATAATAATGGTTGAATGAATAATACTCACTCAGTTGCTTTGCGCTCATTGATTTCTGAGCCAACCTGGCCTGACATGGTATCAGAGCACAGGTCCCAGAAATAGCGTGCTGCCTCTGCTCCCTGGCGCACCAGCGCTGCATACCCTCTCTCAATGACCTGACATCTGCTCCCTTCTGACATCGCTGCATTCACTGCGTTGAGAACCGTTCCAGCAAGAGAAGACCTGCGTTTATGGTTTTTGAAGAAACTGAGACTACTGATACTGCGCCCTCTGCTGAGGGATTCCTGACATGGGTACTGCGCCCTGAGTTGATGCGTTCTTTCTCCGGAACGCTGGGTTGAAGCTCCGTTACCTATGCAAACAGAGGTATCGTTTTTTTTTTTTTTTTTGTTGTGGACTGCGTTTTCTGGTATGATTGGTTGAATATCTTCATGAAATATGGTGAATGCCGTGAGCATGGTTTTATAACTCCGGTAGTTTAGAGCTCTGAGGGTCCGTGCCTTTGCTGGGTAATTATTTGCTGGGAAATGACTTGCTGGCACTGCTACACCAATTTTTTTGATAACAAAGACCAGTGCAAGCCATTTTCTTGTCACCGTGGAGCTGCATTTTTTTTAAAGAGACTGTTCTAGCTGCGTTTTTTAAGACTGTTCTATGATGTGGGTATTCTAGAGACAGCATGATATATGCTGATGGAAATTGATATATATCGCTGTTCTAATTGATAGCTAACCTGGCAAGCATACCGCCTTGTGAAACCTACACCGTCAGCGAATAAAATCAGATCATCGCCATCACTGCGTTGATGTATTTCAATAGAAGACTGTGTGTATTGAAACCTGACTGTGTGTATTCATCACTGCGTTGATGTATTCCAATTGAAGACTGTGTGTATTGACTGCGTTTTTTTTTGGTATCATATTTCTGCTCTCGGAATCGGTTCATTCAGTGCGCGCAGTTTTGAATGGTGCATGGTTATGCGTTGGTAAATTGAAAGTACATGAGCCAATTTTTTTTTTAAAGGTCGTGATATACAGTGATATATATATGTGAGAAATATATGAGCGCCTTTTTTACAGTGATATACATTGATTTGTATGGGAGAAATGATATGTATATGAGCGCCTTTTTTAAGAAACAGTGATATACATTGATATGTTTGTGAGCAGTGACATATATATATGCGCCCTCTTTGTGTTCAGCAGTGATATATGTAACCAGTCATATATGTGAGCGCTTTTTTTTTTTGAAATATTGATATATGGAAAAGCAGTGAGCGCCCTTAATTTTTTGTTAAACAGTAATACAGTCATATATGTGAGCAGTCTCTGAGCAGTGAACAGTGTATTGAGCACCCTTGTTTTGTTGAACAATGATATGTGAGCAGTGATATTCTGTTGGAATGATAGAAGAAAATAAAATTGCATAAGGCAATCATATAAGGATTTTTTTTTTCTTCTCAAACAGAAGTGTTTTTTGGCAGAGATTTTTTTTTTTCACAGAATGCATTCAATCATTTCTATGGTCGGAATAGTTTTCACTGGCAAGGAGAACTATTCTGAATGGTCTCGGATGGTAAAACACACCCTTATCTACAATGAGCTGTGGAAAGGTGTGTGTGTCGGAGAAGAAGACAGAGACCCTGTGCAGCCCACATCAGACAAAGAACTCGCCATTTGGGAAAACAAGAACAGCAAAGCCTTTGCATTGATCGCAGCATCTGTCAATGAGGAAGTAAGTCGTCATATTTCCTGCTATTCCACTGCTTTTGAAGCTATACAAAAGCTGAAAGAACTCTATGATACACATTCTGCACTTGAAGTTGTTCAGCTCATGATTAAACTCTTCACTCTTGAACTGAAAAATAATGATCCTCTTGCTCTTGCATCTGAAATAAAGTCTATAATGCATGATATAAAATCCACTAAGGTTGAGCTGGATATCTCTCTTATTGCCTTTCTCAAAGCACTCTATCCTACCTACTCCAATTATCTTGAGTCTTTACAAGCAAATGGAAACCTTAAAGATATAACCTTTGACTCTCTTGTGAAAACGTTTGCTGAAAGAGAGAAAGCCTTTGGAAAGAAAATAGTCCCTGAATCTTCTGAAGAGACTGTTTGCCTTGCTCACAAAGAAAAGCATCCTGCTCAAGATTCTGCAAGAGGAAGAGGTGGACGAAGAGGAAGAGGAAGATACTTCAGAGGCAGGGGGGGCAGACATTCTCAAGCAGAAAAGGCAGATCTGCATTGCATTCACTGCAAATGAAATGGATCACATGATGCTTCTACATGCAAGCTACCATGGGACAAAGTTGAACAGAGAAGAAATCATCAGAAAGGTAAAACTGATGACTCAGACAAAGGTAAAGCACCCGAATCTGCACACTATATTGAGGCACAATGTAATATTGGAGTAAATGAAGATTTGTTTAATGCTTCACTTGCTTCTTCGAAAAATGATTGGTTGCTTGATTCAGGAGCAACTTGTCATATGACTCATAGGAGAGATTTCTTTGAAGATTTCACTAACAATGTTGATGGAGCAGTATACTTTGCAGATCAGTCAAAAATCAAGCCATCAGGGCTTGGCACAATCAGGCTTAAACTGCCTGGTCTTCCAGACTTTCTTCTGGATCATGTTCTATATCTCCCACAGCTGAAGAGAAACTTGTTGTCCCTGGTTCACATCCGCCAGCAAGGTCACTCCATTCACATGTTTGATGGCAAGCTTGAGGTAAGAAAGGCATCTGACCACTCACTTGTCATGAGGGGTATAGAAGAAGAAAGACTCCTTAAACTGCAAGGAACCTCTGCTCATGCACAGCATTTCTCATATATTTCTCATCATGAAGAAGGTGCACTTCCATCAAGTTTATTATGGCATGCTAGATTTGGACATTTAAACTATGATAGTCTCCGCTTGTTGAAGAAAAATGGTGTTGCTGGTTTGCCTACAATTCCTAGAAAACATAAACAATGTGATGCTTGCATTCTAGGAAAGCATAGCAAACAATCTTTTCATGATTCACATTCAAGAGCACATAGGAAGCTTGAACTTATTCATTCATATTTATGTGGTCCAATGCCTGTTCCTTCTGCAAATGGAAATAAATATATCATGACATTTATTGATGATTACACCAGAATGTGTTGGGTTTACTTATTGAAGAACAAATCTGATGCTTTTCAAACATTTAAGAATTTTCATAAGTGGATTGAAAATGATGCACAATCTCATATTGGGTCTATTCGCACTGATAATGGAAAAGAATATACATCAAATGAATTTGAACACTATCTTCGCCAACATGGGATTAAACATCAAACAACTGTGCCTTATAATCCTCAACAGAATGGTGTAGCTGAAAGAATGAACAGAACAATTTTGAATATGGTACGATCTATGCTTTTCTTCAAAAATGTAAAGACAATGTTTTGGGCTGATGCTGTTCTATGTGCTGCATATATAAAGAATAGATGTCCATCTAGTACTATAAGAAACAAGACTCCTTATGAATTGTGGTATGGACATGTTCCTTCGGTAAAACATCTCAGGATATTTGGTTCCACCTGTTATGCTTTAATACCAAAGGTACATAGAAACAAACTTGGTGCAAGAAGTCGTAAGTGTATCTTCCTGGGGTATTCAAACACATCTAAAGCATACCGCCTTTATGATGAAGTAAATAAAAAGTTTGTTTTATCTAGAGATGTCATTTTTCTTGAATCATCCAAATCTGACAATGTTGTTGAGCGGCAACTTGATCGCTTGGATAGATTCACAAAACCGAAATCATTTCAAGAGTTTGATAATCAGATTCCACATCTTGAAGGGGGGATTCCTATACTAGATCAACATGTGGAATCTTCTTCTGAAGAACAATCTCCCCTGCATGACACTCCAACAACGGATGATGCTTTAAGTGATGTAATTGATAGAATTGGGAGACTCAATCTTGATTCAGACCCAACTCAATCAACAGAACAGCCTGGACCATCTCAGAAAGGTCCCCCAAAGTGGCTGACAAAGACACTTGAAAGTGTTCATCCTGATGAAATTGGAAAAACAGGAACCCGAAATTCAAACCGACAAGATGGAGGTGATGTAGATAACTCTAATTCACCTGTTGATATGGATGTTACTTATGATTGTGAATTGAACTTGTCTACAGATTTTGAACCAACTTCCTTCAAAGAAGCTGCTTCTCATGATGAATGGAAAGAAGCGATGCAGAAGGAGTATGATGCCCTCATAAAGAATGGCACTTGGAAGCTGGTTGATCCTCCATTTGGAACCAAACCAATTGGCTGCAAGTGGGTCTACAAGAACAAGTACAAAGCTGATGGCTTACTTGACAAGCACAAAGCTAGGCTTGTGGCAAAAGGTTTTGCACAGAAGGAAGGGGTCGATTATGAGGAAACTTTTTCTCCCACAGCAAAATGGGCCACCATCCGAACACTCTTTGCACTAGCTGCTCAGAACGGTTGGAAAGTCCATCAAATGGATGTAAAAACTGCATTCTTGAATGGAGATCTAAAAGAGAATGTTTTTATGTCCCAGCCTGAAGGATTTGCTGTGAAAGGACATGAACACAAAGTATGCAAACTTGTGAAGTCCTTGTATGGCCTCAAACAAGCACCACGAGCCTGGTATGAAAAACTAACTGAGCATCTTCTGAAACTCAACTTCAAACATTTTGATCTTGATGATGCAACTTTATTTGTCAAGAAAGTTGGCAAAACAGTTGTATATCTTGTGGTATATGTAGATGATCTTTTAATGACAGGGAACAATGAAAGCTATATTGCATCCATAAAGAAAGAATTAGGAAAATTTTTTGAAATGACTGATTTGGGCTATGTTCATTACTATCTTGGCATTGAAGTAACCCAACATCCAAAGTCCATATTTCTTTCTCAAAAGAAATACATTGGAGATTTGTTATACAGATTTGGCATGACAGAGTGCAATCCCCTTTCTACTCCAATGGAACAAAACTTGAAGCTCACATCTATTGAAGGAAAGGAATTTGAGGATGCAACAAGGTATAGACAGCTTGTAGGAAGTCTCATATACCTCACTACTACCAGACCAGACATTTCATTTGCTGTTGGAATCCTCTCCAGGTTTATGCAAAAGCCTTGTGAGGGACATTGGTCTGCTGCAAAAAGAGTTCTAAGGTACTTGAAGGGAACTCAAGACCTTGGAATCAAGTATACACAGGTGGACGACTTCAACTTGATTGGATACTCTGATTCAGACTTCGATGGAGACAAAGAAACTGGGGTATCTACTTCAGGATATGCTATGAGTCTTGGATCAGGAGCTGTCTCCTGGAGATCACGCAAACAATCAGTACCAGCAGATTCCACAACAGAAGCAGAATACGTGGCAGCAGCTGAAGCAACGAAAGAAATTGTGTGGCTCAGGAAAATTCTTGAAGATTTGCAAGTAAAACAAATACAATCTACTCCACTCATGATTGATAACACATCTGCAATAAAGTTGGCCAAGAATCCAAAATTCCATGATCGTACTAAGCACATCAATACTAAATATCATCTGATCCGACATCATGTTGAGGCCAAAACAATCCATCTCCGTCATTGTTCCACAAACGAGCAAATTGCAGACATCTTCACCAAAGCGCTTGGAAGAGAAAAGCTTGAAAGATTCAAAATGATGCTTGGACTCACCAACATCCCTTCAGATTAAGGGGGGGAATGTTGACACCTAATCCGAAACGGATGAGGTGAAGTCGGACAGTCATCTAGAAGATGAACTGATCCGTTTTGTATTTGTATAAATAATAATGGTTGAATGAATAATACTCACTCAGTTGCTTTGCGCTCATTGATTTCTGAGCCAACCTGGCCTGACAAGAAGGAATGGTTGGAAACCAGACAGAGCCAACCAGAAATCGTTTCTATGTTCGAACAAAAGAAATAACTAGTTGTCCAAAGGAAAACAAACATACCAACCTCCAGAATGCATAACAAGACCATACATCAAGGAATAGAGTTTCCAACAGCATAGTTGAGTCTGTGGAACCACATTCATTTGCAGACAGAACCAAAATAGAGTATCACCATAGAAACCCTCGCGGAGCTCTCACAGCAGAATGAAAATGTCGAAATGACCAAAATGCCAAAGGATTTTGCGTAATGACCAAGCGAGAAACGAGGATAGAGGCAGGAGTACAGGTCAATTTCACAATTACAATCCTTAATAAATGATTGCAACCACTACCAAAAATATCCACCGATCATAACAATAATTAAAAGCCAAATCATCAACTAAATCCAAGTTCATCAATAGCGCTTGACAAACACTGTGTTAAGTTATACGTTGGAGTGTGGGCTAGGTCCCATCATTAGGGTGTAACACTATGAAATTGGAATGGTACAAAAATCTACTCAGTGTCACATTCTGACAAATATTGTCTCAACACTATAATAAATCTAACAATCATTGTCACAATGTTACATTACATTGCAATTTATTGAGTGTCGTGTTGTTGCATTCTTAAACTAGTGTTTAATATTAGGTTTCTAATATTATGGTTTTTAAATATTGGGTTTATAACGTTAAGATTTAATATTTGGTTTATAATTTATACTATTAGGGTTTATAATTTATAATATTGGGTTTCTAATATTAACCTAGGGTTTATGATATTAATCCTAGGGTTTATAATATTGGTTTAATAATGTTAAGGTTTATAATATTTGGTTTAATATTATGTTTTAACACCACGATGTTTGAATGGTACAAGAATCTATCCAACATCACATTGTGACAAACATTGTTACATTGTGACAATCAATATAACAATCATTGTCGCAATGTTACATTACATTGTAATTTTTTCAATGACACATTGAAACACTACATTAGGGTTTCATATAGTGATGTTGGAATGGTACATAAATCTATCCGACATTGCATTGTGACAAACAATGCCGCAATGTGATAATCAAGCTGATAATCATTGTCGCAATGGTATATTATATTGTAATTTATTCAATGTCGCATTACAACATTACAAAATTAGGATTTAATATTATAGTTTATACTATTGGGTTAATATTGGGTTTATAATATTAAGCTTTAATATTATGGCTTATTTTATTAGGTTTAATATTAGGATTTATAATATTGGGTTTAATAATGTGTTTATAATAGTAGGTTTTTAATAATGGATTTACAATATTAGGGTTTATAATATTAGATTACATTGCACTTTATTCAACATCTCATTGCGACATTACAAAATTGGGAATATTAGCGTTTATAATATTAGGATTTTAATATTGTGTTTATCTATATTAGTGATGTTTAATATTAAGGTTTATAATATTAATATTAGGGTTTATTATATTAGGTTCCATAATTTTTTGGTTTTATATTAGGATGTAAGTCTATGATATTGGAATGGTACAAAAATTTAACCGACTTCACATTGCGACAAACATTGTCTCAACACAATAATCAATATGACAATCATTGTCTCAATGTTACATTACATTGCAATTTATTGAGTATCATATTGTTACATTCCCAAACTAGGGTTTAATATTAGGTTTATATTATTAGGGAATTTAAATATTGGTTTATAATATATATATATTATTATATATATATTTATATATATATTATATATATATATATATATATATATATATATATATATATATATATATATATATATATATATATATATATATATATATATATATATATCTAACAAATTCGGTTACTAGATTTATATTCTAAAAAAAAGGGAGGGAGACATGCTCTTGTTACATGAGGCCAAAATGGGAGAAGGCATCCTAGAAGAGAAACAGAGGGCTAACATTCCTTATCTTCCAAGCTCTTCCCCTTTTGTTTCTAAGATTACTAATTGCACTATCCTTATAAATACTTATATACTAATTCAACAACAATTTACACCTACATAACATAAAGAACTAGTATCGGAAAGAGTTAACAGTACTGAGATGAATGAGGCAATTTCAATTAATTTTTGTTGGCTGGGGGTTCATAATATGGCTGATGCCAATTCTTGCTGCTCTGAACGTTGAAGTTTTCTCCGATCTGATTAATAAGTAAACTCTTTAGATAATTGATCGTTTCCTCCAAATGCCTGCATTTGTGTTTTAGCACAGACATTTCTTTCCTCTGCTCTTCCATTTGTCTCTTTAGAAATGAATTCTCAAATTTTTCTTCAAAGTTGAAGTATTTAACCATTTCTCTAACATTCTCAATCATGAATTTGTTTGCTCAACAGACTCCACAGTTTCCACACTATGAAACATTTGCCAGTAGATTCTGGTTCATATTTCCTAGAGGGAGAGGGTGATCGATCCAGTAGAGCAGAGAGGGGGAAATAGGAAATAGAGAGAAGATACAAATGCAGCCACTAGATAGGCCCACGAAGACCTGTAGCGGTTGAAAGGGAGACCGGGCACCAAAAGTAGAAGCGACAAGATCTTCGTGAAAGCTGAAGAACCTGGGAGGCGGGGGCCACCAGAGTTGTGCAGTGGCGAGGGAAACAAGATCTGCACAACAGTGGGGGCAACAGGAGCTACACGGAGGTGAGGACACCAGATCTTTGTGAAGGCAAAAAGGTAGTAGTCACCTCCAGAGTTACACAAAGGCAGGGGCCACTAGAGCAACGCGGAGGTAATTGGAACTAGATAATAACCACTAGAGCTATGCGAAGTAAGGAGGCAAGAAAAAATAAGAGCATATGAACTCAATCCTCAAAGGGGCGCAGCGGAGAATACTTGAAAAATTATGACTACCATTGAGACTGAGCGGAAGGAAAGGGAGGTCGAAGATGGCACAAATAAAATAAGATGAACGGAGGGGGAGAATATATAGCTGCGTAGTTTGCCACCTCAGGGAAGAGAACAAATGAATTTCCCAGGAAGCTTGAGTATCTGTCGAATGATTGATAGCCAAAGATTAACTATCATGTATGTGCTTGGGGATTTCCTTGGATTTCCTGATCTTCTAATAACTATTCATTCAAGCTAAAGTGACTATTTCCCACCTTGATATTCTCTCTTTGATTTCTATTCTTTGCGTATTGAGGCGAGAGTTCCTATGGAATTGGTTTCTGAGAAATCAAATTATCAATTCTAGATTCTCCCGTAGGACGGTTGACAGCCATATTTGTCTGAATGTTGGCAGTACAATTATTTTCTCTAAGAATATGCTTGAACGTGACTTCACCTAGAAACAACAAGTTTTTTCCCACCCTTTTTTTATTTGTCTCAGGGCCTTGTTCTTGGGACTTCTTCTTTCCACCATCGAGTGGATTATTATTGAAGAGTCCCCCATTATGATCAAATTCTTCATACTTCGTTGCCTTAAGATTTCTGTTTCTGAGAGGAGCCCATATGCTTCTGCCCTGTTGTTGGATAGTTCTCCTAATCCCCATTCATAAGTAATAGGATTTTTCCCTCCTGGGTCAAAAAGTATACCTTCCACTATAGCCTGACCTAGGTTGGACTTTGAAGCACAATCAAAGAGTGAGCACAGCCTATTTAAATTTTTTGTCCATGTTTTGAACTCCTCTTGTTTAATTCTTATTTTCTAGTTTTCCATATTATTAGGATATTTGTTGGTGTTTTTTTTGTTGCTTTCTCATCGCGAATTCATCCCACTCTTTCCTCATTATGCAAATGTTTGACATCTATTACTTTAACTCCTTTAGAGTTTATGAACTCAGATGACATGCTCCAAGTTTTGGCCACTACTGTTCTACTATTTGGAGTGTGATCTTTAAAGATCCTCTGATTTCTTGCTATCCAAATTTGCAAACACATAAATGAGTGAAAAATCAACCAATATATTTTTATTGTTTCTTTGTTTTTTAGGGAATATGGATATCATTTTCCCTAGGTTAATATAAGTTCATGAAAAGATAGTGATTTTTGAATGCTTAACTCCAAGGGATTAATAAGCCCTTTCCAACAATCCCTGGAAAAGGGGAATTCTGCAAAAAGATGTTGAATATTTTATTCATGTCCTTGACACATAGAAAAATGCAACGGGCCTTCATATCATTTCTTTTTAATATTATTAGTGGTCAGTATTTTTCCTTTAAGCAATGTCCACATGAAAACTTTGTCTTTTGGCAACGTTTCGATTTTCTGTGCCTCCCTCCAGTAGTCCTAGCCTCGATTTCCATGCTGATGTAAAGTAGCATAACCAGATTTGACTGAAAAAACTCCTCCATCAGTATCCCATTGAAGGGAATGTTTTGAATCTATACTTAATGGAGAAGCCCCCTTAAGATGTGAGATTAGGGACTTCAACTAAGGGACAAGGCCATGAGGGAGGTTGGGAATCCTCCAGTCTCCCCATTCTCCATCTCTCCAAAGAGATATATTGACCAAAGTAGTGATTCCTTTTGTTTTCATCCATATTCTCAGATCCTAAATATTTTCTTGGTAGACAATGGGCTGATTTCCCATTATTCTGCCCTTCTATATTTTTATGGAATTTCCATTACCAAGGATCTTAGAAGAGTTTTCTTTGATGAGGGAAATGATTTTTTTAATCAGATTCTAGACCTAGAAGTAGGGCCTAATTGGATAACCTTTTATCAATTAGAGGATTCTATTATGGTTCATGTATTTTTCTTCTAGGATTTGCTTCCACCAGCTGCTCTCTCCCGTTATAAATCTCCATGTTATTTTTACTTATAGAGCCAAGTTCATTATTCCTGGTAGTCTTATTTCCAACCCACCTTTCTCATATGGTTGAGTTACTTCATACCTTTCACAAGGTTGTGCTTCTTTTTCTCCACTTTACCTCCTTTCCATAGGAATCCCTTGATTACTAGCTCAATTTATTTGTGTATACTTGTCAGGGCTAGTATTGCAGCATACTCATAAACTAGGAGAGTTGTGAGTAGGGCCTTTATTAGTACCACCCTTCCTGCCATATTGAGCCAGATCATGCCCCAATTCTACACTTTTTGTTTCATTTTATCAATATACTTATTCCATATGTTGTTCTTAAAATTTTCTTTTGAGATCGGGAGTCCAAGGTATTGGAAGTGGCTCAACTTTTCTTGAACTAGGATTCCAAAATTTCTGATATTTTTTGGAGAGTGCGAGATGGAGTGCTCCATCCAAATATTCTTCATTTATGATTATTTAAAATCCCTCTAGAGTCTTCCAAAAAACTATTTAGAACCTTTTTTATTCTTCTTTCCATTATGCAGGAGGCCCCTCCCATAATCAAAGTGTCATATGCAAATAGGGAGTGATTTATGTTTTTTACTTCAGGAGAGATTGAGAATCCTGTGATAGTCCTATCTTGTCTGCATTTCTCAAGACTTATGCTCAGTGAGTCTGCCATTATAATATATAAGAAAGGATATAGAGTACAGCCTTGGCGAAGCCCCCTTGAACTCTGAAAATATTCACTTCATCTTCCATTGACCAATGGTGCAATCCATGGACCCACAATACAGGATTTTATTATATCTATTGTCTTTTTTGAGAAACCAAATCTCTGTAGGAAAGCCGCGAGAAAACCCAAGTTGATCCTATCAAATGCATTAGCAATGTCAATCTTGACAATCATTCCTTGTTCTTTTTTCATTAGGCTAGAGTGTAAAGCTCCCTGCACTATTAGAACATTGTCTAGAATTTGTCTTTTTGGGACAAATCCTCCTTGGTTTTCTGATATTATTTTTGGAATCAGTAATTTTATTTTGTTTACCAGGATTTTTGTTGTGATTTTGTACGAGGAGTTACACAGAGAAATATACTAAAGGAGTTAGCATTTCTCTTTTGGAACAAGGGCGAGGAAGGAAGAGTTTGTGAATCCTCCAACTATGAACTTCCTGAAAACTTTTTTGATCATTCTTATCAAATATTTTTTAATAATGATCCAATTGTTTTTATAGAAGGAAATATGGAACCCATCTAGGCCATGAGCCTTATTCGGATGCAAATCCCAAACAACATTTGCAACTTCCTTTTCTTCAACTGTTCTTGTGAGCTCATGTTTTCTGCTTCATTGAATTTCTTGGGTATATGCTAAAGATATTCTTCATACTCGGTATTTGATGTTGGAGATGATAATAGGTTTTTATAGTTTTTGTAAGCCTCCTTCTTTATTTCCTCTTGACCTTTGACTTCTTTTCCTTCATTATCTTTTATGTTGTCTATTTGATTTGATCTCTTCTGGTCCTGGTCGCATTATGGAAGAAATTTGTGTTCTTGTCTCTTGCTTTGAGCCATAGGCTTCACGATTTTAGCCACCACTCTTCTTCTTCCTTTCTATTTTGTCTATACATCTCCCAATATTCTTGTTTTTCCTGCCATATGCTCTCATGTGACTCCTCTTGCTACTCTTTTTCCACTTGGATTCTTTCAATTTTTTCTGCTATTTCTAGCTTTCTTTTTTGTGTTTTAGTTGGTTAATCCTTTCTTGATGTTTTAGCTCTCTTCTCTGGGCTTTTAATTTATTTTTCCAAACATAGCTAGGAGAGCCAATAATTGGTGTTTTCCATACTTCAACAATGATTTTTTTGACTTCTTCTCTATTGTTCGAAGTGGAGTTGTATCTGAAAGGAACTGGGCCAATATTTTGTAGCTTCCCAAGGGTGGGAGCCATCAGTTTGTGATCTGATGCTATATTGTGGATGAATTTTGATTTTATCTCGTTGAACGCGTTGGCAACTTTTTCTTATATTAGAAATCTATCCAATCTTTCCTTTATGTTATTTTTTTCCCTATTCTTTTGGTTCTCCATGTGTAATTTCCATTTCTAGGAGGCATGTCCATTCATTTTAATGCTTCAATAATAGATTCTAACATTTCCCTATAAGGATCAGCATTGTATTTTCCCCCAAATTTCTCCTATAAGCTCAATACTAGATTGAGATCTCCTCTTACAATTATGCCTCTGTTTTGGTCCTGCATAAGATATTTCTTTAAAGTGGACCAGCATACTTCCTTACCCCTGTAATGGTTTGGAGCATAAATATTTATAATGCAGTACTTCTCTTTTGTTTTCCAATTCTGTTTTTATCCAACGCAACTCTTTTTTTTTTTCTAAATGAGCTCCCAATTTTCAGTTTTCCATAGTGTACATATTCCTTCTGAGGCTCTGGTCGCTAGAATTGAAGTTCCTTGATAATTTTTAGTTTTTTGTATCATTGTTTCCATTTCCTTTTCATTTGCCTTTGTCTCCTAAATCATAAGGATATCAAGTTTATTTGAAGTTATGATATCTTTCACTGCCTTAATTTTTAGCAACTTCCCATTCCTCTGCAATTCTAGGAGACTATATTCATTATCACTTATGTTATGGGTTGAGGTACCTTTCCCTCTGTTAGGGTGGGAAATTTTCTCCTTAGTTTTTTCCAGGAAAGTGTCCAAAGGTTGTTTGGTGCCCAGAGCCATTTCATTTTCCGCTGCTTCATCTCTAATTTCTTTGTTGGTTTTTTTTCCTACCCTTTTAGGGTGGTTGAGAGAGGAGAGGAGCTCTTTGGGGAGGGTACAAGTGATTAGTCGGTCGAAGGAGGAGGGGAAAGGGCTTTGGGAGGGGATATGCAAGGAAGGGGATGGGTTAGAGGGGAAGGGAAGAAGAGGTGGGGGAAGGGGGAGAGGAGGGGAGATTAGGGTCCATAAGGGAGCCAAAGGGATTAGAGACCAATGTATCCGATAAGGGGGAGGGATAGAAGATTGAGGTAGGGAGGTTGAGGGAGAAGGGGGGGGGGGGGTGTCTTTAGATGATATAGGCCTGGAAGGAAAGGATGGGGGGGAGGGGGAGGGATAGATGAGGGAGCAAGGAAGGAAACTGAGGAGGGAGGACGATTAGAAATAGTAGAGGGTTTGGGTTTGGTTGTTGACTTTTTATTCTTAACTTTCTCCCATTTTGGTTCCTAGTTTTCTATTTCTTCTGTTTCCTGATTTTTAGTACATATATTTTCAAAATGACCATATTCGTGACATACTTTACATTTGAACATAATTTGTTCATAGTCTAGTTGTTGAATGTGTACCCAATTATCTACTTTGATCTTGAATGCTTTCAGATGTCCTTCCTCGGATCTACTTCTATACAAATTCTCGCACAAGCATGCATGTTTTACTTTGTCTCACTTCTATCAATATATTTCCCCACAACAATCCCTATTGCTTTAACAGATCCATTTCCCCAACAATTAAGAGGAAGATGTGGATGCCTCACCCATACTCGCATTTCATTTGGCACATCCATCTCTAGATCAAAGTCTGGATTCCATCTGTTGAGATAAATCCCTCTTGAATCCATTAAATATGGCCCATTTATGAAGATTAAATCTTTGTCCTCTTTCGTTTCAAAGTGGGAGGTAAAGTATCCTCTTCTGCAGAATCTGATGGAGATTTTCCCCATGATAGATGAGGCCCGATTTCTTTCTACCCATTTGAGGATCGAACGGGGTAAGGCCCAGACACCGATGAACCGACCCAACAAACCTCACTCAGAGAGAGACAGATTTGCGTGATGAGGAAGAGTGGGAGGGAGGATTATTTCATGAATTTCATCGATCTTCTTAACAAACTTTGATATGGATGGTCTAGGACGAGATGGTCCCAAGGAGGAGAGAAGAGAGGAAAAGGCTTCTGCATTTTCTCCCAGCTAGGCTTAAGTTCTAGCAGATGAGACAGGGATCGATGCACCCTTAGGAGGAGGCTCCACATGATCCATCACTCACCAGGCAAGGGCAGCAAGCCCCGGGAGCAGGAGACCCCGAGAACTGAAGTAAGAGGTCACTCATAGAGTTTGAATTTGTCTAGGCGGGAGCAGAGCGCACGCACGTTCCCAAGTTCTGATAGAACCACTTGTCAGTGCCCCAATATTGGGTTAATAATATTAACCTTAGTGTTTATAATATTAATCCTAGGGTTTAATGTTAATCATAGGGTTTAATATTGATCCCTTAGGCTTATAATATCTTTGATTTATAATATTAATCTCTTGGGTTTATGATATTTATATTATGGTTTATAATGTTAAGTTTTATAATCATATGGTTTATAATAGTAATCCTAGGTTTTATAATCCATTGGGATTCTAATATTAATCTTAAGGTTTAATAATAATCCCATAGGATTTAGTATTAATCCCTTGGGTTTATAATGTTAATAATCTGTTGGGCTTATTAATCCCTTTGGTTTATAATTTTAATCCCTTGGTTTTATAATATTAATAATTGCTTGGATTTATTAATCACTTGGGTTTATAATATTAATCCCTTAGGTTTATTAATCCATTTTATTTAATATTATTCTTTTTGATTTATGATATTAATCTTTTGGGTTTATAATATTAATATTAGGTTTTATAATATTAATATTAGGGTTTATTATTGGTTTTTGTAATGTTAGGGTTTTATATTAGGGTTTAATACTATGACAATGGAATGGTACAAAAAACAATCCAAGTCACATTGTTACAAACATTTTCTCAATATGACAATCAATGTGACAATCATTGTCGCAATGTTATAGTACATTGTAATTTATTCAATGTCACATAGTTACACTACAAAATTGGGGTTTAATATTACGTTTATAGTATTAGGTATTTTTAATATTGAGTTAATAATATTAAGGTTTAATATTGGGTTTATAATTTATAACATTAAGGTTTATTATTCGGGTTTATAATATTTATATTAGGGTTTATAACCTTAAGGTTTATAATCATAGGGATTATAATATAAATCTCAGAATTTATAATATTAATCCCTAATATGTATAATAATATATTAGGGTTTGTAATCTTAGGGTTTATAATATTAATATTTGGTTTGACATATTAATATTAAGTATTAATATTAATTTTAGGGTTTATAATTTTAATCCTAGAGTTTATTATTAATTCCTTGGGTTTGTAATATTAGTAATTCCTCTAGTTTATAGTATTGATCCCACATGTTTATAATATTAATTCCTTGGGTTTATAGTATCAATAATCCATTGGTTCATGTGCTTCCACTGACTGTTGCATTGTGTTCACCTCGCTCTAGCTTTGTCTAATCATCCCCTCACCTTTGTTACACCCCTCTTCCCTCTTGTAGCCTCCCACTCCTGTGGTGACTAGGCACAACAGTCATGGTACAAGTTGGGGGAGGAGACTCAAGCTACTCAAATCCCCAAAGCCACAAGTCAGCTATCACAGCCTCTAAATCACACCCCTATCAACCCACACCACATGCTACCAAGTCTAGACTAATAAATGAAAAATCCACTAATACAATTATGCAGGAAACCCCTTACAATATCGAACCAGAAAAAGGACCACAAGCGCTTCCAAAGCCAAGTCAGAAAATATTCCCAGGTTGCACATTCCCCCTACTATACTGAACAACAGCATCTAGTACATGCAAGACCATACATTGATCTGGAAATTGATCGGGGTTTAGCCTACTGAAAAAATCCTCCTCCAACAGATTTCCCTCAAGTGGAAGCCCAATGCTCACTATGACATCAAACTAGGCTCCAAAGGTTTCTTCACTATTATATTCACCCACTAAGATGACGTCAAGTTAGTTTTGGAAGGAGACCCTTACTTTCATAACTCTTTAGGGCTTTACATGTGGCAATGGACTCATAGCTTCATCCTAGAGGGGGATGTTTCCTAGGTGACAATTTGGGTCCATCTCTACTCCCTCCCGTAGGTATACTAAGACCCTGAAACCCTCCATGACATAGGGAACAACCTATGTAAGTTTATTTTCCTCTCATAACAGACCCATCAAGGATTTTATATTGAATACACACAAATGTGTGTTTATATGGACATATCAGGTTCCCTACCAGAGGTCATACCTCGAGAATTCGAAGACAAGGATTGGTTCCAAATGTTGGATTATGAACTGTGTCATTCAGATTCAAAAAATTCCACAAGCATGGCCACCTCTTTAGGGACTTGATCCTCAACAATCTCAAGCCTAACACTAACACCATTAGTCCAAAGGACATTGATGGCTTCACCAAAGTGCCCGCCAAGTGAATGAAAATGAAAGAAAAAGGCCAACCCATGCAAACGATCCAACCCTATTTAAGCAACAAATTCAAAGTACTTGAAAACCTCATGGTAGAAAAAATTGAAAATACCACAAGACCAGTAGCAGAGAGACCCAACATGACAGAAGAGCCTCATAACATCCCCATAAAAAGGAAAAGGTTCAGAGCCTATGGAAAACCTAGATCTAAAAGACCTACAACCTCAGGAAGAGGACACTCTTATGAAAAAATATGATGACTTCTTTGACCAAGGTGGTCTTGACCTGATTGCCATGGAAGATGTCTACCATTGGAATGAAACTAACTTGATTTGTGACAAGCAAATCCATCTCCTGTTGGAAACCCTTCAAAATGTGAAAGGAAAAATGCAGCTTGGAGTGCAAACTTGTAGGTTTTAAACCTCTACATAAATTACCTACAAACAAATTCTTAAAAAAGAGAAAATATACAATGGCGAGAGACACAAAACACAAAACAAATACACAGATATTTCCCCTGGACCCCAAAACCGGGACTACAAAATTGATTTTTCATTATATTCTTTTCAACGTATATATATATATATATATATATATATATATATATACATGTTGAAGCATTCATAAATTCCAATCCATTCTCCCTAGATTACAACATAACTGTAGTTCCCTTGACCGGATCTATAAGATACCATGGGAAAAAAACCATCATGCCCAAAACCATGTACAAAACCATGCATCAAACCATTGGTAGGTCCACCCACCTAATATAGCATCCAAAAAAAAATATTGGGGCACTTCCCTGGACCCAATAGAGGGGGGCTACCACTCGCCTCAAACTCCCCGACAGGGGGAGCTTCTAGCCCCCCTCTAACCCCCTACTTCAGCGTGTACCTAGTCATGGAAGGAATATAACACACACCCAAAAAAACCATCACCAACAAAGATGGAAAGAAGGGTGGATAGGACTTCAAGAAATGAGGGAGGAAATCCATGCTATGTAGGCTAGATACCCTAGGGTGCAAACTGGTGGAATCTAGCCAATAAAAGCAAATCTTAGAGATCCATTCCACCCAAACAGACCTCTCATCATGAATATAATGTCATGGAATATTAGGGGCTTTAAAAATACTTTCAATGAATCATCTTATTCATAGGAACATCCAACAGGACCTTCCTACCATCTTGCTCATTCAAGAAACAAAATAATCCGACATAGATTTTGCAGCCATAATCTCTAAGATTTTGAGACATGCAAAAATTTTGGCGGTGGATGAGGAATGAGATTATGGAAGCCTTAGTATCTCTTGGAAATATGCCATTATAGGTATGGAACCCCTCTCTCTCCACTGTGTTGTTCTTTCCTTATATTTCCACCTTTTAGGAACCAAATTCTGAGGTACCGTATCCAATGTCTACGAACCCAAAGCCCCTCCAGGAAACAAGCAATAATAGAACACCTATCTTCCTTGAAGAATCATATTTATCCCTCTAAACGGATCATAGGGGATACTTCAATATTATCACCTCCCTTTAGGATAAAAAAGGAGGGTGTGGAGAACTAGATCAAGATTCTGAGCTTCTCTCAACTTTCATTGAGGACTCCAACCTAGTTGACATCAAAACCACCAACGGCCTTTATACCTGGAACAAAAAACGAGGTGGGTCAGGCCAAACCTATTCCTTCCTTGAAATATTCCTATTCTCCAAGGATCTCTTGGTCCTAGGACATGATCTATCTATCATTATTCTCCCCTCCTCTAGCTCTGATCAATGGCCCATTTCCCTCTCCTGGACAAACATAGGAAAACCTATGAGGAAACCCTTTAGATATGAGTAGTTCTAGATCCTTGACCCCAACCTCATCTCCAAAATTTAAGGTTGATGGAAAGGGATCAGCCATTTCTAAGGCTCCAATTTTTTTTTCTTCTAGTAGAAACTCAAACAAGTCAAGTGTTGCATCTAGAAATGAAACAAGGAGGAATTCCAGAACACATTTCAGGAGAAAGAAGCCCTTAAAAAGGACATGGATTCTCTATAATATAAAATCATTCTCCATTTCCACTCTAAAGCCACCAATGCTCAAGAAGCCCACCTCTCCCAACAATTTGAGGAACGATATAAGTAGGAAGAAATCCACTAGAAACAAAAATACAGAATCCACTCGATCAAAGAAGGAGAGTGCAAAACCTCCTTCCACAAATCTATTATCTAGTCTATAGCCAGTGATAGGATCTCCCTCCTCAGAATGGAAGCAGAAGCTATAGCGGAAACACAGGAGGATATTGAGAAAGAGTTGTTAAACCACTTCGTTAGAATGCTCCAAGATCCACCTATTCAACGAAAAGAAGAAATATCTCAAATTATAGCCAACATCCCTCGCCAAGTCACTGATGATCACAATGTCACTCTCATGAGACCTATCACAGAAGTTGAATTCCAAGAAGCCCTCTCTCAAACAGAAGGAAATAAGGCTTTAGGACTAGATGTCTTTACAATATCCTTATTCAAGAAATGTCGGCACTTCCTTGGAAATGTGGTCCATGACATTGTAGAAGAATCCAGAACCACTAGATCTATTCTCCGGGACCTCAACACCACCTTCCTCACTCTCATCCCTAAGGACATTGTAGCATTTCCAGGTAAGTACAAACCTATAGCCTTCTACAATGGCATCTACAAAATCACATCCAAAATCATAACCAACGGGCTCAAACCCCTCCTTCCCCTCCTCATCTCCAACAAATAGTCTGGGTATGTTGAAGGGAGGAAAATCCTTAATGACATCATTCTATACCATGAGCTCAACCACTCACTTAAATCCCTTAAGAAACCTACTGTTGGTGTCCCAAATTGCCTTATTTTTACCCCATTTATATAAACATTAAACTATGTTTTATCTCAACTTAAACCTCTCTTCCATGCACTAGTCCAAGATAACTACCTATTCCTGCATATGCTTCGTATTTTACATTAAAATTTATTAAAGTGATGTATTAATAATTTTTACATAGATTTCATGCCTATTAAGTACCTCTTGTAACTTATGATAATTTCCTAGAAGTAATTAAGGAACTTAGTGTTAATTATGAGATAGTATGATCAGTGCAGGCATATTCCTGCACCGCCACGATGATTGGTCTGATATTTCTGTGAGCTGAATCTTTCCGCGAGGATGTTTTGATCCATAACTCCGAGTTCGGTTACCGATCAACTAAGGATGGATATCAATGGTGCACAATCAGGGATGTTTGCCAAGTATGTTCCATTATAACTGTTAGCCAATTTTGTAATGTTCAATTGTTAGTCTGTTTAGCTGAAAGGCCTGGAAAAGAAAATGATGGTAATTAGTGGAAGACAGCTAAGGCCGAAACGATGTATAAAATATAGATTATAGGTAGAACTAGTTAGTGATATTTAGACTATAATTTCATTTTTTGTGTAATCTGGTATCGCCCTCAACTTTGGGGCTGGACTCGCATTACTATGTACATTTGTTGATCAAGTAATAGAATGAATCCACCATGTTATTCATGCACTGTGTTTAATTTATCTTTGATACGTACTGGTGTGTTGAATCGTTTGTTTCTTAAAAATGAAATGAGCTAGTTGGCTAGAGCCCAACCAACCCAACTCATTTACCCTTGTGCTTTCGTTACTTGGAAAAACTATGTGGATATTTCCCTTTGTAGTTGTGTGGTGTGTGTTAGGGCCTAAATCTGCCTTAGGCTGAAGGAAGGAAAAATTCAGGGTAACCACAAACCACGCTCAGTCTGGTAGCTAGCCCTACCAGAACAGGAAAGGGCTCTCTCCGGGTCACACTCAGGAAAATAAACAATAGGGTCTGAGATGAGTCAAAATTGAATATTGATTTTCGGCTAGGTATATAAATCTGATGGAGGTATTTTGATAAATGACTGAGTTTTTTGGGATGTGTGGGGCCAAGGAACAACATGAGCAGAGAATTTAACTCAAAGACGCAGGTTATTTCGTGAGGCAAGACAGGCGGAAAGTCTAGCAATTAGATTTGAAATAATATGAAGTGGAGAGATTGTTTGAGAGTGTGAAAAGGGCATAAATACATGAATCCTTTTAAACAGAAGAAAACATAGAACATGAAAACTATCCCAAGGCAAAGCAGTACACTGAATTTTACCTTTTTTACTTAGAAAGCTTTCACTAGAAATGAATATTAATGAAAATATGAAACATAACGAAATACATATGAAACATAAAGAAGATACATTTTCTAAATCTAAACTCACGCCACAGGAATCTCATGAACCAGAGCTGCAATCTTTCATTAAATCTCTGTCAAAATGTACAATGAGTGACTGGGTTTCTCTCCCACAGTTTCCTAGAAATTCCAACCCTTTATAAAATTACTCTCAATACAATAAATAAGCTTTCCCATGAGAAAGTCGATCAACCTAGGAAATGAAGAGACAACCATCAGCAGTTACATTTAATTTTCTATGAAGACCAATTAGAAAAAAGAAAATATGAGCGTAGATTTTTTGGGTGGCCGTTCACCTTCATTTGGCCACTTGGATAGAAGCCAAAAATATTTTTTAAACTTTGCCTTTGATGTTGGGAAAAATGTATTGTAAATGAGCGGGCCCACTTGGAGAAAATTGCGAATCGAAATTTCGCGAAGCGAGAGTGATTTTGGCCTTTGGGTCTCTGTGCGCCGTGCCAAAAACTGTATGCATCGCGCTACTTTGGAGCTGGTTTAGAGGCACCTTCTGAAGTCAAAATTGAGGCCAAGTGTGCTTGTTGGAAATCCCTACCTATCTACTCTCCAACCCAAGTGAAATTTCTGAATTTGGTGCCAATTTTCCCCTCCAAAACTGCAATCTCCCAAGACTGCTTCCTGTGTGTCAAAATAGGGGCAGAGAGGTCATTTTTAGGGTGTTTTTGACCTCCTGAGGACTCAAAACTTGCCCAAATTTCTTGGCCATGCACCAAAAGTCATGATTTTCCATGAAAAATCTAAAACTATAAACTTTTTTTCATTTGGAGCCTCCTATTATAAGTGCGCGCCACATGGCACGGCACATAGGGAGAAAAACCCTGTTTTTTGCACAAAAATTTCCAAAAATGCCCCAAATTTCTTGAAATTTGGGTTGGAGCTTCCTTATCAAGTGTTATGTTGGGCTAAAGAGGCTTCAGCCAATATCTAAAGTCGATCGAGCTCCCTTTGCTTCTTTTTCTTCTTGATTGCTGTTATCACTGAAAATTTTGTTGCCAAAAAATTTAGCCTAGCTTAAAGACAGGGTGTTTTTGCAGCGCATAAATCCGTTAGCAGTTTCGCAACGCCATCTGTTTTAGTGATTTCGTAGCGAAAGCACTGACCTTGCACTGGTTGCGCTACGAAATTGGTGGAGCTATCCAGGATACTGTAGAATTAGAAACAAAACAAAATGATAAAAGCCACTTAAGCAATGCGAGACACGATGAAACTGCTGTGTGGCCACAATGTTGAGTTGAGGAGCAAGGACAGTAGAAATGTCATCAACAAAGAAAATATTTTAATTGCTAAGAATGATGAGAAAGGCAATGTAAGGAATGCAGTTGAAGCCGCTTCAATGTTTGCTGGCTTTAAGATTGTCCCAGAAACTAACTATGACATGCAAAATCTGGGTGAAACAGAGACTGCTTGTATTTCAAATAATGGACCTGTTGATGTCATTAGTATGAATGGTGGATTTGTTTCTTTCTTGAATAAGTGGGAGCAGGTTCATGAATCTTGTTTTGATCTACATTTCAGTAATGTAAATGAGAGGGATTCATCAGCAATGTTTGAAGTCCAAGGTTTGGTCGTTTGCTGGGAAAATTTTCCGATGAACGCTAGAGCAGAGAGGCATCTTGACACGGCAGACTATGTCGGTAAACACATGTTTATTTGGCGTTGAGCTTCTCAAAAGTCGAATTGCTGCTTTGTTTGTGGCTGTGGGATATTAAATCTTGATGTAAAATATACAGAGTGGTGGCAGTTGTTCGATAGTATGGTGAATCTATATCTCTGCTCGGCGCTCTCCACGATTCACTTGCAGAGCTTGGCAATCTTAAGCTTCAACGTTTACCTGAGAAGTACAATGGGTTAGTTTTGACTCTTATGGAATCAATTTCAAGTTTAATTGTTCTGGGAAACAGTTCGGAATTTGGAAAAGCGGTGCTATGGCTCGAGGACCTGAGTATGAGGCAGCAGCATTGTGTGTTGTTTGTAAATTATGGAGCATGCGGAGTCCTTTGGATTTGATGGGAACCACGCTGTATGTACTAACTGGAGAATGGATTGAATATTCATCTGGAATTGGTGCTGGTGTTGATTCGTTTTATGAATACCTCTTAAAAGCTTACATACCTTTTGGAAGGAACGAGTATTGGGATACGTTCCACTCAGCATATATTGCTGTACAGAAGCATTTTCGACATGGTCCATGGTATCATGAAGCAGATGCGTTCTTGCAACTCTGTTATACAAGGGAAAACAACTTGTCTTCACACAAACGGATTCTTGATGAAATTGCTCAACATTTACTTAGCGATTCTATGCTGTCAGCATCATGTGATGAACAATCTTTTGTGGTAAAGGTATCCATGTATGATGCGCTGAAGAAGCGGAGGTAAGAACAAGATGAAGGGCACTTGCTAGAAGCAGCAGAGGCATATAAGAAGGCTCTTGTAGTGGATCCTACATACAAGCTTGCTGCGGAGTACTTGGCAATTGTCTTGACAGACCTTGGGACCAGTTTGAAACTTGCAGGAAATGTCCATGAAGGAATTCAGAAGTACTCTGAAGCTCTAAAAGCAGATAGCCGCTATGTTATTGCTTAGTATAATTTGGGGGTGGTTTATTCAGAAATGATGCAATATGATATGGCACTTAATTGCTATGAAAAAGCTGCATTGCAAAGGCCTATGTATGCTGAAGCATATCGCAACATGGGTGTGATGTATAAGAACCGTGGAGATGTGGATGCAGCCATTGCGTGTTATGAGAGGTGTTTGACTGTATCTCCAAATTTTGAAATTGCTAAGAATAACATGACTATAGCCCTTACAGACCTTGGTACAAAGGTGAAGCGTGAAGGAGATATACATCAGGGTATAGCTCATTACAAGAAGGCATTGCTTTATAATTGGCACTATGCAGATGCTATGTATAATCTTGGTGTCGCATATGGTGAATTACTAAAATTTGACATGGCAATTGTGATGTATGAGCTCGCCCTGCACTTCAATCCACATTGTGCGGAAGCATGCAATAATTTAGGAGTCATTTATAAAGACAGGGATAATCTTGACAAAGCTGTGGAGTGCTACCAGATGGCTTTGTCGATCAAACATAGTTTTTCACAGTCTCTTAATAATCTTGGTGTGGTCTACACTGTCCAGGGTAAAATGGATGCTGCTGCAAGCATGATTGAAAAGGCTATAATGGAAAATCCTGCATATGCAGAAGATTATAATAATCTAGGGGTTTTGCACAGGGATACAGGTAATATCATGCTTGCGATAGAGGCATATGAGCGGTGTTTGAAAATTGATCCAGACTCTCGGAATGCTGGTCAAAATCGCTTGCTGGCCATGAACTACATTTATGAGGGCGAAGATGTTAAGCTTTATATTGCACACAGGGAATGGGGCTGGAAGACGTTATTTAACTCACATGCTTTCTGATTGTTATGGCATTAAGGATATAGTACTAATGGAGTGCAGGTTATATAAGTTCGAGGCTGATCGAAGTTTGAAACAGACAGAGGCTATTAATTTGGAGCAAATTCAAGACACAACACTCATTCCGATACTGAAGTTATCTCAGCTCTCAGGTCATATATATCTCTTATCAAATAAGAGAAGTAGATGAGGACCAGGGACCATTAAAAGTACAGTAGAATTTATTATGCATATCACAAGACTGTGTTTTTGAAATTACACAGCAGTTTCGTAGCGCGCTACGAAACTGCTGTGTATGGTGATTTTAAACGCAGAGCTGCATACGAAAAGTTTTGGTTGGTACACCTGTCTACCAAGGAAGCCTCCAGCGTATCAGGAGCATGGTGTTACCCTATTCTCTTGGGTTATTAAAGAATTAAAGTATCCACTGCTGTATACTCGGTGATGGGGGACCAAAACCGAAAATTTAGGGATATTTTCAGACCAATACAGAACAGATCAAAGCCTTCGGTATTCAAAGCTAGCATGGGACATTAATTGCCCATCTTATGCCATCTCATGCCATCTCAGCTGAACAAAGAGAAAGCCAGGTGTCAAAGCTGCAAGGAGGAATCTTCAACGAAGGAGGAAATAGAATTAGAGTTATAATTAAATTAGAACTTTTTAGAACTTCAGTTAGTGCTGATTGTATTTAATAGGTTAGTTTAATAGTGGATAGGGGTAATTAATGAGAATCATCGAGCTCCCCTCATGCTGGAGGTGGCAGCTCTAAGCAGTTAGAAGTATGTGTCTATATAGCGGAGAATGATCGAGGTAATAGGGGTTGGACATTTTATACAAAAACAGAGTTTATTTGGGCCAATGTAAAGACTTGTTACAGTAATAGTAAAACAGTGGTTATTTCTTCTCAAGATTCTCGATGGATTATTTGGTTCAAATGTGATGGTGGTGTATTCTCTCAATGTTCTTTTTGTAGCCTTGTTATAACATAATCACTCAGAATTCATTTCTAATGCTCTGACTTCCTATATGTTTGACAAGCTGTG
This sequence comes from Pinus tabuliformis, assembly GCA_031772625.1. Lineage (NCBI taxonomy): Eukaryota > Viridiplantae > Streptophyta > Pinopsida > Pinales > Pinaceae > Pinus > Pinus tabuliformis. The sequence goes on along the minus strand of CM062817.1, from coordinate 624,128,655 downwards.
GTTTATGTGAAATGTGTTTGAACATCTAATGCAAAGAGCCTTGACTTCCATGAAATGACTGTGCTTTTGTTTATTAAATGTGTGAGACTCCATAGCCCAATGAAGACCAATTTGATATGTGTTCAACCAGCTGTTGTTTTCATGAATGAGTGAAGAGTTAGCCATCTTTTGTTGTGATTGATTTCTATTAAAAGTCTGTGAGAGAGCCCTCTCTGACTAGGAAGGCTAATTCCTAGTCTAAAGTCTGGTTGAAAGAGTTACATAAAATCTTACTTGGTTGCAGCCCTTAGTAGTGATTTTGTGATAACATTTTGGTGCGTCTGCCGGGAGCCTGATGATTACTCATTCCCGAAGTTTTAAGATTGAATTTCTGAAGGTAGCAGGAGTTCAAAGTGGTTTTCGAGGCTGCAAACCTACCTTCGCGACTCCATTGTTGAAGAATTCAAGGTTTATATATTCATGGTGATTCCACTGGAGTTATGAAAGACCCAGAAGCTGCCATTATTTGTTCAAGGTATGCATGCATAGATTTCTCAGGAATTCATGGTTTCCCAAATCATTTTCCCAAGGATGCATATTTTCTAAGGAATGGTCCAAAATTCAATGGAGAAGACTTGAGTTTAACGTTGGAGCATATCTCAGATTTCTGTCATTTTGCTGAGCTTCTTAGAGTTAAACATGAGGATGTTTGCATAAGGTTATTTTATGATTCACTTCAAGGGAAGTGAAAACAGTGGGTTGAATGCTTTCCTGCCAAGTCCATTAAGTCATTTCAAGACCTTTGGCTCATGTTCTTGGAGGAATGGAGAGATAGGTCAGAGGTGGTGGTAGACTCTCCTTCAGTTGAGGGTTTCAAACAATGGAATGATGATCATAGTAAAGAGGAAACAAATGAATCTTTTTCTTTGTCCTTATCCTCATATCTAAAATCCTTTGACTGCAAGTCAGAGGATAAGATGAATTTTTTTGATGAATTTGCCAAAGACATTGAGAAAGAAATTGAAGGTTTAGAAGGACAAATTCAAGCATACAGTTTTCATGATCATGATCATTATCCTCAGAAGTTTTCTATGGCAGAACGCAAGGAGACTATGCTGGTTCCTTTCTCTTTCACGATTGAGGAACTGAACACTGTGGTTGAAGATCAGTTTGCACAGCTGGAAAGTTTCAAGGAAGGACAAGCTGATCATGTGTTCTGGGATCCTATAGCTGATTACATGGAAGAGTTTTACTCTCCAGTGTTTCAGTTTTCCTATAAAGATCAGAGGCAGTTTCAGTGGCAGCGGTCATCACACTGTCAGATTGGCTCTGAACTCCAATGCGGTCAAAGAAGTCAAATGTCAGATAAAACAAATGATTGGCTGCATTGGAAATTTCATATTGATTGAGCAGAAGGAAATTGAAATTGTTAGGGTAGGTAGGTAGGTAAATTGCAAATAAGCTCAAGGTCAACTGAGCATTTTTCAGTAGATGTAGTTTTTCTTTTCTCCTCCAGTCATGCTTGTCAAGCAAATTTCTGTTTGTCACAAATAGATAAGGCACTGGAGCTGCGAGTTCTTAGTGTACCACAAGGGCACACTATCCCAAGTGGAGCCACTATTATCACTGAAAATTTTGTTGCCAAAAAATTTAGCCTAGCTTAAAGACAGGGTGTTTTTGCAGCGCATAAATCCGTTAGCAGTTTCGCAGCGCCATCTGTTTTAGTGATTTCGTAGCGAAAACACTGACCTTGCACTGGCTGCGCTACGAAATTGGTGGAGCTATCCAGGATACTGTAGAATTAGAAACAAAACAAAATGATAAAAGCCACTTAAGCAATGCGAGACACGATGAAACTGCTGTGTGGCCACAATGTTGAGTTGAGGAGCAAGGACAGTAGAAATGTCATCAACAAAGAAAATATTTTAATTGCTAAGAATGATGAGAAAGGCAATGCAAGGAATGCAGTTGAAGCCGCTTCAATGTTTGCTGGCTTTAAGATTGTCCCAGAATCTAACTATGACATGCAAAATCTGGGTGAAACAGAGACTGCTTGTATTTCAAATAATGGACCTGTTGATGTCATTAGTATGAATGGTGGATTTGTTTCTTTCTTGAATAAGTGGGAGCAGGTTCATGAATCTTGTTTTGATCTGCATTTCAGTAATGTAAATGAGAGGGATTCATCAGCAATGTTTGAAGTCCAAGGTTTGGCCGTTTGCTGGGAAAATTTTCCGATGAACGCTAGAGCAGAGAGGCAGTTAATCATGTTCAAGTTATTGTGGCGCCTTTATAGCTGCCAGATGTTCAAAAGTTGCCACACGCCAAATTGTGCATGCATGCATTGAATTTAAAAAAAAAAGGGCATCTTGACACGGCAGAATATGTCGATAAACACATGTTTATTTGGCGTTGAGCTTCTCAAAAGTCGAATTGCTGCTTTGTTTGTGGCTGTGGGATATTAAATCTTGATGTAAAATATACAGAGTGGTGGCAGTTGTTCGATAGTATGGTGAATCTATATCTCTGCTCGGCGCTCTCCACGATTCACTTGCAGAGCTTGGCAATATTAAGCTTCAACGTTTACCTGAGAAGTACAATGGGTTATTTTTGACTCTTATGGAATCAATTTCAAGTTTAATTGTTCTGGGAAACAGTTCGGAATTTGGAAAAGCGGTGCTATGGCTCGAGGACTTGAGTATGAGGCAGCAGCATTGTGTGTTGTTTGTAAATTATGGAGCATGCGGAGTCCTTTGGATTTGATGGGAACCACGCCGTATGTACTAACTGGAGAATGGATTGAATATTCATTTGGAATTGGTGCTGGTGTTGATTCGTTTTATGAATACCTCTTAAAAGCTTACATACCTTTTGGAAGGAACGAGTATTGGGATACGTTCCACTCAGCATATATTGCTGTACAGAAGCATTTTCGACATGGTCCATGGTATCATGAAGCAGATGCGTTCTTGCAACTCTGTTATACAAGGGAAAACAACTTGTCTTCACACAAACGGATTCTTGATGAAATTGCTCAACATTTACTTAGCGATTCTATGCTGTCAGCATCATGTGATGAACAATCTTTTGTGGTAAAGGTATCCATGTATGATGCGCTGAAGAAGCGGAGGTAAGAACAAGATGAAGGGCACTTGCTAGAAGCAGCAGAGGCATATAAGAAGGCTCTTGTAGTGGATCCTACATACAAGCTTGCTGCGGAGTACTTGGCAATTGTCTTGACAGACCTTGGGACCAGTTTGAAACTTGCAGGAAATGTCTATGAAGGAATTCAGAAGTACTATGAAGCTCTCAAAGCAGATAGCCGCTATGCTATTGCTTAGTATAATTTGGGGGTGGTTTATTCAGAAATGATGCAATATGATATGGCACTTAATTGCTATGAAAAAGCTGCATTGCAAAGGCCTATGTATGCTGAAGCATATTGCAACATGGGTGTGATGTATAAGAACTGTGGAGATGTGGATGCAGCCATTGCGTGTTATGAGAGGTGTTTGACTGTATCTCCAAATTTTGAAATTGCTAAGAATAACATGACTATAGCCCTTACAGACCTTGGTACAAAGGTGAAGCGTGAAGGAGATATACATCAGGGTATAGCTCATTACAAGAAGGCATTGCTTTATAATTGGCACTATGCAGATGCTATGTATAATCTTGGTGTCGCATATGGTGAATTACTAAAATTTGACATGGCAATTGTGATGTATGAGCTCGCCCTGCACTTCAATCCACATTGTGCGGAAGCATGCAATAATTTAGGAGTCATTTATAAAGACAGGGATAATCTTGACAAAGCTGTGGAGTGCTACCAGATGGCTTTGTCGATCAAACATAGTTTTTCACAGTCTCTTAATAATCTTGGTGTGGTCTACACTGTCCAGGGTAAAATGGATGCTGCTGCAAGCATGATTGAAAAGGCTATTATGGAAAATCCTGCATATGCAGAAGATTATAATAATCTAGGGGTTTTGCACAGGGATACAGGTAATATCATGCTTGCGATAGAGGCATATGAGCGGTGTTTGAAAATTGATCCAGACTCTCGGAATGCTGGTCAAAATCGCTTGCTGGCCATGAACTACATTTATGAGGGCGAAGATGTTAAGCTTTATATTGCACACAGGGAATGGGGCTGGAAGACGTTATTTAGCTCACATGCTTTCTGATTGTTATGGCATTAAGGATATAGTACTAATGGAGTGCAGGTTATATAAGTTCGAGGCTGATCGAAGTTTGAAACAGACAGAGGCTATTAATTTGGAGCAAATTCAAGACACAACACTCATTCCGATACTGAAGTTATCTCAGCTCTCAGGTCATATATATCTCTTATCAAATAAGAGAAGTAGATGAGGACCAGGGACCATTAAAAGTACAGTAGAATTTATTATGCATATCACAAGACTGTGTTTTTGAAATTACACAGCAGTTTCGTAGCGCGCTACGAAACTGCTGTGTATGGTGATTTTAAACGCAGAGCTGCATACGAAAAGTTTTGGTTGGTACACCTGTCTACCAAGGAAGCCTCCAGCGTATCAGGAGCATGGTGTTACCCTATTCTCTTGGGTTATTAAAGAATTAAAGTATCCACTGCTGTATACTCGGTGATGGGGGACCAAAACCGAAAATTTAGGGATATTTTCAGACCAATACAGAACAGATCAAAGCCTTCGGTATTCAAAGCTAGCATGGGACATTAATTGCCCATCTTATGCCATCTCATGCCATCTCAGCTGAACAAAGAGAAAGCCAGGTGTCAAAGCTGCAAGGAGGAATCTTCAACGAAGGAGGAAATAGAATTAGAGTTATAATTAAATTAGAACTTTTTAGAACTTCAGTTAGTGCTGATTGTATTTAATAGGTTAGTTTAATAGTGGATAGGGGTAATTAATGAGAATCATCGAGCTCCCCTCATGCTGGAGGTGGCAGCTCTAAGCAGTTAGAAGTAGGTGTCTATATAGCGGAGAATGATCGAGGTAATAGGGGTTGGACATTTTATACAAAAACAGAGTTTATTTGGGCCAATGTAAAGACTTGTTACAGTAATAGTAAAACAGTGGTTATTTCTTCTCAAGATTCTCGATGGATTATTTGGTTCAAATGTGATGGTGGTGTATTCTCTCAATGTTCTTTTTGTAGCCTTGTTATAACATAATCACTCAGAATTCATTTCTAATGCTCTGACTTCCTGTATGTTTGACAAGCTGTGGTTTATGTGAAATGTGTTTGAACATCTAATGCAAAGAGCCTTGACTTCCATGAAATGACTGTGCTTTTGTTTATTAAATGTGTGAGACTCCATAGCCCAATGAAGACCAATTTGATATGTGTTCAACCAGCTGTTGTTTTCATGAATGAGTGAAGAGTTAGCCATCTTTTGTTGTGATTGATTTCTATTAAAAGTCTGTGAGAGAGCCCTCTCTGACTAGGAAGGCTAATTCCTAGTCTAAAGTCTGGTTGAAAGAGTTACATAAAATCTTACTTGGTTGCAGCCCTTAGTAGTGATTTTGTGATAACATTTTGGTGCGTCTGCCGGGAGCCTGATGATTACTCATTCCCGAAGTTTTAAGATTGAATTTCTGAAGGTAGCAGGAGTTCAAAGTGGTTTTCGAGGCTGCAAACCTACCTTGGCGACTCCATTGTTGAAGAATTCAAGGTTTATATATTCATGGTGATTCCACTGGAGTTATGAAAGACCCAGAAGCTGCCATTATTTGTTCAAGGTATGCATGCATAGATTTCTCAGGAATTCATGGTTTCCCAAATCATTTTCCCAAGGATGCATATTTTCTAAGGAATGGTCCAAAATTCAATGGAGAAGACTTGAGTTTAACGTTGGAGCATATCTCAGATTTCTGTCATTTTGCTGAGCTTCTTAGAGTTAAACATGAGGATGTTTGCATAAGGTTATTTTATGATTCACTTCAAGGGAAGTGCAAACAGTGGGTTGAATGCTTTCCTGCCAAGTCCATTAAGTCATTTCAAGACCTTTGGCTCATGTTCTTGGAGGAATGGAGAGATAGGTCAGAGGTGGTGGTAGACTCTCCTTCAGTTGAGGGTTTCAAACAATGGAATGATGATCATAGTAAAGAGGAAACAAATGAATCTTTTTCTTTGTCCTTATCCTCATATCTAAAATCCTTTGACTGCAAGTCAGAGGATAAGATGAATTTTTTTGATGAATTTGCCAAAGACATTGAGAAAGAAATTGAAGGTTTAGAAGGACAAATTCAAGCATACAGTTTTCATGATCATGATCATTATTCTCAGAAGTTTTCTATGGCAGAACGCAAGGAGACTATGCTGGTTCCTTTCTCTTTCACGATTGAGGAACTGAACACTGTGGTTGAAGATCAGTTTGCACAGCTGGAAAGTTTCAAGGAAGGACAAGCTGATCATGTGTTCTGGGATCCTATAGCTGATTACATGGAAGAGTTTTACTCTCCAGTGTTTCAGTTTTCCTATAAAGATCAGAGGCAGTTTCAGTGGCAGCGGTCATCACACTGTCAGATTGGCTCTGAACTCCAATGCGGTCAAAGAAGTCAAATGTCAGATAAAACAAATGATTGGCTACATTGGAAATTTCATATTGATTGAGCAGAAGGAAATTGAAATTGTTAGGGTAGGTAGGTAGGTAAATTGCAAATAAGCTCAAGGTCAACTGAGCATTTTTCAGTAGATGTAGTTTTTCTTTTCTCCTCCAGTCATGCTTGTCAAGCAAATTTCTGTTTGTCACAAATAGATAAGGCACTGGAGCTGCGAGTTCTTAGTGTACCACAAGGGCACACTATCCCAAGTGGAGCCACTGTTATCACTGAAAATTCTGTTGCCAAAAAATTTAGCCTAGCTTAAAGACAGGGTGTTTTTGCAGCGCATAAATCCGTTAGCAGTTTCGCAACGCCATCTGTTTTAGTGATTTCGTAGCGAAAACACTGACCTTGCACTGGCTGCGCTACGAAATTGGTGGAGCTATCCAGGATACTGTAGAATTAGAAACAAAACAAAATGATAAAAGCCACTTAAGCAATGCGAGACACGATGAAACTGCTGTGTGGCCACAATGTTGAGTTGAGGAGCAAGGACAGTAGAAATGTCATCAACAAAGAAAATATTTTAATTGCTAAGAATGATGAGAAAGGCAATGTAAGGAATGCAGTTGAAGCCGCTTCAATGTTTGCTGGCTTTAAGATTGTCCCAGAATCTGACTATGACATGCAAAATCTGGGTGAAACAGAGACTGCTTGTATTTCAAATAATGGACCTGTTGATGTCATTAGTATGAATGGTGGATTTGTTTCTTTCTTGAATAAGTGGGAGCAGGTTCATGAATCTTGTTTTGATCTGCATTTCAGTAATGTAAATGAGAGGGATTCATCAGCAATGTTTGAAGTCCAAGGTTTGGCCGTTTGCTGGGAAAATTTTCCGATGAACGCTAGAGCAGAGAGGCAGTTAATCATGTTCAAGTTATTGTGGCGCCTTTATAGCTGCCAGATGTTCAAAAGTTGCCACACGCTAAATTGCGCATGCATGCATTGAATTTTAAAAAAAAAGGGCATCTTGACACGGCAGGCTATGTCGGTAAAAACATGTTTATTTGGCGTTGAGCTTCTCAAAAGTCGAATTGCTGCTTTGTTTGTGGCTGTGGGATATTAAATCTTGATGTAAAATATACAGAGTGGTGGCAGTTGTTCGATAGTATGGTGAATCTATATCTCTGCTCGGCGCTCTCCACGATTCACTTGCAGAGCTTGGCAATCTTAAGCTTCAACGTTTACCTGAGAAGTACAATGGGTTATTTTTGACTCTTATGGAATCAATTTCAAGTTTAATTGTTCTGGGAAATAGTTCGTAATTTGGAAAAGCGGTGCTATGGCTCGAGGACTTGAGTATGAGGCAGCAGCATTGTGTGTTGTTTGTAAATTATGGAGCATGCGGAGTCCTTTGGATTTGATGGGAACCACGCCGTATGTACTAACTGGAGAATGGATTGAATATTCATTTGGAATTGGTGCTGGTGTTGATTCGTTTTATGAATACCTCTTAAAGGCTTACATACTTTTTGGAAGGAACGAGTATTGGGATATGTTCCACTCAGCATATATTGCTGTACAGAAGCATTTTCGACATGGTCCATGGTATCATGAAGCAGATGCGTTCTTGCAACTCTGTTTATACAAGGGAAAACAACTTGTCTTCACACAAACGGATTCTTGATGAAATTGCTCAACATTTACTTAGCGATTCTATGCTGTCAGCATCATGTGATGAACAATCTTTTGTGGTAAAGGTATCCATGTATGATGCGCTGAAGAAGCGGAGGTAAGAACAAGATGAAGGGCACTTGCTAGAAGCAGCGAAGGCATATAAGAAGGCTCTTGTAGTGGATCCTACATACAAGCTTGCTGCGGAGTACTTGGCAATTGTCTTGACAGACCTTGGGACCAGTTTGAAACTTGCAGGAAATGTCTATGAAGGAATTCAGAAGTACTATGAAGCTCTAAAAGCAGATAGCCGCTATGTTATTGCTTAGTATAATTTGGGGGTGGTTTATTCAGAAATGATGCAATATGATATGGCACTTAATTGCTATGAAAAAGCTGCATTGCAAAGACCTATGTATGCTGAAGCATATTGCAACATGGGTGTGATGTATAAGAACCGTGGAGATGTGGATGCAGCCATTGCGTGTTATGAGAGGTGTTTGACTGTATCTCCAAATTTTGAAATTGCTAAGAATAACATGACTATAGCCCTTACAGACCTTGGTACAAAGGTGAAGCGTGAAGGAGATATACATCAGGGTATAGCTCATTACAAGAAGGCATTGCTTTATAATTGGCACTATGCAGATGCTATGTATAATCTTGGTGTCGCATATGGTGAATTACTAAAATTTGACATGGCAATTGTGATGTATGAGCTCGCCCTGCACTTCAATCCACATTGTGCGGAAGCATGCAATAATTTAGGAGTCATTTATAAAGACAGGGATAATCTTGACAAAGCTGTGGAGTGCTACCAGATGGCTTTGTCGATCAAACATAGTTTTTCACAGTCTCTTAATAATCTTGGTGTGGTCTACACTGTCCAGGGTAAAATGGATGCTGCTGCAAGCATGATTGAAAAGGCTATTATGGAAAATCCTGCATATGCAGAAGATTATAATAATCTAGGGGTTTTGCACAGGGATACAGGTAATATCATGCTTGCGATAGAGGCATATGAGCGGTGTTTGAAAATTGATCTAGACTCTCGAAATGCTGGTCAAAATCGCTTGCTGGCCATGAACTACATTTATGAGGGCGAAGATGTTAAGCTTTATATTGCACACAGGGAATGGGGCTGGAAGACGTTATTTAACTCACATGCTTTCTGATTGTTATGGCATTAAGGATATAGTACTAATGGAGTGCAGGTTATATAAGTTCGAGGCTGATCGAAGTTTGAAACAGACAGAGGCTATTAATTTGGAGCAAATTCAAGACACAACACTCATTCCGATACTGAAGTTATCTCAGCTCTCAGGTCATATATATCTCTTATCAAATAAGAGAAGTAGATGAGGACCAGGGACCATTAAAAGTACAGTAGAATTTATTATGCATATCACAAGACTGTGTTTTTGAAATTACACAGCAGTTTCGTAGCGCGCTACGAAACTGCTGTGTATGGTGATTTTAAACGCAGAGCTGCATACGAAAAGTTTTGGTTGGTACACCTGTCTACCAAGGAAGCCTCCAGCGTATCAGGAGCATGGTGTTACCCTATTCTCTTGGGTTATTAAAGAATTAAAGTATCCACTGTTGTATACTCGGTGATGGGGGACCAAAACCGAAAATTTAGGGATATTTTCAGACCAATACAGAACAGATCAAAGCCTTCGGTATTCAAAGCCAGCATGGGACATTAATTGCCCATCTTATGCCATCTCATGCCATCTCAGCTGAACAAAGAGAAAGCCAGGTGTCAAAGCTGCAAGGAGGAATCTTCAACGAAGGAGGAAATAGAATTAGAGTTATATTTAAATTAGAACTTTTTAGAACTTCAGTTAGTGCTGATTGTATTTAATAGGTTAGTTTAATAGTGGATAGGGGTAATTAATGAGAATCATCGAGCTCCCCTCATGCTGGAGGTGGCAGCTCTAAGCAGTTAGAAGTAGGTGTCTATATAGAGGAGAATGATCGAGGTAATAGGGGTTGGACATTTTATACAAAAACAGAGTTTATTTGGGCCAATGTAAAGACTTGTTACAGTAATAGTAAAACAGTGGTTATTTCTTCTCAAGATTCTCGATGGATTATTTGGTTCAAATGTGATGGTGGTGTATTCTCTCAATGTTCTTTTTGCAGCCTTGTTATAACATAATCACTCAGAATTCATTTCTAATGCTCTGACTTCCTGTATGTTTGACAAGCTGTGGTTTATGTGAAATGTGTTTGAACATCTAATGCAAAGAGCCTTGACTTCCATGAAATGACTGTGCTTTTGTTTATTAAATGTGTGAGACTCCATAGCCCAATGAAGACCAATTTGATATGTGTTCAACTAGCTGTTGTTTTCATGAATGAGTGAAGAGTTAGCCATCTTTTGTTGTGATTGATTTCTATTAAAAGTCTGTGAGAGAGCCCTCTCTGACTAGGAAGGCTAATTCCTAGTCTAAAGTCTGGTTGAAAGAGTTACATAAAATCTTACTTGGTTGCAGCCCTTAGTAGTGATTTTGTGATAACAATTGCCTTCCTCAATTTCGCCTTCAAATTCCTGATTTGGGCCTTGCACACTTTGTTTCGCGCCATGTAGTGGAAAGCCATGTGTCTCAGCAATGCATGGTCCTTTTTGGCCCTGTCCAACAATCTCTCTCAGTGCATGTTAACTCTCTCAATATTGGCCTCCCAATCCTCATTAATCTCTTGTTCCAATGATGTGAGCTCAACTCTTCTCCTTTGCGCAGCTTGGCGATTCTCGCGAATGTTTTGTAGCTCCATGATCGCTTGCTGGTCCTTAAGATGTTTGTTCCTCTGCTCCAGATATTTCATGTTCCACTTAGCCCTCTCCAAGTCAAGGGATAAGGCTTCGATCTCTCTCTGCTGCTCCTAGATGATCTCTCTAAGTTTGGCGCTTTGTGGACCCGTATCTGTATCATCATCATGAAGGAGAATGAAGTAGGTCTCTCGTTCACCTGAAGGCCCCTCATCCTGCATTGGTTCCTTGCCCTTGTCTTGCTCCTGTGATGTTGATGGAGGAAGCGAGGCCCCTTCCACCCTAGGTGGAGATAACACTCGCTTTTCCATTGCAAACAAACGCCTGGTGCCTTTCTGATATGTGATGAAAACCGGCACACTAGCAGTCTCATGGCACTCATACTGATGAGAAGATTAACCGTCATGCTTAACCTCTGATACTCCCCGTGAAGCTCTGAAGAAATCACGTGAGATGAAGTCATCCCAAGTGATGCTCTGCAATCCAAGCTGATGAACCAATAAAATCTTGATGAGAGAAAAATGATACACACTGTTAAGTTGCTACTGAGGTGTTTTGTGTCGTATAAAGGTGGTCATCCTCTCTACCTTCTGGCAAATGAAATACGGAATGTTCATCATCCGTACCCTGGTGAAATGCATGAGCAACCTGATGTGATAAGCATAAAGACGAGAAAATCGTCCCTCGTAGCTGAAATATTTCATAATCAATCTCATTAGTGGAGCATATTCATCTTTCAGATACCAGAATGGAAACACTCTCTTGAGTTTCCTTAAGAAACTAGTTTTGATGTATGGCTCATAATGTTGCGGTCAATCTTCTGTTTCTTGTGCCATGGTTCACCAATGTTCGATATACCGGTTGCTAATGAGACATATTCTGGTGTAAGAGTGAAGGTGACACCAGCCAATATAGCTTGATCTCCGTGCAAGTGCAGCACAAAAAGATGAGCCAACTCATGATGAAATTGGATACTAGCCACCTTTTGACAAAACTCATAGCATGATTGATGCTGAAAACAGGACATAGCAAGAGGGCAGGCCTACAATTCTGTAAGGGTGGCCGGTTCTTATCTAACATGTCTACCACTTTTATGAGGCCTCTGGGGTGCCTGTTCTTCCAAGGGAGAGTCACTTTGAGTTTCCACCTCATAGTCCGATGAATGCTCAGATGCCATGACTACCATACAAAATACCTTGAAGACAAGATGACGGTTGTGTATGAATTGTGCTTGAACTGCTCTTTTTGGTGTTGTATTTCAATTTCTGCCACCAAGGGAAAAATCAAATGCAATAGGGACTGTTAGGGATTGTTAGGAAGGGGAAACAATATTTAGGAATGAGAATTATTGTGATAATTTTAATTAGGGAGAGGAGTTGGATTCTATATATGGGAATAAGGTTTAGGGTTTGGGATTAGTTATATAGGGTTGAGGAGATTTTAATAAGGGCTAGGGTTTTGGGATGTTAAATGTAATGTAGGATTGATCAACTTGGTGGGGGGGTAGGAAATGAGGCAACAAGGGAGGATGGTGAAGGAGGGGAGTCCTTGGTGACAAAACTGTGAGCTCCGAAAACCTGGCAACAAATTTGTTTGTGTTGGGTATGAATTTTTGTTTCAACCTTTATTCACCCTTACAACACCATCTCTTATCATAAAATCTGAGGCAATGTCAAAATAGAAGGCCCTACCTGACAACTCCACGCAAGGGATGAGCAACTTGAAAAAATTTGACACAATTGCGGGCTCTGAACTGTGTGCACCGCGCTAAGAAGCCAGTGCGTCGTGCCCTATATATGCATCGTGCCCATTCAAATTAACGCTGGGTAGAAATTCCAGTGCGCTGCGCACTCTATGTGCACCGCGCTCCTCCACCTGTGCGTCGCGCTCCAACCTTTAACACAGTCACGGCCTTTCAAACTGCGGTTTGTTCTTCAACCTCCAAATTTGACTTTGCTATAAGATTTCATGAATATAACTTGGTACAAATGATTTATATAATTGGAGAAATATCTTGCAAGAGTTGGATTTGATTTTTTCTTTCTCCAAAACCCATTTTGTAATGTTTTCACTTTGGCACTTTTTCACAATTAATACAACTCTGCTTTTCACACTTCCTTTTGATTTCTTTGACTAAAATGATGAAATTTTTGGCAATTTTTTGCAGGGGTAGCCGACATGGAATTTGGCTAAGGAGACCAGGGCTGCGCTTGGAGAAATCCACTGAGAAACTTTTAAAAATTATTACAAATGACAAACTGTTGACTTTTCTTCAAAACAGAGTTTTGAAGAAGAGTCGTAATCTATCGATATGACGATGAAAATATTTGAATCACAACTTTATAAGAGCCTCCCTCTAGCCTTGCTGGCTTTATTAGACATTGTTTGAAGACCAAATGGCTAATCCTTAGACTTAATGACCGAAATGACTCTCGTCCATTAAAAGATCAAACATTGATTGGCATGGAGTTTAATACACATTGATGAAAAGACCTAAGCCAACAGGTACAATACATGAGGGTAATGAATGATAAGGCCCTTCCGTCAGATAATGGCATGCCCTTAGCGGAATGCAGCTGAGTGAATGGAGCGAGACACCTAAAAATGAAATGCAGAAAGATTTTTGATCTCTGACAGAGGACTGACAAGACCAACTTTAACATTGGCTCCAATGGGGGATGGAAGCTCCTTGGAGGTGCCAAGAATGGCAGATCTTTGGGAGAGAAAACAGTGCCTTCGTTCATTGGGCTATGGAGTCATTATTTCGACAAAAAACACCAGATTCTGACTCATTTATCGACTAAAACCTGACTCAAACCGACTCAATTATGAAACCAAAATGACTAAAAAACTGACTCAAATTTGATCTAAAAATGACTCGAAGACTGACTTGACAAACTCTAACCAAAACTGAAATAAAATTGTATTTACAGTGACAATGGAGATAGTAGAAACAACTCAGAAGTGGTACCGCTTGATAAGCCGACCATTGATCGGCCCTCCTGGACAATCTTCCCCATTCATTTCCTTCAAAAGAAAGGCATTCTGACCCCAATATGCTGCAATATTGAAGGGACCTTTCCAGAGATTCTCGAACTTACCATGCTTACCCTTCTCCTCATTCCTTGCATCCCACTTCAGCACTACATCATCCAGCTGAAATTTGTCCACCTTTGCTTTTCTGTGCTAAATTTTCTTAATCTTCTCCTGCAACTTGGATGTGTTTTAGAAAACTTCTTCTTTGGTCTGCTACAAATGGATCATTTGATTCAATCTTCTCTGCATGGGATCATCTTCACTGCCAGCTTCCTGAAGAAGTTTGACTACCGGGGATGCAAGAGAGGTAGGAAACAAGGCATCAACTCCATACACAAGCTCAAAGGGGGACATACCAATGGATTTCTTCTAACTGACCCGATCTGCCCAAAGTGCATTGACCAACTTCTTATGCCAGCTCTTCTTGTTGATTTCCAGCAGCTTCTTAATGATGTTAACCAAAGATTTGTTAGAAGACTCTGCCAATCCATTGCCTTGGGGATGATAGGCAGTTGAGTGACCCAAAATGATGTGATATTTATGACAAAACTCTACCATCCTTTTCGATTTGAAAGCCGTTGCGTTATCCATGATCAATTTATTCGGGCAACCAAAGCGAGACAAGATGATATTTCAAGGAATGAAATAATTACCGTATCTATAGCTTATCTGGTGGGAATTGCTCCGATCCATTTCGTGAAGTAATTTGTTTCCAAGAGAATCCATCGATGCTGACCGGAAGAAGTGGGATGAATTTCACCAATGAAATCTAAACCCCATTGCTGAAAAGGGGCACTCACCTCAATGGGCTTAAGCGGAAAAGGTTGTAATTTCTACCTTCCTTCAAAAATCTGGCATTTATGACAGCGCTTGAAAACCTTATATACATCTTCAAACAATGTTGGCCAATAGTATCCCGCTCTCAGAACTTTATTTGCTGTTGTTTTCCAAAAAAGGTGACCACCGCAATCTCCTTCGTGGAAATCCTCCATGACCTGCTTTGCTTCTTCTTCCACCAGACAATTCAAAAGAATGCCACCGGGATCTTCCAATAAAGTGCAGAATTTAGAATGCAAAACTTGGCAGCCTTTAATTTGAGAGTTCTAGCTTTGTTTCTAGTCATGCTGGGTGGTGGTGACAAATTTTGAAGCACATATATGATGTCTGAATACCACGGAGAAAGAGCAAACATTTTAGATACCTGAATTGACGAACCTTCCTCATTCTCATCGGACATAGCAACGATCAGATTTATGTCTAAGGCGTGAAAGTTTGATTTGGCCATTAACTTTGCCAATCCCTGTCCTTTAACTAGCTTTGTGGGCTTTATCTCCACATCATACTCCAACAAAGCTACAATCCACTTGCCTTGGCTTCCTTCCGAATCGGTCTGCACTAAAACATATTTGACAGCAGCGTTAGGAAAATAAGCCAAAATATGAGAATGTAGAATGTATACTCGAAAATATTTGAATTCTTTCACAAGTGCGAGGGCTTGCTTCTCAATGATGTTGTACTTTAAGGCTACATCTCTTATAGTTCGGCTGAAGAAAGAAATTGGCCTTTCGTGATCATCTCTTTTCTGCATCAACACCGCTGCCATAGTATGCTCCAAAGCAAATGAAAACAATATAAAATCCTCAGTGTATTTCGGGCTGATTATAATTGGAGCTGAAGAAAGAGCCAATTTGACTAAATTGAAACATTTTACAGCCTCTTCCATCCACTTCACTTGATTGTACTTCTTAAGCATGTTTGTGATCTCTCTTAGGTGCTCAGCAAGATTAGGTACAAAGCGGCGTAAAAATTCATTTTACCATTGAAGGACTGAATCTCCTTCTTATTCTAAGGCAAATCGATTTGCTGAATAGCTTGTACACATGCAGGATTGATACGAATGCCATCTTTTGAGATAATGTGCCCAAGTAGTTTTCCCTCCTCCATGGCAAACAAGCTCTTTTTCGGATTCACCGATAGACCATATTTTCTGCATTTTTGAAAGACAGTTTTCAGATGATACATGTGTTCTTCATCGGATTTGGAAAACACCGTTAGATCATCAAGGTATAAAACTAGAAAGACATCCTTTTCATTTGCAAAAGCCAAGTCCATTGCCCGCTGAAAGGTGGCACCCGCGTTCTTTAAACCAAAAGGCATTTTAGCGTAATGAAAAGTTCCCCACGGAGTGGTGAATGTTGTCTTGTCTCGGTCATCTTCATGGACAGAAATCTGGTTATATCTAAAATAACCATCATGTAGTGACATACGAGATGCCCCAACTACTCACTGAAGTATATGATCCATTTTGGGCAGTGGATAGTTATATTTCAATGAAACTTTATTGAGATTCCTAAAATCGATGCATAAGCGAATCTCACCTATCTTCTTCCGCATGGGCACCAAATTGGAGATCCAATCCGAAAATCTAATGGGAACGATGATTCCTGATTTGTACAACCTGTTTATGTCCTTTTCAATTGATGGCAGCAGTTTTGGATTTAGCCTTCTCAACTTCTGTCTAAAAGGTTTCTGATTAGGCTTAATGGGTATAGTGTGTTGAATTATATTGGTATCATATGTCTTCAAGTCAAAATAGTCCCAAGAAAACACATTAGCAAATGAAGACAACAAACTGATATATTTGGCTTTCATCTTTTGTGGCAATGCTTTAGATAGTTTTACCATTTTAGGATTAGCAGTTGTTCCGATATTGACCTCTTCAACACCCTTCTCTGTTGGTTGAAATGATGGTTTGCGGGCTACATCATCTTGATCAAAGAGTTCTTCTAAAGGTATCAAGCCTTTAGGAATAATGTTATCCTTTAGCTACAACACGTCCATTTGATTGATCTACACCTCGTCTTTGTCATCATCATTTTCTTCATCAATTGAGGTCTCTTTGAACTTACCTTTGTTTTGCAGAAAATCATCAATCTCTTCATCATCTTGGAAAACTTGCCAATACCTCTGATTGTTGGGGAGAGTCGAACGATGCTTGACATGGATTTCAAATTTATTACTGGAGTTCATTGGAATCTTCAAACTACTGGCTGCCTTAGCAAGAGCATCAGCAATGTTGTTTTGAACACGAGGCACACATGTCAAGGTATATTCTGGAAATAATTTCAGGATGTCTAGGACTGCATTCCGGTAAGCCTACATCTGAGGATGTTTTGCTTGATATTCGCCTCTGACCTGCTTAATCACCAATTTTGAGTCGCCATATACTACAATCCTCTTAGCATTCAGCTTTCTTAAAATCTTTAGGCCAGCAATCAGAGCTTCATACTCAGCCTCATTGTTCGAACAATCAAAAGCTAATTTGTAGGAGCATACCCACACATTATTGGGCACCTTGTTCGGGGAAAAGAAAGGACTATGTACCCAAATACCAATTCCAGCACCATCATTCCCCACTGCACCGTCGAAATCCATGGTCCACAAACCTTCTTCCTCTTCTTCCAAGTGCCGAAATTCTGTTGGCTCTGTTTTTCCTGCTTGCTGTCTGTTACCTTCAGCTGATTTCTCAACGATGTTTTGTTGTTCTCGTCCTTCTTTCTTCAAAACTTCTGTGAAATTTTCTACTATTTTTGGAATACTTTCTGCTTCAACTAACTGACTATCTACATCATTAAAATTATCTGAATACAAAACAAAATACTCTAGATCTGTATGTACATAATTAATTGAATGATTAATGGGTTTCTCCTTACTTGTAATCATGTATTTCATTTTTTGTTCCCGATACAGTTTTCTCATTTGACCAAACACCGGAATTGTTGCATAGGAGAAATCTAGTTGTAATGTCCCTTTCAATTTTGCTGCCCAAGACCTGGAAAGAAGCATGTCGAACCTGGGAGGAATATCTGCTACCACAATATCCATCAAAAACATTCTTCATTGGGATTTGATCCATACTTACAACCAAGTCTTTGATGAGCCCGATACATCTTACTCTGCTGGAATCAAACAAATAGAGATCATGGTATTTCCGGGTGATGTCCAAACCCAACTTATCCATGATAGCCTTGGGCATGAGATTGTGAGAAGCTCTGGAATTGAACATGGCATTGTGTAACACAAAATCATGCAATCTTAAACTGATATAAAAAGGTGGCACATCATTATCTAGAGACTCACCATTCAATGCTGGCCCAAAAATCATTTCGGGTTTATCATCTTCGACGTTCACCATATCAGACATTGGATCACAGTTTAAAATTTTAGAAACCTTCCCTCTATAACTGTTGTTCTTCATTATTTCAGTCAAGGGAATGGATACCTTCAATTTAGAAATTTCATTCTCTAAACTAAAGACAGAAGTCTTTTCTACCTCTTTGACCAAGACTTCTTTCCTCTCCTTTTCTCTTGATATAATTTGTTGATTTGATTTTTCTGCTGATGGTGAATTGCTGCTGTCAGGTCCAAGTGCCTCTTTGCCTTTCTTTTGTGCAACTCACGAATCATTCTTTGATGCCGAAACTTCCTTCCTCTTCTGAATTGGGTTAACTAGCACATCTCTATTTCTAAGTGAATATTTCCACTGCTAAGCGGACAGAGCATTCATATAGCCTCTTTGATACTCCTCTGATTCTTCTTCTAAAACTGTGTCACTTGCTAGAATGAATTCTACGTCTTTGTGTGCAGCTAAACTTTCCACATACTCCTCCTCTTCAATAATCTAAGTGGGCAAGTCATCTGGAGTAAAGAAGTGGTTTTCTTCCCCTATTACCTTCCCTTCCTCATCAGACTCCGGTCCATTCACAAAATTTTGCTGCAGAGGTGGCTGTACTGGCTGCTATGCTGTCTGATCTTGGGCTCGCTCATCTCTCTACCTTATCCTATATTGTGGCTGCTGCTGGCCACGGAAGTTAGAATTTCTAACTTGTGGCTCAGGTTTGTCAAGTTTCACCCTTTCAAGCATCTGCTCTACCTTCCTGAGTAATTGATCCATCGAGGAAGACTCTTCCTTTACTGTGACCTTCTTTTCTACTTTTGCTCTAGTCCTCTTGGTCAGCAGATTTTCTTCAACACTGACCGCGATTTTCTGCATGTCTTCCATTGTGGCTAGCTCTATTTCTCTTAGTTGATAAGCCATTTCAGCATCAAAACCATCTGAGAATTTCATCATGGCTAGTCCCACAGGTGGCCTTAGATGATCAGGAATTTCATTATAAACGGAATTGAATCTAATGCAGTGGTCTTGGACTGACTCACCAGCATTTCGTTTGATCTGCTCATATTCAACCAGAATTTGAAGAGGATCCTTTTTTACTTCCTAGTGGTCTAAAAATTGTCTTTGCAGTTCGGCCAAGGTAGCGATACGTGCAGCCGGAAAACCTCTGAACCATTTCCTAACTTCACTGGAAAATGTCTGTACAAAGAGTCTCATTGTCACATTCTCTACATCAATCTCATGAAGGTCATAGAAATCTGCCATTCTGTCCACATGTTGCTGAGCGGTAATGTTGTTAGGAGTGCCATTGAACAAAGGGATTTTACTTTGATAATCTGCGGGCATGTCATCTAAAACTTGAGGCAGCACAAGAGGTGTAAAACGGGCAGCCATCACTCTTGGTGGGTTTGGTCTTGGAGGTGTTCGATGGGTGTGTGCAGTTTGTAGGGAATTAACAATTTGAGTTTGAAGCTGTGTCGCAATATAATTATCAATTGACCAGTTATCCCTTTCAGTTTCTAGGTCTACAAGAAATTGTGGATCAGGGACAGTAGAGTCAACAGCCCTTTCGGATTTGGTCTCGAACAATGATATTTCAAACCGCTCATCAAACTCAAGCTCTTCAAGATACTCAAAACTGTCAGGACATGAATGGGATTTGAACACGGGAGTTATAGTGCTCTCTTGAAAAAGGAGTCTTGGAATCAAATTGGGGTTTTCGTAGATATGAGGAGGATCAGGATCTGGATTGGCTCTGGTAGATTTTCTTGAAGCCAGCATGCTATTTTCAGAAAATCAACATGACATGAACAACTTACTCAGACTATCAAATCCTAAACTCAACATCCGGAAGCTTAGGATTATCAGAAGTATGGGTTTTTTGTAGGTTAAACCTGTCGTTTACGCAACGGAGAAGGATAACAAACAAATAATTTCGTCCCTAGTGGAGTCGCCACTATGTTAGGGCCTAAATTTGCCTTAGGCTGAAGGAAGGAAAAATTCAGGGTAACCACAAACCATGCTCAGTCTGGTAGCTAGACCTACCAGAACAGGAGAGGGCTCTCTCCGGGTCACACTCAGGAAAATAAACAATAGGGTTCGAGATGACTCAAAAATGAATACTGATTTTAGGCTAGGTAAATAAATCTGATGGAGGTATTTTGATAAATGACTGAGTTTTTTGGGATGTGTGGGGCCAAGGAACAACATGAGCAGAGAATTTAACTCAAAGACGCAGGTTATTTCGTGAGGCAAGACAGGCGGAAAGTCTAGCAATAAGATTTGAAATAATATGAAGTGGAGAGATTGTTTGAGAGTGTGAAAAGGGCATAAATACATGAATCCTTTTCAACAGAAGAAAACATAGAACATGAAAACTATCCCAAGGCAGAGCAGTACACTGAATTCTACCTTTTTTACTTAGAAAGATTTCACTGGAAATGAATATGAATGAAAATATGAAACATAACGAAATACATATGAAACATAAAGAAGATACATTTGCCAAACTCACACCATAGGAATCTCATGAACCAAAGCTGCAATCTTTCATTAATTCTCTATCGAAATGTACAGTGAGTGACTCGGTTTCTCTCCCACAGTTTCCCAGAAACTCCAACCCTTTACAAAATGACTCTCAATACAATAAATAAGCTTTTCCATGAGAAATTCGATCAACCGAGGAAATGAAGAGCCAACCATCAGCAGTTACATTTAACTTTCTATGAAGACAAATTAGAAAAAAGCAAATATGAGCATAGATTTTTTGGGTGGTTGTTCGCCTTCATTTGGCCACTTGGATAGAAGCCAAAAATGTTTTTTAAAATTTTCCTTTGATGCCAGGAAAAATGTATTGTAAATGAGCGGGCCCACTTGGAGAAAATTTCGAATCGAAATTTCGCGAAGCAGGAGTGATTTTGGCCTTTGGGTCTCTGTGCGTCGCGCTACTTTGGAGCTGGTTTTGAGGCACCTTCTGAAGTCCAAATTCAGCCCAAGTGTGCTTGTTGGAAAGACCTAACTGTCTACTCTCCAACCCAAGTAAAATATCTAAATTTGGTGCCCATTTGCCCCTCCAGAACTGCAATCTCCCAAGACTGCTTCTTGTGTGTCAAAATAGGGGCAAAGAGGTCATTTTTAAGGTGCTTTTGACCTCTTGAGGACCCAAAACTTGCCCAAATTTCTTGGTCATGCACCAAAAGTCATGATTTTCCATGAAAATCCAAAACTATAAACTTTTTTTCATTTGGAGCCTCCTATTGTAAGCGCATGCCACGTGGCGCGGCGCACAGGGAGAAAAACCCTATTTTTTGCACAAAAATACCAAAAAGGCCCCAAATTTCTTGAAATTTGGGCTGGAGCTTCCTTTTCAAGTGTTATTCTAGGCTAAAGAGGCTTAAGCCAATATCTAAAGTCAATCGAGCTCCCTTTGCCTCTTTTTCTTCTTGATTGCCTTCCTCAATTTCGCCTTCAAATTCCTGATTCGGGCCTTGCACACTTTGTTTCGCGCCATGTAGTGGAAATCCATGTGTCTCAGCAATGCATGGTCTTTGTTGGCCTTATCCAGTAGTCTCTCTAAGTGCATGTTAACTCTCTCGACATTGGCCTCCCGATACTCATTAATCTCTTGTTCCAATGGCGTGAGCTAAACTCTTCTCCTTTGCGCAGCTTGGCGATTCTAGCGAATGTTTTGTAGCTCCATGATTGCTTTATGATCCTCAAGCTGTTTGTTCCTCTGCTCCAGATATTTCATGTTCCACTTAGCCCTCTCCAAGTCAAGGGATAAGGCTTCGATCTCTGATTGCTACTCCTGGATGATCGCTCTAAGTTTGGTGCTTTGTGGACCCGTATATGTATCATCATCATGAAGGAGAATGAAGTCGGTCTCTCGTTCACCTGAAGGCCCCTCATCCTACATTGGCTCCTTGTCTTTGTCCTACTCCTGTGATGCTGATGGAGGAAGTGAGGTCCCTTCCACCCCGGGTGGAGATAACACTCGCTTTGCCGCTGCAAGCAAACGTCTAGTGCCTTTCTGATATGTGATGAAAACCAGCACACTAGCAGTCTCATGGCGCTCATACTGATGAGAAGATTCACCCTCATGCTTAACCTCTGATACTCCCCGTGAAGCTCTGAAGAAATCACGCGAGATGAAGTCATCCCAAGTAATGCCCTACAATCCAAGCTGATGAACCACCAAAATCTTGATGAGAGCAAAATGATACACACTGTTAAGTTGCTACTGAGGTGTTTTTCCCTGTATAAAGGTGGTCATCCTCTCTATCTTCTGGCAAATGAAATACGGAATGCTCATCATCCGTACCCTGGTGAAATGCATGAGAAACCTGATGTGATAAGCATAAAGACGAGAGAATCGTCCCTCACAGCTGAAATATTTCATAATCAATCTCATTAGTGGAGCATATTCATCTTTCAGATACCGGAATGGAAACACTCTCTTGAGCTGCCTTAAGAAGCTAGTTTTGATGTATGGCTCATAATGCTGCCGGTCAATCTTCTGTTTCTTGTGCCATGGTTCACCAATGTTCGGTATACCAGTTGCTAATGAGACAGATTCTGGTGTAAGAGTGAAGGTGACACCAGCCAATTTAGCTTGATCTCCGTGCAAGTGTAGCACAAAAAACCGAGCCAACTCATGATGAAATTGGATACTAGCCACCTTTTGACAAAACTCATAGCATGACTGATGTTGAAAACAGGACATAGCAAGAGGGTAGGCCTGCAATTTTGTAAGGGTGGTCGGTTCTTCTCTAACATGTCTGCCACTTTTATGAGGCCTCCGGTGTGCCTGTTCTTCCAAGGGACAGTCACTTTGGGTTTCCACCTCATAGTTCGATGAATTCTCAGATGCCATGACTGCTATACAAAATACCTTGAAGACAGGATGACTGTTGTGTATGAACTGTGCTTGCACTACTCTTTTTGGTGTTGTATTTCAATTTCTACCACCAAGGGAAAAAAAATGCATCAGGGACTGTTAGGGATTGTTAGGAAGGGGAAACAATATTGAGGAATGAGAATTATTGGGATAATTTTAATTAGGGAGAGGAGGGGTATTTTATATATGGGAATAAGGTTTAGGGTTTGGGATTAGTTATATAGGGTTGAGGAGATTTTAATAAGGGCTAGGGTTTTGGGATGTTGAATGTAATGTAGGATTGATCAACTTGGTGGGGGGGTAGGAAATGAGGCAACAAGGGAGGATGGTGAAGGAAGGGAGTCCTTGGTGACAAAACTGTGAGCTCCGAAACCCTGGCAGCAAATTTGTTTGTGTTGGGTATGAATTTTTTGTTTCAACCTTTATTCACCCTTACAACACCATCTCTTATCATAAAATCTGAGGCAATGTCAAAATAGAAGGCCCTACCTGACAACTCCACGCAAGGTATGAGCAATTTGAAAAGATTTGACACAATTTCGGGCTCTAAATTGTGTGCGCCGCACCAAGAACCTAGTGTGCCGCGCCCTCTATGTGTGTCACGCCCGTTCAAATTAACACTGGGCAGAAATTCCCAGTGCGTCGCGCGCTTTATGTGCGCTGCGCTCCTCCACCTGTGCACCGTGCTCCAACCTTTAACACAGTCACGGCCTTTCAAACTGCGGTTTGTTCTTCAACCTCCAAATTTGACTTTGCTATAAGATTTCATAAATATAACTTGGTACAAATGATTTATATAATTGGAGAAATATCTTGCAAGAGTTGGATTTGATTTTTTCTTTCTCCAAAACCCATTTTGTAATGTTTTCACTTTGGCACTTTTTCACAATTAATACAACTCTGATTTTCACACTTCCTTTTGATTTCTTTGACTAAAATGATGAAATTTTTGGCAATTTTTTGCAGGGGTAGCCGACATAGAATTTGGCTAAGGAGACTAGGGCTTCACTTGGAGAAATCCACTGAGAAACTTTTAAACATTATTACAAATGACAAACTGTTGACTTTTCTTAAAAACAGAGTTTTGAAGAACAATCGTAATCTATCAATATGACGATGAAAATATTTGAATCACAACTTTATAAGAGCCTCCCTCTAGCCTTGTTGGCTTTATTGGACATTGTTTGAAGACCAAATGACTAATCCTTAGACTTAATGACCGAAATGACTCTCGTCCATTAAAAGATCAAACATTGATTGTCATGGACTTTAATACACATTGATGAAAAGACCTAAGCCAACAGGTACAAGACATGAGGGGAATGAATGATAAGGCCCTTCTGTCAAATAATGGCATGCCCCTAGCGGAATGCAGCTGAGTGAATGGAGCGAGACACCTAAAAATGAAATGCAGAAAGAGTTTTGATCTCTGACGGAGGACTGACAAGACCAACTCTAACAGTGTGCACAGCTTTATATTTATTTTTGAAGTTCTTATTTAAATATATTTTGGAGTTAAGTGTGAAACGGATCCGTGGCTTGGGAGTTAATTGAGTTATTTATTTTCTGTAATTCCCTTCTCACATTTCTTTACTCACAGTTCTTACCTTGATTTGCTTCTACTTCGATCATGCAGGAAGCCCTTTTCCTATACCAATGTATGTGATTTACTGCACTCTGATTCAGTCATTTATTTTACAACAAACATTACATTTCTTTCCCTGATTATCATTTCAATTATTCTCGCAAGAAAATGGGTTGTTAATTTCAATAATTGTCTTCAGCATTAAAAGTATATTTCTAAAGGATCTAATAACAATTGTGTGAATTTATCATAGACACGTTATACTTGCATTTTATGTTTTATGACCAAGGAATAGAAATACTTTAAGTGGGTTGCCGAAGTTAGATGATACATGTAATATCACATAGACTACTGCATTGATTACTTCGAGTTGTTTTCATTTCATGAATTTTACTTCCTTTGCAAGATTTAATTAATTAAAGCATTTCTTTTCCATAGATAATTTATCTCATAATTTCATTTGCAACTGTAATTCTTTTTCAGCACGTCTTTCAATCTTTTCGAAAGTAAATTAGAAACTTGGAGAAAGAAACTATGCCTCGATGCAAGAGTTGGTCTCTTGTCACTGAAATAGAGTGCTCTAAGCCCTAAGGCTTAGAGCACCTCCACAAAGACATAAATCTTCGGTAACGGAGGTAAAATATATTTTTACATAGAGACATTGTACCTACACTAGTGCAAGCACAGTACAATAGTACAAGAACAGGTTGTTTGTGTATAAGGAAGATCAAGAGGAAAACAGATCTCTACAAGGGCCCATTTATCATATTATTAGCCATCTATCTAAAGATAAACATAGCATTTCTTTCCGACATTTAAGATTGCTTCAGTTGTGTGAAATCCCCTTTACTTGATTTACTTGCAAATTGTTCTTTTATATTCCAGCACTAGAGTTGCTTTGGTTCAATTGCCTTTAAAGATTGTTTTCTGTTTGATTCTGCAAACATTTCCTTTAAGAAATGCGATTAAGAATAGGAAAAGTTCATACCACTTATGGCATTGCTTGTGCTTTGTCTCTAAGTCTACAAAACCCCCGGGTTGACAATTAAGTGTTGAGGAGTTTGCTTAAGTGCAATCCTTGCACCCAACATTTTGGCGTCGTTGCAGGGGAGGTGATTTGAATTGGTAATAATTTTCCATTTTTGCAATAGGGGTAAGTCTGCTATTATTTTTTCTTGTAGTGTGCTTCTATTGTTTGAAGGAATTTATAGATGTTGAGTTATCTTTTTGAAGATGCAGTTTTTTATATGAATTTCATTTTGTCATTTTTTGAAATGAATGCCTAAAAGAGGTAGGGTTCCAAAGCCCACTAGGGGCCAACGAAATACTGAAAAATCTGAAACCAAATCTCATATTGGGCCTTCTTTTATAGGAAGAAATTCCAAACAAACTCGGACTCATTACGTAGGAACAGTCCATTTGGGTTGTGGTAGCAGTAGTCCAAGTGTGACACAACCCACAGAGGGGAAGAAGGAGGCTATTAGAATCCACAGTCAGCCTTCTCAGCCTGTTTAGAGAAGTTCGTGTGGAAAAACAACAATGGCAGATCAGGAATACCATGCAGAAGGAACTGGTGAAAATCAGGTAAATGAGAAACAATCCACTTTTGGATTCCCAATTGTGGATCCTGATACACAAGTACAAATGAAAAATATTTCACCATCAGCTCTTCCTCATTTTATGGTAAGGTACATGAAGACCCAGACTCTTTCTTATTTGAGTTTGATATTTTGTGTAGAAGTTATGATTATTCATCTAATGCCCAGAAGTTAAAGTTGTTTCCTGCAACTCTCAAGGACCCAGCACTTCGCCGATTCATGGGACTAGGAGGAAACGCTATATCGTCTTGGGAGCAAATGAAAAGATTTTTCTTGTCAAAATATCAAGAATATTGTAAAACTAGAGATATTCAAGATGAAATCTTTACTAATGTGCACAATGGTGATGAGACTCTAGAAGACTACTTGGAGAGATTCATGTATATCCTTCAAAGGTCAAAGCACAAATTTGATCCAAGTACCATGAGAACCTTGTTCTTAGGTGGGCTTACTGATGATGTCAGGAATGATTTAAATCTGCTAGGACAAGGGGATATTTCTAAAAGAAAATTTGATCAAATCTTTGACCTATGCAGGAAATTCTTAAGGAAACAATATAGATCTGGTAAAGGAATTCGGAATAGAAACAAGAAAACTAAGTTTACTGATGCTATGATTATTGGATTAGAAAAAAAAATGGACAATATGAAAATTGAAATAATGAATATTGTTAGTAAAAAAATAGACTCTTTGAAGTTTCAACAAAAACTTGTACAAGAGCAAGAGTCATTGGCTATTTCCTATCCAATATGTAGAAGAAAGCATCCTTTAAGAGAATGTCCTCTAGATATTAAAGAAACTAATAAGTGTGAAATTTGTGCAGAGAACCATGATACAGAAAAATTTCCCTCCATACCTGGGTTGAAAGTTGTACTTGAAGGAGGAAAACCCAAAGTTGAATCACTGCATGCTATGGGAGCACGAAGCAATTGGCATCAGGTAAGTGCAGGTATGGTTCCTGAACCTCCACCATATTTTTTTGGTTATAATGCACACTCGTATTCCTATCCTAACATTAGTCACTCTCAACATTGGCAGCATGTGAACCACTACTAGTATGGACAACCCTCCCAATCTTGGCAACAAGGATGGAGAGGGCCAAACAATCCACATCACTCCTATCCTACACCTATGCAATCATACCCTCCTACATATGCACCTTACCCAATGCCACAACCATCATTACCTCAGCTAAGTCAACTTATGCCACCATTACCTTTACCTCCATTGTTTCGACCTTCTCATCTGCATGCTCAACCTTTACCCAACCCCAATAATAAAGCGATACAAATGATCCATTCTATGAACCTGCTTTCTTCATTCAGATATCAGAATATTCTAGTTGGAGTCAATGATCTCCAATTGAGATCAAGGAAGGTAGTAACCTTAGAAAATCAAAAGTAGCCTATGGTAATTATTGATGAGAAAGGACAGGAGGAAATTCCTAACCATTTTGAAAAAAGATGACACCATTTAGCCTATCCCTGTACATTCTGAGCCTTTGTCATCTTCTTCCAACTGACCTACCTATCTAGAGAGGTTATTTGTGGAGAAGAAAGACCCCATTCCTAAGTCTAGCCTAGCTTTTGAGATTAGGAACCTTTTCATAAAGGTACCTTTGCTCCAAGTTGTTAAAGAGATCCCCATCTATAAAACAATCATTAGGGAACTCTGTCTCAAGAAGCTAGGAAGGAGAAGAATGGAACCTCAAACTATTCAATTTGTTGGTAGAGCAGCAGAGTTAATGACGAGGTGTATGCACATGGAAAAATATATCGACCCCGGAAACGCTATTGTCTCTGTTCAGATAGGTGATGTCCTTGTCTCCAATGTACATATAGACCTAGGGGTAGCTATTTATGTTATGACCAAGAAAACCATGGATCAACTTGGATTGATCCATATTCGTCCTACTCCCACTGTGCTTGAACTAGCAGATAGATCTAAAATCAAACCAAAAGGGGTATTGGATGATGTGGTCATTTTCGTATACTCTTGGGAATATCTAGTAGATTTCATTGTGCTTCAACCAAAGAATCCTATGGGAGGGCATCCCTTGATCTTAGGATGACCATGGATTGCTACAATCGATGCTTATATCGGATGTTGTTATGGTGATATGTATATTTCCCATGGAGATTCCAGGAAAAAGGTCACCTTATATCCACCCATTAGATCCATTCAGGAGCTCCAAGACACTTTATGGTTAGACTATAGTAGTGATGAGGAGACTTAACCTGTTTCCTTGATACATCAGAATGCTAAGTCCTCGCAAGAGGGTGAGATTCAAGACTTCTTGAACAATATAAACACCATGCCTAATTTTGAGTCATTGAGTCAGATTTTTAGTCTAGATTTTCAGGAAAGATATGAATCTCTACCTCCATCACCACCATCTCTAGAGACACCTTTGTGTACTCTTGAACCTGATACTACTCTTGTTGAGATTAGTCTAGGTAAATCCTTGTATGTCAGTTCAAAATTAGATCCTTCTCAACAAGAGTAGATTGTGAATCTATTGCGAAACCATCTCAATGCCTTTGCATGGGGTTATGAAGATATGAAAGGCATCCCTCCTAAAACTTGTACACACCATATCTATATTCAGGATGGATCCCGACCTGTCTGACAACCCCAAAGGTGTATGAACCCAGCTCTAGGAGGTGTTGTAAAGGATGAATTGCAAAAACTTTTAGATGCTGATTTTATCTATCCCATTTCTGACAACCAGTGGGTCTCTCCATTAGTATTAGTACCGAAGAAATATGTGATATGGCGCATTTGTATTGACTATATAGAATTGAATAAAGCCACTCTCAAAGATTACTTCCCCCTTCCTTTCATCGATTAGGTACTCGATACCCTTGCTAGTAAGAATTACTTTTCTTTTCTAGATGGCTTTAGCGGATATAACTATATACAGATAGCACCCAAGGATCAAGACAAAACCACTTTTACATGTCCATGGAGTACATTCGCTTACTGAGTGCTGCCCTTTGGGCTTTGTAATGCCATAGCTACCTTTTAGATGGCAGTCTTGGCTATTTTTTCTGACCTTGAGTTTGTAGGAATCTATATGGATGACTTCTCTGTGTTTGGTGATTCGTTTCAAGAAGCCCTCAAGAATCTAGAAAAAGTGTTTCTTCGCTACCAAGAATCTCATCTCGTCTTGAGTGACAAGAAATGCAGATTAATGTGCAAGGCAGGAGTGGTTCTTAGCCATCTTATTTCCGACAAAGGTATCCAGGTTGACCCTAAAAAAATAGAAGACATTTTGAAGTCTCCCTATACCCAAAACTCAAAGGGAAGTGAGAGGTTTTCTAGGACATGCGGGCTACTATAGGAGATTCATTGAGAATTTCTCAAGGATAGCTACCCCCCTTTTCCAACTTTTGGCTAAAGATAGTGAGTTTTCTTGGTCCATAGCTTTCCAATAGTCCTTTGAGACATTGAAGGAAAAATTAGTCCAAGCACCAGTTTTGAGAGGACCAAACTGGTCCCTGCCATTTCATATTTCCTTTGATGCCTCAGATACTACTATTGGCGCAACTTTAGGACAAGAAGAAGGAAAACGATCTTATGCTATTTATTTCTTTAGTAAAAATTTGTCACTCGTTGAACTCAATTATACGATTACTGAGAAATAGTTTTTAGCTGTAATTTTTTCTATTAATAAATTCAGACATTATATTACAGGACATGAAGTCTTTGTACATATTGACCATTCTGCAATAAGATATCTGATGAATAAACCATTAACTAGTAGTAGAGTGACTAGGTGGTTACTATTGTTACAGGAATTTAATATTTGTATTGTTGATAGACCAGGAAAATCAAATGTAGTAGCATATTACCTTTCAAGGTTAAATAATCCTCGTGAAGCAATTCCTATTGATGATGATTTTCGTGATGAACATCTTTCTGTTGTGTCAACAAAATCCCCATGGTTTGCTGACATAGCTAACTATTGAGTCACTAGAAAATTACCACCTCACTTATCTGCTCGTGAAAAGCGAAATATCATTCAGAAAAGCGTTGCATATTCCTAGATCCAAGGAGACCTATTTTACACCGGAGCAAATCTCATTATCCGTATATGTGTAAGAGAGGAAGAAGTGTTTGATATTTTAAAATCTGCCCATGATGAACCTTGTGAGGGTCACTTCGCTAATAAGCAGACTGCATACAAAGTGTTACGAGCTGGCTATTTTTGGCCTTCCTTGTTGAAGGATGCCAAACAATATGTCAAGCGATGTGATAGCTGTTAGCTAATTGGCCAACCTAATCAAACCAATTAAATGCCTTGATGTCCTCAGGTTATGAGTGAGCCTTTCTAAAATTGGGCCATTGATTTCATAGGACCAATAAATCCAGCATCATCAAATAAAAATAATATTTTGGTTTGTACATATTTTGTTATGAAATGGGTAGAAGCTAAAGTTGTTTCTTTTGCTACTGAAAGAGTTGTTTTTGATTTTGTTTTTACTAAAACCTTTACTAGATTTGGTGTTCCTAGAGAAATTTTTTCTGAAAATGGACCACAATTTATTTCTAATCTGGTATAGGGTGTATTGGAGAAGTATAAGATATGGCACAAGAAATCTACACCATATCACCTGCAAGAAAATGGTCAAGTGGAGTCCACGAATAAGGTGATTGAGTCCATCCTCACAAAGATATTAAATATGCACAGAAAGGATTGGGCTGACAAATTATCAGAAGCATTGTGGGCCTATCGAACCACTTTGAGAAACAACAGAGGACACACAACATATAAGCTGGTGTACAGAAAACAAGTCCTATTGCTGATAGAATTCCAAATCAAGACATTCAGAACTGAAGTCCAATTGGGGCTAGATCGCTCTGAAGCACAGCATAAGTGTATTCTATAGTTAAATGTGTTATTTAAATTCCAAAGGGATGTTGTTTAGCAAAACATCTTGGTTCAACAGCGGCACAAGAAGTGGCATGACAAGTCCATTCAAAAGAAGTAGTTCCAACCATGTGATTGGGTACTC
This sequence comes from Pinus tabuliformis, assembly GCA_031772625.1. NCBI lineage: Eukaryota > Viridiplantae > Streptophyta > Pinopsida > Pinales > Pinaceae > Pinus > Pinus tabuliformis. Next base: position 624,097,370 of record CM062817.1, on the reverse strand, counting down.
CTTTACGATTCTAGATTCAAATATTTTAAAGTAAAATTCCATACATGCTAGATGGGACCCTTTGAGGTGGTCAAATTGTTAGAAAATGGAGTAGTAGAAATCAAAACTATTGATGGACAGAATTATGTGTCCCTGGCAAATGGGCATAGATTGAAGGTATATTTTTAGCCCCTTACTAAAGGAGATTTTATGCAACAAGTCCAATAGCCATTTGAAAAGGAGTTGGCAGGTGGTAACACCAACTTTCCTTCTTGTCCTTATTGAAAAAAAAAATGACAAAAATAAAGAGTATAAAAAGAAAAAATTTCCTGTAAAAATGAAAATCAATTGACTGACATGATTGCAGAAGGATCAACATGAAAACCAACATGCTGGCAGAAAGATTGAAATTCTAAATAAAAAGGGAATGTTACTTGATATTTAGATATGTTGGTTGCCACTAAGAAGAAGTAGGTTCACGAAACTGAGAACTTACCCAAGTTTGGGGTAACTAGCATGGACATTTTTATGCAAGTAAACGCTTACTTCCCGCTGCAGTTATTTTTTCCTGCACCAATGTAGCTAGATTTCAAGGTAAAAACTTTTCCTTTCTTCTATTTCCCATTTCAAAAATTTCCATTCGTTTCTTTTCTAAAATCCCCAATGAATTACCTTCCTCTTTCTTCTAATAAACTACCCTTGCCTGATTTTGTAAAATCCTTATTTTCCCTTGAATTTTTTTCCCACATCCCGTTTTGTTTATCCCTCTTGGTGATATTGTTTCAGGAATCCCTGTTGTAATGTTCCTTCCCATTCTAAAAAAAAATATTTAGCCCCTTTCCCACTTATTTATTCCCTCACAAATTGATTGCACAATTTGATGCAGTCAATCCAAAAGGCATGCTCGTGAAACACCAAAGCATGGAGAATAATTTTTTCTTGAATAATAAGAAAAATATGTTCAAGTCCAACTATAGAATTATGTTCTATCATATTTTATTCTTTGGTAAAAGTCCCTGGTGCAAGATGTGCAGTGCAAGCAGGTTTAGTGTAGGAACACAGCTGAATGTGAAAGAAAGTAAAATTCACATAGTCCAAGAGTGTTTCATCAAGCATATTTATGGATCTTTACTTTCTTGCACATGAGTATTGATATATCATAGCATTGAATGTTTCAATTAATACTATGTTTCATCATTTACTGACTTAGGAAAAATCTTTAAAGTGAAAGGTGTATAGAGTTTTGAAATCTAATTTCTTAATAAGTGTTGAAGTATGTATTGATTTAATTACGAGGCGAACTGTGGGATAGTACTGTTGTCTGATAGCCTATATTCACTTTCCTTGAAATAATTTTGTATTGCTTGTCCATTATTACCTTACCCGGTAACCCAATCATTGTAACTGTTGCACCACCACCGCATAAACCTCCACTCCACCTAAACATTATGACTTACCTATAGTAGGTTGATACGAATCTTCGCCTAGTACATAGAGTTGTTTTCATTATGACCAAGTGAGTGCGGCTGAAAATATGGAGGGTGACGAACCTTCGGCATAAAGCTCTCGGCAAAGCATTGGTGTCACTCGCTAGAATTCCTTCGAGGGTGTGATCCGAAAGAGTGAAGTGCAGTTCAAAATGGCACCCGTAAGAAGTGAGCCATTGTATTTGTAGGAGATAGGTCAAACCACAGAGTACGAAACAGTCTTGCACTATTGCAAGAATCTGGGTTCCTGCCATTTTTACAAAAGTTTGATGGGTTCGACATGGCTGTGGTACTAGAGTTCAAACAGATATTCAAAGAAGGACGAATCAACGTCAGAACATTGAAGTTCAAAGTTACAAGGAGTCTATCTCACAAGCTATAGTCTTGCCACTTACAAGAGAGCATTGGTTTAAAAAGGAGTGGCTCAGGAAGAAATGATGGCACTGGTTCATGGTTGACAAAAAGCTTAAGGTTGAATAGAGAAAAGGACTCCCATAGAGCACCATGATCGGGAAGTGGTGATACCTCATGTTCATACTATAGAAATTCGTGACCAGAGAGGGATGTTATACATTGGAATTCGTGTATCACTTTCAACTATTGATGCACTTTGAGTCAGAAAAATGATTAATTTCCCTTACTACCTGCTCAGGAGTCTTGAGAAAATGGAGAAGGGCATGTAGAATGGAAACGCAAGCCAAATTGAAAACAAGCTCTACCATCATGGGCTTATCACGATTCTGGTTAAGAAGAAGCTGCAAGAAAAAGGAGTAACTTGGGAAGCATTCTTGAAGGAGTTTCGAGCAAGGAGTACAGAGAAATCTGCGAGCATGAGTACAAGTAAGAAAAGGAAAGAAGAGACATCGTCCCTTGCTGAGTAGAAAGAGGAAAGCACACCAGTGCAAGTAGAGAAGAAGACTGTCGAAAATACTTCACCCTTGGCTAAGAAGAGAAATAATAGAACCTCGATGAAGAGGTAGACTGTCTCCCAATGGACGAACAAGTCAATATCTCTGATTATAATCGACAAATCACCCCAAGTTTACCCTAAAGTTCATAATCTCTGAGTGCTTGCAGATGTAGTAGCACACACTGTGGAAGATGTAGAGAACGTGGAAGATGACGTATTATTGTTAAATTTTGTCAGAAAATTAAGGAAGAGGAAGACGACACCAAGTACCGGTGAAGTCCAAACAAAGGGTCATGAATATGAAGAAGAGAAGCATATAGAGACCCTCAATAATTTCAGTGAACTAGACATTGAAACCCTTAGTGCTTTCGAGGAATGGGGCACTGAAACCCCTGTTATTTTAGAGAAACGTGGTACTGAAACCCCCGTTGTTTTAGAGAAACAGGGTACTAAAGCCACTACTATTTTAGAAGGATAGGGTATTGAGACCTTTGCTTGTCTGTATGGATAGGGTACTGAGTTTCCTGAGGAACTAGAAGAACAGGGTGTTAAAGACCCTGAGGAGTTGAGTGCACAAGGTACTAAAACCCTTGACATGAATATTTTGGAGGGCATCAAAACCCTCAGTGAGAAGGAAACCCTGTGTGTGGAAACCCTCGACGACGTCATAATGTAGAAATTTGATGGCCTTGACCTTAATGATGATGGGACCTGTTTTGAGTTTGCTGTAGAGAAGACATTCACACCTGAAGATCTTGGCATGACACCCTCCACTCTCTACCTCAACAGCCGAATAGTAGAATTGGAGCAGCAACTTCATGACTTGAAGGCTTTGAACTAGGTCATGAAGGAACAAAGTTGGCAGAAACAGAGCGAGGTGGAGCTACTTGCAGAGGTAAAAAATCATAAGCAACAAGTAAATGTGTGGAATTATCAGGCTTCCAAATGCTACAAAGGACTCAAGAAGGTGACGAATCAACTAAAAAGAGCCTGAGAGAAAAATCCGAAGATAGTGAAAGCAGGGCTAAGCATTTAAGTTCAGGGTTGAGAGTTGGCCACCTATTTTTGAGGATGTTTTCCAGAAGGTAAAATGTTGTGTGAGGACACACAACAGCAGAGGGATGGGAGGATGTGCGTGTCCCAAATTACCCTATTTTTACCCCATTTCTATAAACATTAACCTCTATTTTATCTCAACTTAAACCTCTCTTTCCTGCACTAGTCCAAGATAACCACCTATTCCTACATATGCTTCGTATTTTACATTAACATTTATTAAAGTTCTTTATTAATAATTTTTACATAGATTTCATGCCTATTAATTACCTCTTGTAACTTGTGATAATTTCCTACAAGTAATTGAGGAACTTAGTGTTAATTATGATTTAGTATGATCAGTGCAGGCACATTCCTGCACCACCACAATGATTGGTCCGAGATTTTCGTGAGCTGAATTTTTCCATGAAGACATTTTGGTCCATAACTCTGAGTTCGGTTGCTGATCAACTGAGGATGAATATCAATGGCGCACAATAAGGGATGTTTTCCAAGGATGGTCTACGGCTAGTGAAGTACATGTTCCATTATAATTGTTAGTCGATTTTGTAATGTTAAGTTGTTAGTCTGTTCGACCGAAACGCTTGAAAAAGAAAATGACTGTAATTAGTGGAAGACAGCTAAGGCCGAAAGGATGTATAGAATATAGATTGTAGGTAGAACTAGTTAGCGATCCTTAGACTGTAATTTCATTTTCTGTATAATCTGGTGTCGCCCTCAGCTCTGGGGTTGGACTCGTATTACTATGTACATTTGCTGATCAAGTAATACAAGGAATCTGCCATGTTATTCATGCATTGTGTTTAATTTATCTTTGATGCGTACTTGAGTGTTGAATTTGTTCATTTCTTAAAAGGGAAACGAGTTGGTTGGCTAGGGCCTAGCCAACCCAGCTCGTTTACCCTTGTGATTTCGTTATTTGGAAAGACTGTGTGGATATTTCCCTTTGCAGTTGCATGGTGTGAACAGCTTTATATTTATTTCTGAAGTTCTGATTTAAATCTATTTTGGAGTTAAGTGTGAAACAGATCTGTGGCTTGGGAGTTAATTGAGTTATTTCTTTTCTGTAATTCTTTTCTCACATTTCTTTACTCACAATTCTTATCTCGATTTGCTTCCACTTGGATCGTGTAGGAAGCCCTTTTCCTGTACCAGTGCATGTGATTTCCTGCACTCCGGTTCAGTCATTTATTTTACAACAAACATTACATTTCTTTCCCTAATTATCATTTCAGTTATTCTCACAAGCAAATGGGTTGTTAATTTCAGTAATTATCTTCAGCATTAAAAGTATATTTCTAAAGGATCTGAGAACAATTACGTGAATTTATCATAGACACGTTATACTTGCATTTTATGTTTTATGACCAAGGAACAGAAATACTTTAAGTGGATTGCCGAAGTTAGATGCGAGTTGTTTTCATTTCATGAAGTTTACATCCTTTGCAAGATTTAATTAATTAAAGCATTTCTTTTCCATAGATAATTTATCTCAGAATTTCATTTGCAATTGCAATTCTTTTTCAGCACGTCTTTCAATCTTTTCGAAAGTAAATTAGAAACTTGGTGAAGGAAACTCTGCTTCAATGCAAGAACTGGTCTCTTATCACAAAAACATAGTGTTGTAAACCCCAAGGCTTAGATCACCTCCACAAAGACATAAACCTTCAGCAAGAGAGGTAAAATATATTTTTACACAAAGGCACTTTACCTGCACTAGTGCAAGCACTTTGCAATAGTACAAGAATAGGTTGTTTGTGTAGAAGGAAGATCAAGAGGAAAACAGATCTCTGCAAGGGCCCATTTGTCAGACTGTTAGCCATCTATCTGAAGATAAACATAGAATTTATTTCCAATATTTAAGATTGCTTCAGTTGTGTGAAAGCTCATTTACTTGATTTACTTGCAAATTGTTCTTTTATATTCTAGCACTAGAGTTTCTTTGGTGTCAATTGCCTTTAAAGATTGTTTTATGTCTGATTCTGCAAACATTTCCTTTAAGAAAAAGGATTAAGAATAGGAAAACTTCATACCACTTATGGAATTGCTTGTGCTTCGTCTCTAAGTTTACGAAACCCCCAGGTTGCCAATTAAGTGTTGAGGAGTTTTCTTAAGTGCAATCCCTACACCCAACACCTACCATGCTGCTAAAATTAGGCATGTCTAAAGCTTGCGATAAACTAAGCTAGGATTATATTGAATTCACCCTTCAAGCTTTTCGATTCTACATTGAATGGACACAATGGTTTATTTCGCTCATCACTACCCCCTTCTTCTCCATTCTTTTTAATGTTTCCCCTTCGAGTACTTTCCTCCCATCCAAGGACATCAAACAAGGAGACCCCCTTTCCCCATTTCTCTTCATCCTCATGGCTAAAGGCCTCGGGTGCTCCATACTTGTTGTTAAATCTAAAGGTACCCTTTGAGGCCTCATCATCCACAATGATTCCACCCAATCCCACTAGAAATTTTTTGATGATATGCTCCTCATGAACCACCCTTCAATGCAAGAATCTAGGGAAATAAAATCCATTCCTAACCTCCTCTCCCTAGCTTCGGGCACTGATATCAACCTTGATAAATACCAAATCTTCCTCTTTAACACCCCCACCATCACCTAGAGGAACATCCAACACATACTTGGATTCTCCATTACCTCCCTCCCTTCTAAATACCTTGGAGCCCCCCTCAAAAAATCAATAATCAAGCACTCCTGATGAAGGGACCTCTTAGACAAGTTTGCCTCCAAACTCAATTTTTGGACCCACAAAGCCCTTTCCTTAGCTAACTGGCTCATTCTCCTCAAATGTATCCTTCAAGGCATGACTCTCTACCTTTTTTCAATCCTAGATGCCCCCAAATGGGTCATTAAAGGCAATCAGGAAAATTAAGTGCTTCTTCTTTTGGGGATGACTTGATCTCAAGCACAAAATGATCACACTCACTCCCTCCTTCAACAAGAATTGTCCAAAAGATAAATTGAGAAAAAATATGGCAATGATGTTCTTAGATAGGGACCTCAAAACTTAGGAATATTCTTTGTCAAATAAGCTTACAGTCGCCTCAGCTAACCTGATATCCCTGAACCAAGCCCCTTTTGGACGAAGCTCTGAAGCTTGAACACCTTGCATAACCTGATTAGAAAAAGCTTTCATGGGACCTTCTAGTGTTTTCTTTGTGGTGATCAACAAGAAACTCCGGACCACCATTTCCTCGCCTGTCCATTTTCCAAAAACCTGTGGCATAAAATTGAGCATGGTTTCCTCATATCCATTAAGGAAAGTGATTGCATAGCCTAATCCTTCAAAAATGGCCAGCCTCCCCCTATATCTATCCCATCGTATCATACATTTGTACCGTGGCTCCTCTCTTTCTAGCTTGGGAAATTTGGAAAGAATACAATCAATAAATATTCAATAACACTCGTAAAATTTTGGAGGGAGTCTGGTTTCTCATGCACAAGAATCTCGAGGAATCTGTTTCTCTCATCAATTAGATTGCCCGAGATTTTCTCGCCCCTCCATTGGAAAACGAAATACTCTATTGGTGAAACCTTAAGCCCCCAAACCTTGACTTCACTTCCCTCCCCCACCTGCCTCTACCCTCTCCCTCCTCCTAGAGTCCCCCTCCTCCCCTCTGTTATAAACTCAGCCTTGATGGATCCTCTCAAGGAAATCCAGGATAAGATGGCTTTGGAGGAGTCCTCAAATATCATGTAGGACATGTTGTGAAAATCTACAAGGGTCACATTGGATTCAAAAGAAACAATGTGGAAGAGATTAAGGCTCTCAATGAAGGAATTCAAATCGCTTAAATTGATAACTTCTTCCTCTTATTTTTGAAGGAGACTGCCAATTTATAATCAAAATGGCTAGCTGAATCATCAATGGCTCTCCTCCTACCAAGTAGGCCCTCAATTGGTGCATTGAATACCACGTTTAACATATGGATTACATATTATCTCTCTAAGAAGCCATCATCTTCTCTCATATTAAACAAAAATCCAACACCCTTTCTAACTTTATATCCAGCAAAGGCATCAAAGGCATCAAAGACTATCTTGGCATGATGGCCCCCCACACTAGAGGAAATTTCAGCCTTAAAGTGCCCATGAGATTCTCATGTAATATCCATGTCATAATATGTAAACCAATCAAAATCCTTTAAATTTAAAAAAAGGTACATGTCAATATTCTGGAGGGAAAAAGAGAAAAACTACTTTTTTTAATTGTATTTTTGGCTTATCTCCTTAGAGGTTTACTCAAATTTCAAGTGCAAACACTCGTTGGATGTGGAATTCGATTTAAAATCATACGAATACCTCATTGGATGCATAATTAAATTCCACATGCAATCAGTACCCATTATTCATACTTTTTAGAAGACCCACATTGATAAAAATTGAAGATACATTAATAAAACATGTTTATGTTTTTTAATGTATCTTCATTTTTTATTAATATGTATCTTCTCAAAAATATGTATAATGGGTACTTTTTGGATGTGGAATTTAATTCCCCGTCCAATGAGTGTGTACACTTGAAATTTGAGTAAACATATATGGAGATAAGACAAAAATACATTTTTAAAAACTAGTTTTGTTATTTCCCTCCAAAGTTCATAACCCTTATTTTATTATTTTAACTATTATTTTATTATTTTCCTTAGGAGGCAACTTTTAGGCTGGAATTTCCTATAATTCTCTAAGGCCCTCCCATAATGGTTCCCCCAATGCTTACAACTGGCGTAGCAACACCTCCACCCCCGGATTTGGGTGACCAGAGGGTGATCTCTCTAGCAAATTGATGGTAGCAAGAACATGGAGGACGTCCTTCATCACATGGAATACACTTGTCCTCATTAATCCACCTATCCCCTCTCCTTGTAATGTGCGTACCACCTTGTCAACTCCATGATTTTTTTTTGGAGCTTCCTTGCCTCCCAACTATTCCTTCTCTAGTAGCTTGATCCACGTTGCTCCTTCTAACCTTAATCTTGTGCCTCCCATCTCCTACAACCCAATAATGAGTAGTGACATAGGGAGAGCTCATCACCTAGGTCAGGCAAGAGGTCATGGATGACTCTCAAGAACCTTAGACGACACCTTCATAGCCACTCTGTTCGACCAAAATATACTTGATCACATCAGTAGAAAGGTGGTGGCCATGGAATAAGAGGAGACCCGCCATGGATGCTCGTCACTTTAGGCTCCCTGTAACCTCTTGACCCATCATCTGAAAAACATGGAAGAAGAAAAATCTAAGCCTACCAATAGGATTGTGGAGCTCTCCACACACTTTAGTCACTTTTTCTCCTCATTGAAACAATTGGCTAGAGACCTCTCCATTGACTACCCTCCCAGTGTCCCCTCCCCTGTTGTGCCTCCCTCACACTCTCTTCTTGTTTGTTCATCCCCTCCCCCCTCTCACAAAGCTCCTCTACCTCCCTTTGCACCCCTCATTTCCCTGATGGTGAATGATGCTCACCAACCCATACAATTGTTTCGTTCTAGAGGATTTCCTGGGAGCCACCAGGATTTTACAGGCTCATGGTAGCACCCAGGCACTTGGAGGCTCCATCTCGGAAACGGTTTGGCTTCATAGTAGCATGCACTTTCCACTAACAACTTTAGCAGCATAATTTTGGTTTCTTCTCCTTCATTTTGGTTGATGGCTTGCAGAATGATCTTGTTTTGGCTCAGTAAACACAAGTGAGATAACACCCTTCTTGTTTGACCTAAGAGTGCCAAGTTTGAGACTGAGGAACTTCTATTCATGTTCCAATTTGCCTCTATTCTTATCCCTTAGTCAATTGTCTAGACGTCGTGAGGCTCAACCCTCTTATATAACTCATATGGCTATGCATTTTTTATCATTTCTCTGGAAATTGTAAGCTCTGGTTTCCCCTTTCAGGGGTAGAGATCTTATGATATTTCTCTCTAGTTTCCTTGCACTGATGCAAAGATGGGCCTCACAGACGTATATGAAGTATATTTTGTTCAATTAATATAATTTGAAACACTTACTTACAAAAAAAAATATCAGTAATCCATTTGGTTTATAATAATAATCGCTTAGGTTTACAATATTAATCTTGAGGGTCTATAATTTTAATCCGCGGGTTTATAATATTAATCTGTTGGGCTTATAATATTAATATATTTGATTTGTTAATTCTTTAGGTTTATAATATTATAGCCTTGGGTTTATTAGTCCCTTCAGTTTAGTATTATTCCTTTAAGTTTATAATATTAATCTCTTGATTTTATAATATCAATAATCCCTTGGGTTTATGATATTTTTGATAATATCAATACTATTATCATATTATTATAATATAATAATAATTGCTATAAATAATTTTTTGATTATTATAATTATTACAATAATTATAATATAATAGTAAAACTACTTTATAATATAATAATTATTTCTATAATATTATTATAGCTACATAATTATTAATATCAAAAATAATATTAATATTAAATCCATACTATTGACGTCTATAGGCATATATCAACCATATTTAATAATGTGGTTGTGCATGTGATTTATCTGCGTATATCAACCACATTTATTAGTGTGGTTGTGCCAGTTTTTTTCATATATATATATATATATATATATATATATATATATATATATATATATATATATATATATATTGTAAAATTTTGGAATGGTTAAAGTATGATATGGTCATCTTTTAAAAAACTTGAATATGGTAAATTTATATGACACCCCAGTTGAATGTAAGTATTTAATAATTACTTTGGTAAATAAGTGGAGTTGAAAATTAAGAAGTAGAAGTAGCGATTGAAAGTTGAAAAAACTTTTGGTAGTAATCTATATTTTTTTATGTTGAGTCCTAGAATTTACGGAGGGTACTTGCATAATTATCTTTTTACCAGACAATTAGTAGTTAATGTAGTTATTGATCCTTTTTATTTCTACGAGTGGAAAGAGAACTTAGGAAGAATGAGAGAACGAAGGAAAAGAGAAGGCAAGACGTTTCCTGTGGGGAATTCCAAACTTGGACTAGAGCCAGTGGAAAACTCCTAATTCTAGATTTGATCTATGAAAAATTCTAGGTTGTACTAAACCTAGTCTTGATGCCAATGAATTGAATAATTGTTGTTTGAGAATTGTATTGGAATGAAGAAGAATGGGGGGAGATTTTGGATGTAATTTCCATTTCCTCATAGTATGGGTGGAGAGGTCATGTCTGTAAATTCCAGAACCTCTATGTAACAAATAAGTGTTCGAATTTTATGACAATTGTTTTCTGATGTTAGAATGATTAGCCTTAAGTGACTTCTCTTTTTACAAGCAAGGAAAATAAAGTTCTGATTTGTTTCCGAAGAGGGGTACGATTTGTATCATGTGGCTTGTGACCAAAAAATTATGGCTCAACCTAATACTTATGTGTATATATATATATATTACTGTTGAATTAATAAAGTTAAACCATAGTTTGTATTCATAAATACAATAGTGTATAATTTATAAAACTACTCTGATGAGGGTTCAATTTGTGGGGGTACCACTTTTATTAGAAAAATACCTAGGTCGAAGAAGATAACGAAGTTCGAACCTCAACTCGGATTTACCCCTTCTCATCCAGTCACCATGAGACATCCAAGGAGCGGTTCTGAGTTAAAGAACACTGACAAACAAACTACAATAATTCCTAAATAACTTAAAGATGTTTACAATTTAGGCAAAAGAAAGAACAATACCCAAGTGAATCCGGAAATCTCCCAAAATCTTGTACACATAAAAACAAGATATGAATCTAAAATTTGAAAATATATAGATGAATCATAAACAAGTAGAATAGCCTTGTTCATTTAATAACTAAAGCACAGTATCCATTAAATAAGAAAGACGATAACATAGAGGAACAACACCTGAACTTCCAAGAGTGAAATTAAAGAAAGCAAACTATTTCATTAACATCCATATCTAAATCTAAAAAGCACTAAAACTCTGCCAACTTAGGGTTAAAAATGAAAACCTCATAAGATAGTTGATATACATGTAATGACTCATAAGATACATCAAAAATCACCTTGACCCAAAACTTCACATGGTCAAGGAAGACCAAAACCTGAATTGTGGAATTAACATAAGGACACAAAGAGGAGTAATAGTATCAACGTAAACCGAGTGAATTCCGAGAAAAGAACACATCTCTACATTATGGAAAATTAATTACATATATAATACAACTATTCAGAGATTAAACCCTTGAACCCAAAATGGATAAACTTTCTATCCCTAAATTCTGACTTAAGGCTCAGTAAAATGCACCTGGGGTTTATAACTAATGCCTTGATGTCGCGAATGTTCAGAGAATTGGGATAGTCCAAGCTCTTACTAAGGACGTGGGAGGTGAACCTGCAAACATCAAATGAATGCCCCTCTTAACAAAAAAACACCCCTCTTTATTTCGCCGACAAGAAGTAACCATAAGGAATTATCTTGTTAAAAGAATAGAGGGAAAAGGAATTTTTGAAACATAACACCTTGAAATAGATGAAGATCTTTGAACTATACATCGTGATAACCCTAGGATGTTCGGGTAGCCAAACTAGACCTTGGATCCACAACCAAGAAATTTCAAGGTCGTTCAGCTATAGTAACATAAACGATGTCAAAGAAAATCTAAGTGGACGCATAAGTAATTCTTACACCTTAGTACCTGTTTTCCTAGAGATTAACTTTCGAATGTGCTCAAGTAACCAACTGTAAATCCAGTAGTGAAATTGAGGAGGAGATGAGAGGAAATAGGCTCTGTAAGAGTCTGAAAATCTTGAGAAAAACTACAACACTGGAGAACAAAACCCTAATGAGACCAAGGTTCAGCAGAGCAAGCCTCTCCAACCGTGAAAATTCCAAATGATCAGCTGAGGCATAGGAAAAACCTGGTGGTTTCCCATAACTATCAAGACAATCTGGAGTCGTCGAATGTTGGGGTCAGAGAATCGATGGTAGTTATTAACCCAAATGGTACATACAAGCTTCGAGTACTTAGGCAGCTGGAAGAATTAAATGTTAGATAGCCTCCACTACCTAATTAATATGAGCCTTATTTTATTAATTTCTATGCACAAATTGTATAGGTCAAAAACCATGTGTCTATATCTTACCAACTGTGCATATGATTTAACCCATGGAGTAGTGCCAAATGGTGTTTAGACCTATTTCAATAATGAAAATTTGTATATTATTAAAGTTAACATTGTGAATTGGTATATAGGCATAAGTAAAGCACAAGTTCCATGTGAATATTATTGTTTAACTATTGTTAACCAAGTAAAATTAATTTTTTTTTAGGGATGTGTGTGACAAGTGGTACCAGAGCCTAGGTTGCAACAAGCTTGAATCGTTTTGTGTAGCTTAATAAATCTAAATTATGATGCATAGAAGGGGAGATGATGCACTATGAGATGGGGAGCAGGGATTACCCCAATGGGAGGATCATCTCGGAGATTAGGACCAACACCTACACTGGGAAATAACCTAGAAATTTGGGTTCAATTGGGTGGAGAAAACTAGAATACAAATTTTATGTTATTGGAAATGGGTGAACAATTACAAGTAGAAATGATGAATTGGAGGGTTGATAATGGAAGGTTGCAGTTGGCACAAAAGAATATTATGAAAATCATTTTGGACATGAAAAACAAAAGGAATCTGAATCCCAATCAAGATGAATGGAATAGAGAGGGGATACACAGGTAGTGAGAAGACAACCCAAAATCAGAGGGAGTTGGAGCTATTAATGAAGAAGAATCTGATAATATCTCTGGTGGTAAAGGAACTAAAAGACAAAAAAAATTAATTACAAGGGTATTTCAAGAAAATCAAACCCCTGATTTATGGTGGAGAGGCTAAGGAAGTGGCAGAAACGTGGATAGTAAATATGAATAAATATTTTGAAATATATGAATACATGATAATTTAAAAGAAAGGATGGTATTATATTGAAGTTGCAAGGTAAAGCCACATTATGGTGGGAAGAAACTAAAATGTTTCAAGGAATATAAGCGCAAGAACTTACTTGAGAACAGTTCTGGAAGCATCTCACATATAAAAATCTAATAGAGCGGTTTTATGATGAAAAAGCCAAAGAATTTCATGACTTGAAATTGGGATAGCAGTCCATGGATGAGTCTATAACTAAGTTCACCTCTCTGTTAAGATATGTTCCTTACATCCATGAGTAGAAAGCTAAAGTGCAGCGGTTTACCCGTAGTTTGCCTACTTCCATGAAGGAAAGGTTGGAATTTGATAACCCCAAGACAATGGACGAAGCCATTCGAAAGGATCAAATTTTCTATCAAAAAATGAAGCAAAGAGGTAATAACACTAAGAATTGGGAAAATAAAAATGGGTAGAAGAATTTTTCAACCAATAAGATTGCAAGAGTTGTTGGCACAAAGAATACAAGTCGAAAAGTGTTGAATGAACCCCCAAGCAGGAATCATCATAAATTTAGAGCGGGGATTGAAGTAAGACAAATCGAGGCATCTAGTAGACAAGAGCCCAATCAAACTCAAAATCCCCCTTTGCAGTGTTGGGGTTGTGGGGAACCCCACTATTATAAAAATTGTCCCCACCTTGCAAGAGTTGAACCAGCTGAAATATCCAAGAGGCCTCTACCATTGGTGACATGGCAAGGAGCATACAAAGGATTAATGCATCCTTAGAGGATCATCAAGTGGAGTATCAACCAGCAATGGTGGAGCTTGAAGGTAAATTATTTAACCATCATGTTTCCATTTTGATAGATCCTGGTGAAAGCCTAAGTTATATCAGCCCAAAAATAGTTGATTTATGTCATATGAAAAGTGTGAAATTATAAAATCATTAGCTAGTACAATTAGCTACAGGAGCTAAAAGGAGAGTAACTGAAAAAGTAGAGAATTGCATAATTGATATAGTTGGGTAGCAAGTTAAGGAAAATTTAAATATGTTTCTACTAGGATACTATGACGTGCTAATGTGCATAGATTGGTTGGAACAACACTGGACCTTAGTAAATTCTACAAATAAGACAATTAATCTTCTTACTGATGAGGGTATCAAAAAAGAAATCCAAGGTGTTAGAAGGGAATTCAAGCTATGCCCTATTTCAGCCCATCAATTAGGGAAGTGCATCTATAAGGGCTATCAAATCTATGTTGTTCAGGTGGGTTATGCTAATTCTAAGGATAAGATATCTTCCCTGGAAAAGATACCATCCATCCAAGAATTTAAATATGTCTTTTTGGAAGAAATTTTGGGATTCCTACCCAAAATGAACATTGATTTTACTATAGAATTGCTTCTCAGAGCCACTCTAGTCTCTAAAACCCCTTATAGGATGAGTGTTTCTGAGTTGATAGAATTAAAAATGCAGATCCAAGAGCTATTGGACAATGGTTATATTCGTCCCAGTGTGTCCCCTTGGGGAGCTCCATTTTTTTTTGTGACGAAAAGAGATGGCACTCTTCACCTTTGTATAGATTATAGGCAAATAAATAAGTTAACAATTAAAAATAAGTACATGTTACCTAGAATTAATGATCTTTTTGATTAAGTAAAGGTTGTTGTTGTGTTTTCAAATATTGATCTACAATCTGGATATCACCAGATACGAATTAAAGATGAATATATATATAAAACAATGTTTAGGACACGCTATGGACACTATGAGTTTGTTGCCATACTATTTAGAGTCACCAACGCTCTGACAACATTCATGAGTATGATGAATGGGATTTTTCACCCTTTCCTAGATAAGTTTGTTCTCATTTTTATTAATGATATCCTGGTATATTCTAGGATCATGGAAGAACATAAAAAGCACCTTCGGATGGTATTGTAAACTTTAAGAGAAAATCAGCTTTATACTAAATTTATTAAAGGTGACTTCTACAAATATCAAATTCATTATTTAGGACACATTATCTCCTCTGAAGGTATAGTGGTGGACCCAAAGAAAATCAAAACCATTATGGAATGACCTGTTCCAACAAATGTAGCAGATGTACGCTCAATTATGGGTTTGGATGGATATTATTGTCGATTTATAAATGGATTCTCTAAATTTTATTACCCAATCACCTCCTTGCAAAAGAAAGGGAAGAATTTCAAGTGGTCAAAAGAGTGTCAATAGAGTTTTGAGAGTTCGAAACATTTGCTTGCTACTGCTCCCATGTTGAATGTTGTGGATCCAGAAAAGGAATTCACAGTCTGTACGGATGCTTTCCAAGGGGTGTATTGGGAGTATTAATGCAAGAACATAAGGTGATTGCTTGGGAATCTCGTAAGTTAAAATAATATGAGTAGAGGTACTATGCCTATGACTTGGAGCTAACAATTGTAGTCCATGCTTTGAAGGATTTTTGGGAAAAAAAAATTTGTTGATGATGGATCACAACAGTTTAACCAGTTTCTTTAGCCAACCCAACTTGAATTCACACCAAGCTAGGTGGACTACATTTTTTGAGTGATTTTGACTTTGAAATCAAACATCTTAAGGGGAAGGAAAACCATGTGGCCGATGCGTTAAGTAGAAGACTGCATCATGTATATGAGATTTCATATAGTCAAGTGGAGTTTAATTTTTCCAAGAAGATTAAAGAAGTTACCATGAAAGATCCAGAATATGAATATCTTTGGCAACAAGCTAAACTTGCACAAAATTTTGGGAAACAAACTAAATATGGTATCAATAATGAAAATTTGCTAATCTTTAAAGGAAGAATGTATGTCCCTAATCAGCTCTCAATGAAACAATTTATATTGGATGAATTCCACATAAGTCCCTATACCACACATCTGGGATATCAAAATTTATTTTCTGCAATTAAAAAATATTATTATTGGCCTAGTATGAGGAAATACATTCCAGAATAGTTAGAAAAATGCTTAGAATGTTAGTAGGTTAAAGTTGAACATCTACACCCTACTGATTTACTGCATGCCTTACCCATTCGTGAATGGAAGTGGAATACAATTAATCTGGATTTCATAATCAAGTTAGCAAAATCCAAGAAACAAAATGATTCTATTATGGTAGTAGTAGATAAACTAAGCAAATTAGCTCATTTCATTCATGTTAAATCTACCTATCAAACAACCCAGGTGGCAAATATATTTATGAGGGAGATATTTAAACTACATGATATACCTAGAGTTATTATCTCTGATTGAGATGTAAATTTTACCTCTGCATTCTGGAAGGCACTCTTCACTGGATTGGGTACTCAAATCCACTACAATACTGCTTACCACCCACAGAAAGGTGGGAAAACTGAGCGAGTAAATCAAGTGGTTGGGGATATGTTTCATATGTATGTGATGCAATAGCCCAATAAGTGGGAAGAATACCTTCATTTGGTGGAGTTTTTCTATAACAACAGTTATCATGAATTGTTAAAAATGAGCCCTTTCGAGGCTTTATGGGAAAAGATGTAGGGTACCCTCTAACTAGAATAGTCCTGAGAATAAACTAATCTTAGGACCTGACATGTTAGAAGAAATGGAAAGTACAGTAAAAAGAGTTTGGTATAATTTAAAAGTTGCTCAAGACAGACAAAAGGCCTATGCTGATAAAAAAAGAACTTATCGAGAATTTCAGGTGGGTGATCATGTTTATGTGTGAGTTAAACCTAAAAGAAGTTCCCTCAGGCGGGGAAGTTGTGCAAAACTCACGCCCTGCTACTATGGACCTTTCCAGATTTTGGAAAGGATATTACTAGTGGCATATCAGCTTGCTTTACCTGGTCATATATGGGTTCATAATGTGTTTCATGTGTCATTTTTAAAGAAATATGTTTATGATCCCAGACATATTATAAATTGGCAAGACGTATAGGTAACACATGTTGTTAATTAGAGAAATATATATATATATATATATAGCTTGCTTTACTTGGTATATATGGATTCATAATGTGTTTATGTGTCATTTTTAAAGAAATATGTTTATGATCCCAGAAATATTATAAATTGGCAAGACGTATAGGTAACACATGTTGTTAATTAGAGAAATATATATATATATATATATATATATATATATATATATATATATATATATATATATATATATATATATATATATATATATATATATATATATATATATATATGATTAATGTGTATATATATATATATGATTAATGTGTGGTTTTGATAGGTCCAACCGGACAAAGAGTTTCTGGTAGAACCTCTGCGTATACTCAACTAGAGAGAAATAATGCTACAGAAGCGAGCTATCATATAGGTTAAAGTACAGTGTAAATACTTTATCACGGAAGAAGCCACATGAGAAAATAGAGAATTTATGCAAGAGGAATATCCTAAGTTGTTTCCAAAGGCAACAAAATAGATGAACACCGGGGAAAGTCTTTCATTCAAGGGGGGAGAGATGTGACACCCCAAGGTGATTGTAAGTATTTAATAACTACTTTGGTAAATAAGTGGACTTGAAAATTAAGAAGTAGAAGTAATGATTGAAAGTTGAAATAAATTTTTGTAGTGAAGTATAACTTTTTATGTTGAGTCCTAGAATTTACAGAGGGGACTAGAGTAATTCTTTTTTTACTAGACAGTTAACAGTTAAGGCAGTTATTGCTCCTTTTATTTTTTGATAGTGGAAAGAGAATGTGGGAAGAAGGAAAGAGAGGAGGAAAAGAGAAGGCAATACGCTGCCTATGGGGAATTCTAGAGATGGACCAGAGCCAGTGGAAAACTCTTAATTCCATATTTTATCTGTGAAAAATTCTATGCTAGACTAAAGTGAGCCTTGATGCCAATGAATTGAATAACTGTTGTTTGAGAATTGTACTAGAACATAGAAACACGGGGGGAGGTTTTGGACGTAATTTCCATTTCCTCATAGGACGGGTGGAGAGGTCATGTCCATAAATTCTAGAACCTCTGCGTAACAAATAAGTGTTCGAATGTTCCAACTATCTTGTTCTTATGTAAGATGTTAGAATGATTAACCTTAAGTGGCTTCTCTTTCTATAAGCAAGGAAAATAAAGTTCTGAGTTGTTTCTGAAGAGGGGTATGATTTGTATCATGTGGTTTGTGACCAAACAATTAAGGTTGAACCTAATACTAATGTGTATATATATTAATCTGGAATTAATAAAGTTAAACCACAGTTTGTATTTATAAATAGAGTAGTGTATAATTTACAAAACTATTCTGATGAGGGTTTAGCTTGTGGGGGCACCGTTTGTATTAACAAAACACCCAAGTCGAAGAATATAAGAAAATTGTAGACCTCAACTCAGATTTACCCCCTCTCGGCTAGTCGCTATGAGAACCTGTGAGCGGTTATGATTTAAGGAACCCTGACAGACAAACTACAGTAAGTCTAGAATAACTAAAAGATGTTTACCATTTAGGACAAAGAAAGAAAAATACCCAAGTGCAGTCAAAAATCCCCTAGAATCTTGCAAACATAAAAACAGGATATGAATCCAAAAATTGAAAATGTAGAGACGAATCATAACAAATCAGAATAGGCTTGTTCATTTAAGAACTGAAGCATAGTAGACATTAAATAAGAAATATGATAATAGAGAGGAACAACTCTTGAACTTCCAACCTCTACAGTTCATACAAACATAAGGGAAGTTGCAGAACGATCACCATCAGAAATGGTCCACCTATTTGCAACAGTTCCATTTGAACATTAAGTATAAGAAGGGCAGCACCAATATTGTTTTTGATTTCCTCAATCGACCACCGGTCATGGCATTGATCACTGTGCTCGACTCTTGTGGTACGATACATCGAGGTGGATGCATATTTACAAGAGCGATCCAAAATTTGGCAGCATATACCAGACACTCTTGGAAGGGAAGCAGGTTCCAAATTTTCACATTTAGGATGCACTGTTATGCCATCTGGGACACATCTATTTTCCTTCAAGTGATCATGCCAAGATGGTTTAGGAGGCATAGTACAGTCAGTTTGTTGGATAGTTCAGAGTAGAGAAAATAGTGGCATATTTCAAAAGTATTTTTATTGGCCAAAACTTCGTCTGGATGTTGGGAAGTACAATAGATCCTGCACCACTTGTGCCATTGCCAAACTAACCATCAAGAAGCAAGACTTGTATACTCCTCTACCTACTTCTAGCCATCCTTGGGAGTTTGTCTCCATGAATTACATGTCGGGCCTTCCTTTTACTAAGCACAGAACAATTGGATTTCCGTGGTCGTCGACAGATTCTTTAATAGAGCCATCATGGCGGCCTACAAGAAGAGTATCACAACCACTTCTAAACTCTTCTTTAAGCGATTATGGGTACACTTTGAGATCCCATATTCCATTCTCAAATAAAGAAAACAAATTCCTAAGTGCATTTTCGTTAAGTCTCTAGTCGATGTTGGATACAAAAATTACTAAGTCCATGGCTTTCTATCCCTGAACTGATGGCCAAAGAGAGGTTGTCAACGGGATGATCGTACACATTCTGTGCATGTACAACTCAAAGCATCCATGCACCTGGGATGAAAGTATCCCCTATGACCAACACAGCTATAACAAAACTCTCCACAGCTCAACAAGTCATAGCCCCTTTCAAGTAGGGATGGGATTTTAGCCATTAGGCTCCATTGATGTGGTCATACCCTTTGCAGCCACTCAGGTAGATTCGTCTCAAATTTAGTCTAAAGCTGAAAGGGCTAACAACTTCATTGAGCTCATTTAACACATTCTCCAATAGGTCCATGATATATTGGACAGAGCCAATGCTAAGTATAATCAGCACCATGATCAACATTGAGTGTCAAACAAGTTCCAGGTGGGCAACAAAGTTTAGCTACATTTGCAGAAGGAGTGCCTTGTTAGACCCCATTACAAGCTTCGCCCGCTCCAATATCAACCATACACCATCACCAAGGTCATCGGTGACAATGCCTTCGAGCTCAGCATCCCATCATTCCTTGGTCTGCGCCCAGTGTTCAATGTAGATCACCTTCGGCCATACTTTCCACCATTGTTGGACACATCTGACATTGCAGAAAAACTCACACCACCAAAGTTGAACTCAAACTACATGGAACAGGCCACAACTGATCATATCATGGACACATAGATCAAGAACACTTGCCAACAGAGGATACATCTATATCGAGTTGTCAAAGCAGACCAACTCCTTCACTAGGGCAAGTGGTTCACCACGAACTAGGTTCAACAAAAATTTCCTCACCTCATGGAGGCTCTACACGGAATGGGGACTATGTAGAATTTCCCACTGTAGATCGCCTGATAATGCAATATACTAAAGCAAAATACAAGATCTACTTCTACAACAAACTTTGTGGAAGCTTAATCAATTTGAGCTAGATCAATCAGAACACATATAACAGAGGAAGAAATCATACATATGAAACACAAAAGAATACTTTGGGGAAAGCCTCAGCTAAAATCCCCAATCTCTGTATAATCATACAAGTGGAAATATGTTCAGATTACAAAAAGAATCAGCTCACAAGCTATCATGCTCTCTCTGTAATCTAACTGATGCTCATAGACAGTCAAAAGCTTCTCACGAACCTTCTCCTCTGCTCTCCAAGCCTCTTATTTCCTTGTGCAGTTTTCCTTGGGG
Organism: Pinus tabuliformis; assembly: GCA_031772625.1. Taxonomy (NCBI): domain Eukaryota; kingdom Viridiplantae; phylum Streptophyta; class Pinopsida; order Pinales; family Pinaceae; genus Pinus; species Pinus tabuliformis. Next base: position 624,076,309 of record CM062817.1, on the reverse strand, counting down.
TCCAGGGCTGCCACCTATGTGAATTGGCCTATTCACACACTCACTAACCTCTTATCTAACTGTGCAATCCTGAAGGAGATAATTCCTTCTGCATGGATGAGTTTCCTATATAGGAAAGTTCCTCCAACTGATAGTACATTGTCCCATCATCTGATCTCAACTGGGTCTCTTACGGAACTGACATGCATGAGTTATTTATGAGAGAATATTCAGTTATCTGAAGAGAAGTAGTTACATGCATGCAAGCATTAACTAACTGAACTCACAATTAATTCTACAAATTGTTGGAACTAATATAACTAGACTTAACTCAGATAACTGAGCTAACTAATTACAACTCATCCTTATCTCTTTAACTAAGGGATAAATTCATCGATTAATGGGATAACTGTTGCATGTCCCCACATAGACTTCATGTTTTATTTTCTACAACTAATTAACTGAAGATGAATTAATTAATTATTTTAGAAATAGCTGCTAAGATCAAATCGAATTTTACTTCTCAATTTTAGTTCAGGGACTAACCAAAATTGGAATCCATCCTGAAATTCTATTTATAGCAATGTTATTTTTAGCATTTCCATTTTTCGTTCCTTGTTGCTATGTCCAACACTGGTGCTTGAACTGCTATTTATAGCAGTGCTATCTTTAGCACTTTTATTTTTAGCATTTCCTGTTGCCATTTTCAACACTCCCGCTCAACAAGAAAGGCATTCAACTTGAACCCGATCCTAAACCTTTCAAATATTCTGCATGAAACACTTCTCCTAATTTTTGTTGCTCCAGTAACTCTAGAAACAAAAAATCTCCCAATTGACCTCCCTGTTGGGCTAGAAGCATCCTCTATGACCTCTATGACCTCTGAGCTGCTACAACACTCCATGCATCTCGCACCGTTGCACACCTCTCTATGACATCATGCACTGGTGCAACACTCTTGTGCCTCTCGCATTGTTGCAGCTTGCTAGCTCTGCACTGTCTTGGGATTCCTGCATTGTAGCTCTCTCTACTACTCCATCCACATCTATCTCTACCCACTCAGCTAATCCCGCTACTCCTCGTCAGGCTCACGTAGCAAGGTCTAATCAAAGAGGTTGGGTACCTCAATGATCCTGCTCCTATTCCAGCCTTCTTGGGACTGTCACTCCACATCGCCCCACCTCCTACCTGGAGGTATGGATGCATGCGATCCTTCTGCCCACTTGGCTCGAAATTTCCCCCTACTGAAGGTCTTTGCTTCACAACCTCCTGAAGCTACTTCACCAATTGTGGCTCCTCCATCAAAGACTTATTTTGGCACTGCATGTTGAGAGGTAATGTACTCTCCCTCTTACCCACCAAGTCTCCATCAGTTGCCTTGCTCCTCAAGGCTTTGCATGCATCTTGAACCTCAAGAGCATACAAGTTCTTGACTCGTGAACCGATCTGCTTCACCTGTCTCATGGTGACGTGTCTAAGGAAAACCTTTCCCTTACTAAAGACTACATCATAGCCTTTGTCTTCCAAAGATTGCGATCGACACCAAATTTTTCTTCAGTCCTGGTACATACTTGACATCGGTCAAGGTAATGTGAGCTCCATGCTCCCTCTGAAAAATAATCGTGCCTACACCTAAGACACTATACTTTTCATCATTACCATCGCTATGGGTATCTGGAGATCTTTCTCCTCCAAGGTACTGAACAAACTCTTATCGTCGATCATGTGGAACAGGGAAAATTTTAAAAACCCCCCTTAAATTTATAAATATAAAAAATGGGCGAATATCCATGGTATATAGGAAAAATGGAAGGCGATTTTATCAATAATATAATATGTATATATAATTTTTTGGCGAATCTCTCACCAAGCATGGTGAATATTTTACTCAATTATAAAATCTTGTAAGATCTTGGCAAGTCTTCCACTAAATAATAAAACTTTGTATGGATCTAAGACGATAGAATTTCCCTTTAAATAATCTATGCTCACATGAATACCATGGTATTACCATGGGTTATCATAAACGTGGAGCTTAAAAATTACTATTAGTAATTTATAAAAATTAATAAAATTAATAGTTGATTTTTATTTTATTTTTTATTTTAACCAAGCTAAAATATTTAACCTACATTAAATTACAACATCCATTTTTACTCTTGACCAAGCCCCAAGAGGATCAAATATTTTTTCACTCTATGCTAGTTTACATATCACGATATTTGATACCTCTCGGGGGTTAGTAGATCCAGAGATGGATCTATGCTAGTTTAATTAATTCCCCCATTTAAATAGGCTAGTGAATACCATGGGTCAATACCATGTGCCATTTTGGTGAATACCATGGGTCAATACCATGTGCCATTTTTATTTTTATTAATTCTAATATTAGGGTTAATAATGGTTTTTTGCATGGTATTAAAAACAATCTAGTCCATGGTATTTGTCCCATAGTATTTTGCCCATAGGTTTCACCTAAATATAACCCATTTTTTGTCGTAAATATAAGATGACTTATGGAGTAAATATAAAAAAATGTTTTATTTGTTTACCATACCTCTTGTTTATTTATATTTTTATTAATTTACCATACCTCTGTTACAAATATGGTATTTGGCCCATAGGATTCACTTAAATAAAACCTCTTTCTTGAGCCTTCATAAATAGAACGAAGGTTATGGACTAAATATAAAAAGAGGTTTTATTTATTTACCATACGTCTAGTTTATTTATATTTTTATTTATTTACCATACCTTTTGAGTAAGTATAAAAATACGTTTTATTTATTTACCATACCTCCACTTTACTTATATTTTTATTTGTTTACACCAAGTGACTTATGGAGTAAATATAAAAAATGTTTTATTTATTTACATACCTCTCATTTATTTATATTTTTATTAATTTACCATACCTCTTTTATAAATATGGTATTTGGCCCATATGATTCACTTAAATAAAACCTATTCTTGAAAATGGGCGAATGGAAGGTTGTAACTCCTAATTTCAAGGGCTAAATTTACCTGTTTTACCCCCTCCCTTAAAATAAGGTGGGCTATTTGAGGTGATTTGTAAAAATGTACTATGATACAAAATATTCGCCCCCTAAAAATTTAAAACCCCTTAATTTCGCCAAAGGGCGAACATTCGCCCCTAAAATTATCCTTGATGTGGAAAGAAGCTCCACTATCAAGAAACCAACCACATCCCACCATGGATGAAACCATGCATGCGAAGAGGTTGAAATCCAACTCGAACTGTGAAGCTAGTGCCTCACCTTCTGATCCTTCCTAGGATCCCTTCTTGGATTTCTTCAGTGGACAATTTGTAGCAAAATTGTAGGTTTCAACCCGGTATAGAAATTACCTACATACAATTCTAGAACACAAAAAATAAACAATGTGAAAGCATAACACATAAAACACATATACACAAATATTTTCCCCTATATCCCAAAACCAGGACTACCAACTTGATTTTTCATTATGTTCCTTTCATTGTTGCAATACATATTTATACATGTCAAAGCATCCAATACCATAGACTGAAAACCATCGCGTCCAAAACCATGTGCGAAAAACATGCACAAAACCATAGGTAGGTCTGCCCAACCTAATATAGGGTCCAAAACCAAAATTTTCGAGGGCGCTACCCCTGACCCCATAGAGTGGGATTACTTGCATCCCTCAAACCCCCTGTGACTCCTCTTGCTATGCAATCGGTGCAACGAAGGGGGGGCTTTGGCCCCCTTCTAACCCCCCAATTAACTACGTGGGCTAGTCATGGAAAGAATATACAACCCAACATTCTCCAACTTTTTTTTTTTGTTCCACAAGGGGCCACAAGAGAGCTTAGTCATTTATCCAGCCCTGCAATGCCCATTGTTTCTCAACACCAAGAGAACTTCTCAGAGTTCACAGATTTTGTCAATGCATCTGCATTATTCTTTGAAGTGTCCACCTTTAATAGCAACACCTTTTTGTCTTCTATCATATCCCTCACGAAGTCGTACCGAACATCAATGTGCTTTGTCTTTGAATGATATGCAGGGTCTTTGCCAAGAAAATTGCACTTTGGCTGTCATAATCTATCCTTATAGCTCCATGTACTAACCCCATACTCGAACACAATCTCTACAACCAAATTGATTCCTTCCTTGCATGAGTGGCTGCCATGTATTCAACCTCTATAGTTGATAGTGCCACCATATATTGTTTCTTACTCATCCAACTGACTGCACCTCCAAATAGGTTAAACACATACCCACTTGTAGATCTTCTCTTATCTAGATCTCCAGCCTACTTTGCATCAACAAACCCACGAATATCCAACACTCTGTCCAATCCTGGTCTTCCTTGGTAGCACAAACCATAATCACTAGTGCCATGCAATTACCTGAAAACCCAATTCACTGTTGTCCAGTGCTCCTTCCCTGGTTTTGACGTAAACCTGCTCAATACTCCCACTACATGTGCAATGTCTCTCTAGTACAGACCATCGCATACATCAAGCTACCGACTGCACTTGCATATGGAACACGGGACATGTCCTCTTCCTCTTCTTGTGTCTTGGGACATTGTTCAGCAAATAACATTACACCTACAGGAATAGGAACCTTCACCAGTTTACTATCCTACATAGTAAACCTCTGCAATATTGTCTCGACATACTTCCTCTGGTTTAACAAAAGCTTCCTCTTTGTCCGATCTCTTTTAATTTCCATGCCCAAAATATATTTTTCAGCACCAAGATCTTTCATGTCGAATTTGGAGGACAAATGGGTCTTCAAATCCTGGATAATTTCTTTGTCATTTCCAACCAGCAACATATCATCCACATACAAGACCAGATAAATAACACGGTCACCAATTAATTTAAAATACACACAGTGATCTGCTTTGCTTCTGGTGAAGCCAAGTCCCTGTATCAATGTACCAAATTTCTAATACCACATCCTTGGTGACTGTTTTAACCCATACAAAGAATTCTTTAACTTGCATACCAGTTCTTTCTTACCCTTCACTGCAAAGCCTTCAGGTTGTTTCATGTAGATCTCCTCTTCCAGATCCCCGTGAATAAATGTTGTCTTCACATCCATATGTTCTACCTCAAAATAAAAAGCAATAGCAACAGATAGAAGTAATCTAATAGAAGCTACCTAGCCAACATGAGAAAAAGTATCACCAAAATCAATTCTTGGCACTTGGGAATAACTTTTTGCTACCAACCAAGCTTTGTATTTCTCCATCTTTCCTTCTACATTTGTCTTCTTCTTGAACACCCATTTGATGCCAATGAGTTTCCTTCTAGCCAACAACTCCACTAGATCCCATGACTTATTTTTGTGCAAAGATGCCATTTCATCAACCATGGCCTCTTTCCAGAGTTTGCCATCCTTTGAATCTACTGCTTCCTTCACAGTTCTGGGATCATCATCGGTAATAGATAAAGAAAAATTTGAACAGAAATCAGATGGACTATACCTTTTTAGCTGCATTCTTTCTCGAACTGATCTTCTCACACCCAAAGTTTGTGGCTCTTCATCTTTTGATTCCTCCTTTGTTGTAGAGTCTGAATCTTCCTCCTTAAGCTCAAACTCCATCTTCTCTGGTTCCTTTGGTTGGACTTCATTTTTAATAACATTTTTCACCTCTCTGAACACCACATCTCAGTTGTACACAACCTTCCTTGTTACTGGGTTCCAGAGCTTATAACCCTTTAAACCATCCTTATACCTAATAAAGATGCACTTTTTAGATTTACTATCCAACTTGGTTCATTTCTCCTTTGGAACATGTACATATGCATCACATCCAAATACCCTCAGATGTGAAAGAGAGGGTTTCTTACCAGTCCATACCTCTTGTGGAGTCTTATCCTCCAACGTTGATGAAGGTGATCTATTGACCACGTAACATGCTATCTCCACCACCTCTCCCCAGAATTCTTATCCTAACCTGGCACCACTAAGCATGCTTCTTGCCCTTTCCATCAACGTCTTGTGCATTCTTTCTGCAACTCCATTTTTTTGAGGTGTATATGGAGTAGTCTTTTGCCGTGCTATACCACACTTATTACAGAATTCTTCAAATTCCTTACTGCAAAACTCTCCACCGTTATCTGTCCTCAACACCTTAATCTTCTTCTCTATCTATTTTTCCACCAGAGCCTTAAATTCTTTAAACCTGTCAAAGACTTCAGATTTATTCTTAAGGAAATATATCCATGTATTCCTTGAGATGTCATCTATAAATGATACATAGTACGCAGACTTACCCAGTGATGGAACCTTCACAGTCCAAACACATCACTATGCACAAGCTCTAATATCTATTTCGCCCTCTTACCACTAGAGGGGAGGCTCACCCGATTCTGCTTCCCATATACACAATTTTCATAGAAATCAAAATCCAGAGAGCCATTACTCATACCTTCTACCACACCTTTACCATGAAGTATTCGAAAGCCCTTCTCTCCAATATGTCTAAACCATTGAAGCCACAGCATGGTCTTCTCTCCAGAGACCACTAGATTCTCTGCTCCACTTTCAGGAACCACAGAATTGTTGCACCCATCAACAACAGTGCTACCTTGTAGCTTGTACAAAGTTCCAATCCGAACTCCCCGCATCAATACCAGTGCCCCCCGAACCATCTTGCAGATATCCTTCTCGAACATTGTTTTTACACCTGCATCATCCAACTTGCTTACAAAAATCAGATTTCTGGAAAATGCAGGAATATGTAGAACACTGGTAAGTGTTCTAACCCTTCAACCTTGCAACTTCAACTTTACTTTTCCACAACCAATGATTCTAGCCTTCCTATCATCCCCTAAGAAGACATCACCACCATCGCATTTCTCATACTCGCAGAACCACTCTCTATGGGGAGTGAAGTGAAAGGATGCACCCGAGTCAATCAACCATGCCTCATGATCTACATGTGTACTTGAAGAAGCCAAGTACACATCCCCACCTTCATCTGAGGTGGTTTTCGCCTCTGCAGAAGGAGCATCATCAGATCACTTTCCTTTATCATGAGCTTTAGATTTACAGTCCCTTTTGTAGTGCCCTTCTTTTCTGCATTTCTAGCACACCAGCTTTACAGGTTTTCCTGGAGATTTAGATCTTCCTCTAGATTTAGATCTCCCACTTGATGACTTATTTTTGTTTCTGTTCTAGGACCGTCCTCATACAGACAAGGCATCACCATTCTGGCTCTCCATATTTTTCCGTCTCATCTCCTCTGTCAGCAAGGATGAGACTATTTCATTAAACTACAAGGCAGTTGTATTGCTACCTATTACAATAACCAGACTATCCCACGAATCTGGTAGAGAACACAACAAACTGATGCACTTATCTTCATCTGAAATTTTAATATCAACAGATGATAACTGACTTACCACAGTATTAAATGCATTCAGATGCTCTATCACCGAGTTTCCATCTTTCATCCTCAGGTTATACAACTTTTTCCTTAGGAATAGTTTATTCACCAGAGACTTAGATTGGTACAAAGTCCCTAACTTGTCCCACAAAGCCTTCACCATAGCTTCCCC